>CM051235.1:251019635-251354635 GCA_027917425.1 Gastrophryne carolinensis | reverse complement strand
GGTATGGGATTTTTAAGGCCTGATTTACCAATTAGACTGTGCCGACGTATGTACTGTATCGCTACATGCTGGCGCACAGTGGCATACTGTAAGTCACAGCATAATCTTTAGTTTTTTTCATTTGCTTCATTCAGTATTAACATCAAGAGCATATTTGACAGCAGTGAACGCTGGTCAGGATGCCTGGTTCTATGGGATATAATAGGCAAGTTACACAGCATGATAATTTATTTAGATTGTGTCCATGGCTTTGAGGAAAATGTTTACTGTGATTTTCTAAAGATTTCTATGAATAAGTTGATGTTATAAAAATAAAGATAATGAATGTTATTTATTATTATAAATTAATTAATTAGTACCAATTATGTTACATATGTAACATATTAAACATTATTGTTTTTGGCATTATTTACAGCTAATAAATACATTTTTCACTATACAGTAAGTGTGTGTTGAATGTGCCCGGCATATGCAATAATACTTATGGTTTGGCAATATTGGCGCACCCTGGCATAGCTTATGTGAAAGCTTTTTTAAACGCCTGCTTGCTATTAGTTAGCCACACTACGCTGGGGGACTTGATATTATGGTGTTCCAAAAAAACGTTACAATGTTCATACTTAGAGGGGCCTTGGGTCGGTAAAATGGTGCAGTGTGCCAAACTTGATAAATCAGGCCAATAATGTTAACTAGAAAATCTTGATGATCAGTTGGTAAAAAAGGTAAGCCACTGTGAAAAAGTTATGGAATTTGCAGTTTTAACACTGAATTTAAGTCAATTCAAGTGTATGCTCCTAATAATTGGGTATGTGTAAACCTGGTAACTAGTGAAAAAGGGCACTGAGCACAAACCTTCCTCTCACCCCCCTCTAACCCTGATTACCAAATCAAATTTAAAAAATGTACTCACGCTGGGAATCCTCGTCCCCACTAGCAGAAAGCCCTTGTTTTCTCGACAACCCCTGTGCAGCTAGGACTTTTTACCTTTTTTGACCAAATCACTGCAGCTGCTGGGGCAGAATATGTATAAAACTCTATTCCAGAAAACAGACGAGAAAAATAGACACCATAACTACCTTAAAAATTATGCTGCTGAGACCCAAAAACTTTTTAAAAGGCCTCTGAATTTGTGCCCAACTCTCATTGACACCTGAACATCAAATAAATCATTAGCAAAACTGTTTGAGTTCTGCATAGGCATAACGCATGTATGATATCTTCTTGAAGGAATTGTTCAGGCTAACAAACAATTGGCCTTTTCCCAGCCACTCAGCAAGCTCAATCCCACTAGGGCCCTTATTCATGAAGGGAGAGCGTCAGGTAGTGCCTTGTAAATGAGAGGTAGCGATAGGTAGCGACAGGTGAACGCCGGACACGGCACGCAATTACACATTTATCAAGCAGAATCTGATGAGCGACTGGGATAACGCCATATAGCGTCCCATTCATCATTATCCCAGCCTCAGCGAACAGCGGCGGCGTCCAGCCTTGCAGAGCGCCAGGTATTACCTCTCGCTACCTGTCGCTCTCCCATACATTTCTTTTTTTTTCTTTTTAAACAGGGTTTTTGTTTTTGAAAAAAATCTCAAATAATGTTGTGCCCTCTTCTGGCATAGAAAAAGTAATTTTTTCAAATATTTTTCATGTTTTATACATTTCTGCAGAAATGACATTAAAGGTCTGGCATTAATGTGTTCATGTTACAATGTTATTACAATGTAATTTTATGTTTTCGCTTTGTTACTGGTGGATACATGCTGAAAAACAGACTTTAAACACACAGCCTCCGGCGCTCTGGGCTTCAGAAAAGCATTTTTGAGCGCCGGAGTTGTGTGAGGCTGTTTTTTTAATGAATATGTTGTGAGTCGGTCGCACTGACCAGTCGCTAACATGAGCTCCCATACAGCGCTGTACTGGTCAAATAGCGACTCCTCACAATGTATTCATCATTGCTGCACAGCGACTGAGTCGCTATGAACTAGCGATCAACGGCCGAGCACAGAGACTACTAGCGGGCGCTCTGAAATGCCTGCTACAGACGCTCATCTGTCGCTACCTGGCGTTAGTGATGAATCAGCCTGCCGGTCCCATGACCTCAGTGCATGTCTCTGCTGCCAGTCATGAGGGAGCATCAAGGAAGCATCCACAGCTGATGTGCTAGATTGCGTCGTGCATTGCGGTGTGGATTGCAACCTGCATCTCAGTGAGCTTTTTAGCATTTAGACACAAAAAAGTTTTTTTCTACCCTTTTTACCCAAATAACGGGGCATTTTTACAGGTGAGGTATATAGTGTTTCCGGTAAATATATTTTTTTTAAAGTTTAGAAGTAACAGCACCCTATGGGCTATGCTAATGAAGTCAGCACAGTTTTTTGCATAACCCATAGGGTGATGTTGCTTCCAAGTGTAAAAAAAAAATCCTTACCTCATAGAAAAAATTATGTACCTCACCTGTAAAAAGGTCCAATCAAAGGTACAAGTCATTTTTGGGGAAAGAAAGGTAGACACATTTTTTTTTTTTGCACTTATGTGTCTAAACTTTAAAAATCTCACTGAAGCTTACAATGAAAGTTGCAATCCATACTGCAATGCACACTGCAAGTCGCACTTGCCTTCACCAAATATTTAGCATGACCCCCCCCCCCATTGGTGGATGCTCCTATGCATCTGCAACCAGGCCAGTTCCGCCCACAGCACTACTTGATAATTACATTTATGGGATACTTCTGTTTATGTCCACAAACCATTTTATAAAACTACAGCAATACTGCACCTGAATTGGCATAGCTACTTATTTGGGATAAAAGAGATACAACTACTAACATTTCTCCTAACTACCCCAGAGATTAAATGAACTACATTTTAAGTCTGTGCCCTGTCACAAGAGTACCTTAGTGATTAATGTAATCAGTGTCTATATATGTTAAAAACTACAGGGGCAAGTAAGTTTGTGCCCAACCACACAGGCATCTAGAATGACCTTTGTTAAGTAATGGTAATGTCTTCCAGACCCATAAGTAGCTAAAGCAAAGTCTTAAAATAACTTTGAAATGGCAATGTGTAAAATGGCCTATGTTACATACCATTATATGGGCACCAGCGCACATAAGCATTAGACTAGTTTTAATTTGCTCATACAAATGTAAGCAAACAGTCGAAGCCTCTGTATGACCCAATCACCCATCAGTAAAACCACCTTTGAAAGGGAAAACCTTTTTTGGTCCAAGGGCTGCATAGTCTTATTAGCTCACTTTAAGGGGCCACTATAAAGTGTAAGCTGTGAAAAAGCAGCTTACTGCAGATAAGCTATAACCGTGAAGCATTACATATAGCATATATATATATATATATATATATATATATATGCAAAGGTGAGAAGAGGTGGGCCGAGGTGCAGTGGTAAAAGGTGAGTAGAGGTGATACAGGAAGAAGCAAGTGGAGGTGAGACAGGATGAGGTGAGATGGCAGAGGTGAGAGGAGGTGGGACAGAATGATGTGAGATGGGCAGAGGTGGGTAGAGGTAGGCAGAGATTAGGGGATTGGCAGAGTTGAGATGGGAAGAGTTGTGTTTGAAAGAGCTGGGGTGGGCAGGATGGAGGCTAGCAGAGTTATGGTGGGAAGAGGGGTAAACTGAAGTGTGCAGAGGTCAGGTGAGCAGAGGAAAGGTGGGATATGTGGGGAAGAGGTGAGTAAAGTAGGCAAAGATAAACAGAGGTGGTGAGCACAGGCAAGGTGGAAAGAGGTAAGAGAAGGTGAGCTGGGCATAGATAGGAAGAGTCTACATAAGCATCTCCAGACACACAAACAACTCATTAGTAGTGCATGTGGGACACCCACCTCTACAGAGACATTAAATGGTGCCTCACTTTATGCTTTTAGTAATGTATTGACCTTGCATGGAGGCAAGGTAAGCTCAGCTCTCCAATTCCCTCTAGGGGTGCTAAGGGGCACAACTGGAAGCAGAGCCGGTCGAATGTGGCCCCGGGCTGCAGGTTGTGCACCACTGTTCTAAAGTCAGCAACTATGACTACATCAACAATTAAGTAACCACCATTACCAATTCCCTAAACTGCTCAGCAGGGACAATTAAAGTCTGCACCATATGGGAATAAGATATTCCTAAACTTGCCCCCTACCACTATACCACTATCATGTGTCACCTGGGATTGAGATATGCCCAATATAAAATTATGACCACTTCTCAAAGGAAGAAGAAGGAACCACAGAGCTAAAAAAAAGAATAGCCAAAAAAGGGGGCAAAAGTAACCTATTTCAGTTACCTCGGTAATGAATGAAATATTTACTCATGGGTCCCAATAAACTTTAAAGTGTGCCCCTATACACAGGCATCTTGAAAAAAGAGAGCATAACTAGCACTGTAATGACTCACTGCTAGTCCTATAAATATAGGGCTTTGTAGTTTACAAAAAGGGCAATAAATGCTGGAAACATCTAGTATTCCAACTAAATGCCCCAGGAAAACAATAATGGAATCCTCAAACTACTTTGAATGGGACCCCCCCCTCACTGCAGATCACAAATTTCAATAATAAAAAGTTGAGTGCCAAAAGTGAATGAGGATACATATTCTAAGGTTAAGAACTAAATGAAAGGGGCACCTAAGCTGGCACAGCCTCCTCAATGGCATGAAGAATAGTAAGTACCCCAGAAATGTATGAAAAACTCTTAAGAGTTTGAAGAGGTTAATGATGTCCCCCCTCGTTGTGCCACATGGGTATCCAGGTAATGTTCCCAGCATGAAGTGAGTGCATTTCATAGAGAGCCTAACTACGACAATGAATGAAACCACTAACTTTAAAGTGGACCAACAGTCGAAAATGACTTATACCGGACCAACACAACAAACAGTACTCATAAAGATCCCTCCCCAGGGCAATTTAGATTTCTGCACATAAAAATGAATTTACCTTTTTCTAACTCTAGCTGTGGTAAATTTTAAAAACAAAAAGGTGGCTCAGGCATGCAACCAGGAAGTGCTGCTGCGTTTCCTGTTATTGTGCATTGTCTGTTATGTCAATTGAATACAGGCAGCAACATGGCAGCTCCAAATATGTGAGAGACTTGTGGTACCCCTATAAGTGTCCTAGCAATGAATGTTAAAAACATATAATATCAATAAATATTCCATCCATTTAACACAAGTTATTAAGGGTGCCAAGGAGGCAGTTGTATATGTGCCCCACCCAACAACCACATGGGCATCTATCTGGGTATTACATACAGTATTCCCAATTAAAAAAGGGAAGGGTATCAATAAAGAGAATATGCTGTTGCATATTTACACATGCAATGGAAACTTATATGTACCCCACTAAATATCCCATTAATTAATAGAAGATTTACAAAAAGTTAGTTGAATAAGGCATACCTTACCTTACCTGCATACAGGAATGCAAGAAAGGGGTGCTACTGGTAATGAACTCCTTAACCCAACAAAATTGAAGGGGCAGTAGCGCATGCGCCCCTTTGTCACTGGGCTTCTGACTCTTAAACCACTTACAAATAATAAATAAAACTATTTATTTTATGTCTTAAAACTAATTTAAAGGGTCACCTATATTGGCACTGTCACCCCATTGTCATCTATTAAATAAAGTTGCAGAACAAGGGTAGAAGAAACGTTATGTACTCCCGCAATAGAAATGTCTAATAACCTCACTAAATACCCTATCAATTAAAGAGGCCGATTCATTAATAGCGCCAGGTAGCGACAGATGAGCGCCAGTAGCGTGATTTTCAAAGCGCCAGCTAGTATTCGCTGTGCTTGGCCGGGGTTTGCTTGTTGACAGCGACTCAGTCGGTGTGCGGTAATGTTGAATACGGGGTTAGGGGTCGCTGTTTCACAGGTTCAGCGTTGTATGGGTGCGCCTGACAGCGAATGGCCAGAGCGAACGGCTTGCTGCAGATTCATTAACAAATCACGCTCCGAATTTTTTCGCGCTGTAAATTCCTTGTTTAAACCCCAGAGCGCTGGCGGCGGTGGGTGTAAAATAGTTTTTAACCCCCAAACAACCATATTTTTTGATTGTAAAATTATACATAAGTTTTATAAGTTTTTCTAATCATTTTGTAATATGAATACATTAATATCAGACCTGTAATATCAATTCTGCACAAAAGCATTTTTTTTTTTTTTTACCTTAAAAAAAAATCCTAACATTGCCGAAGTGGTCACAGAATTTTTGACAATAAAAAAAAAAAAAAAAATTAATAGCAATTAATTATGATTCATTAAAGATTGCTCCATTGAAATGCATTGGACATCGCCAGGGAGCGACAGGTCATACCTGGCGCTGTGATGGGATTAGCAGTGGCGCTGTTCGTTGCAGTCGGCTACATGATGAATCCCGCGGTAGCTGTCGCTCTCGCCGGCGCTAGCCTCATTTAGCTTGATAAATGCGTCATTGTGGCCGACGCCGGGCGTACTTGAGTCGGTAGCCGCCGATAGCTGGCGGTACCTGGCGCTCATCAGACACTACCTGGCGCTATCGCTTGATGAATAAGGGCAAAAGTGTACCAAAACCTACACTGTTAACTAGCATCCCGTGAATTGCTCCCCCCACGAATAGTAACTTTTGCCAAATTTTACTGCTTTTGTTTCATTCTAAACTCAGATAATGGCGCCTGTTTAAACTGTAAAGCACCGCCTCCTGCATTCATTTCCACAGCTGTGCGTGTCAATGATGTGATTGCCACACTTATCCAATGACTAATTACTTGCAATCTTACAGAGAGGGACAGCAATAAAAACTGTGTTTCAGGGTGATTTGATAAGCTAAAATATCCATTTGTAGTATTGAGAGTATTGGCAGCAGCTTTGGTCAAATGTTTTTCAGTATTTAAGTTCAGTGGGTTTTGGTCTGCTTTAAATAAATATTCACTCAAGAGTGTCCAAACAACTTTGAAAAGGCAGTAGTGTACATGCCCCCACGCCGCCACATAGGCATCTGGGGTATGCCTAATATACAATGGCACAGCCATCCCATGGGTACCCCGAGATTACAAAATAAGCAAAATAAGAGTGGTAGAGTTGCAGAAAAGAGGTGGGGGAGAAGATTCAGCTATAGGTGCCCAAACTACTTTGAAGGGGCAGTAATGTACATTCCCTCTACTGGCACCATATGGGCATTTGAGTATTACATATGCCCATATGTCAGGGCTGGGTAACTCATAAGTCATACATTTAGTAGAATAAGACTACTGATTTTCAATCCAAGAATTAATATCAAGGGCACCTTGCTTAGCACAGCCATCCCACTGAAACCACACAGGCAAATGGTTATAAGAAATGGTTAATATAAAGTTGCAGGGCCAACTCTCAAAGCCATACATTTCTCCTCTTGCTTTTTCAGTAGGCACAGTGCCCCAACTTGCATGGGCACCTAGAGGTTATATTGTTGCAGCGTAAGGGAGGTAGAGGTCCTGAATAAGAGGAGCGGAAACTCTAATCTGCCTATCTAAGTAAACCTATGTGTTGTAGAAACTTCCAATAACCCACTAAATAATGAATCCGTTAATAGAAGACTTATCTATGGTTGCCAAAAGTACTCTAAAGGGGCAGTATTGTATCTGCCTCCACTACCACATGGACGTCTTGGAATTACATATAGTGAGAGGGTAACTTATAAAGAGCCATAAATTCCCCAACAATGAATGAAACTACTAATATAAAGGGACACCTACATTGGCACCGCCGCCCCACCGGCACCACATGGGCATCTGGTTATTACATATGCCCAATATAAAGGAAAGGGGTAACTCTGAAAACCATGGATTTTCTAGTTCTAAAACTACCATAAAGGGACACCTACCTGGGCACAGCCAGCCCACTGGCATCACATGGGCATCTGGCTATGATATATGTCCAATATAAAGGGGGGGGGGGGGGGGGTAAGTCCTAAGAATCCAAAAATTCAGCATCAAAAATAAAACTGCTGTTTCTAAGTCCTCAAACTACTTTGAAACAGAGTCATAAAGTTATACATTTCTCTAAAAATAAATAAAGCTTGATTCTTCCACAAAGGAGCACCTACCTTGGCACAGCCACCACACTAGCACCGCATGGGAAACTGGATATGACATGTGCCGAAAAGAGGTACAGTAAGTTTAGCTCTAAAAGCCATACATTTCTCTAAAAATATGAGTGAAACTACTGACATTGCTGTATTAAAATGACCAGAAAGTGGCAGCTACCTAGGTATAGCCCCGCCCCCTGCCATGAGATGGGCACCTGGCTATGACATATGCATGATATAAAGGGAAAAATAACTCTTAAGGATCCATAAAATCAACAACAGTGAATGAACCTGTTGTTTCTAAAAACGAAATCATAAAGTCATAACATTTCTCTATAAAAATTAAACTACTGATTTTCCATCCTAACAATTACTATAAAAAGGGCATCTTAGCATGTCACAGCCACCCCAAAGTCGCATGGGTATGACATATACCTGATATAAAGGGACAGGATAAATTTTAAAGCTAGAGATTACTCTTCCTGTTTTAATCAGTTACAAAACTACTTATACAGGGTCAGCTAAGCTGGGACCACAGGGGCAATGAAAAGTTTGAAAAGAGTTGCAGAGTTAGGGAGGGGTTCTTTTGGCCCCCCTATTGATAGCCTAGCAATGCATGGGAGCCTCACCACTGAGCCACAGAAATCACTTCAGAAGTGTGTTGCAACTAAGCTGGCACAGCCTGGGCGCTGAAGAGTTAAACAGGTTCTAGCTGCCGTCTATTGATACCTCAGCAATGAATGACAGCCTCACCTCTGAGCCACAAAAATCCCTTCAGAGGAGGGTGGCCTGAGCATGGAAGAGTTGAACAGAGTTGCAGAATTGGGGAGGGGTGGCAGGTTCTAGTTGACCCTCTATTAATACCCTTGGAATTGAGGAGTTAACCAGAGTTGCAGAATTAGGAGAGGGGTGGTAAGTTCCAGCTGCCCATTCAGAGATACCCCGGTAATGAATGGCAGTTTACTTCAAAGGTGGTAATAAGTTACCCTAATGGGGACCTAAGCTGGCACAGCCTTGGCACTGAAGAGTTACACACAGCTGCAGAATTAAGAGAGGGGTGGTAAATTCTAGTTGCCCATTCAGAGATACTCCAGCAATAAATGGCAGTTTACTTCAGAGGTGGTAACTAAGTTACCCTAATGGGCACCTAAGCTGGCACAGTCTTGCCACTGAAGAGTTACACACAGCTGCAGAATTAGGTGAGGGGTGGTAATTTCCAGTTGCCTATTCAGAGATACTCCAACAATGAATGGCAGTTTACTTCGGAGGTGGTAACTAAGTTACCCTAATGGGGACCTAAGCTGGCGCAGCCTTGGCACTGAAGAGTTACAAACAGCTGCAGAATTAAGTGAGGGGTGTGGTAATTTCCAGTTGCCCATTCAGAGATACCCCAGCAATGAATGGCAGTTTACTTCAGAGGTGGTAACTAAGTTACCCTAATGGGGACCTAAGCTGGCGCAGCCTTGGCATTAAAGAGTTACACACAGCTGCAGAATTAAGTGAGGGGTGTGGTAATTTCCAGTTGCCCATTCAGAGATACCCCAGCAATGAATGGCAGTTTACTGCAGAGGTGGTAACTAAGTTACCCTAATGGGGACCTAAGCTGGCACAGCCTTGGCATTAAAGAGTTACACACAGCTGCAGAATTAAGTGAGGGGTGTGGTAATTTCCAGTTGCCCATTCAGAGATACCCCAGCAATGAATGGCAGTTTACTGCAGAGGTGGTAACTAAGTTACCCTAATGGGCACCTAAGCTGGCGCAGCCTTGGCATTAAAGTGTTACACACAGCTGCAAAATTAAAGCGGACCTTCACTCTGAATAAGAGTCTATCTTATATGTTTCCCACACCCTGTACATACAGATTGTCGACATTAAAAATCATCATACCTGCCTCTACTGCATGTTATGAGCCTGTAAACATCCAAGATGGCGGCTTATGGAAGCCGCCATCTTATCAGGCAGCCTGAAAACAGGAAGTGCCTCCTGACTGTGCTGCTCTGCATTCTGGGACTGCTGACCTTTACCTGACCCCAGCTCTGCTCTGTCTGGGCAAAGCACATCTATAACCCGCCCCCTGTACTTTATATCCTGCTCTCCTCTCATCAGTAAGTGTGATGCTTCTGAGGCAAGATGGCTGCGCACGTATCCTAAATTCCTGAACAGAGTTGCAGCCCAGTGGGGGAAAGAATAATAAGTTAGTGACTAAAAACGTAAAATATATTAATTTTAGATGCTGGGGAATAGTTTTTTAAGAGTTTGGGCTTTTCATTAAATCGCGCTGAAGGTCCGGTTTAAGTGAGGGGTGTGGTAATTTCCAGTTGCCCATTCAGAGATACCCCAGCAATGAATGGCAGTTTACTTCAGAGGTGGTAACTAAGTTACCCTAATGGGCACCTAAGCTGGCACAGCCTTGGCGCTGAAGAGTTACACACAGCTGCAGAATTAAGTGAGGGGTGTGGTAATTTCCAGTTGCCCATTCAGAGATACCCCAGCAATGAATGGCAGCTTACTTCAGAGGTGGTAACTAAGTTACCCTAATGGGGACCTAAGCTGGCACAGTCTTGGAACTGACGAGTTACACACAGCTGCAGAATTAAGTGAGGGGTGTGGTAATTTCCAGTTGCCCATTCAGATATACCCCAGCAATGAATGGCAGCTTACTTCGGAGGTGGTAACTAAGTTACCCTAATGGGGACCTAAGCTGGCACAGTCTTGGCACTGAAGAGTTACACACAGCTGCAGAATTAAGTGAGGGGTGTGGTAATTTCCAGTTGCCCATTCAGAGATACCCCAGCAATGAATGGCAGTTTACTGCAGAGGTGGTAACTAAGTTACCCTAATGGGGACCTAAGCTGGCACAGCCTTGGCATTAAAGAGTTACACACAGCTGCAGAATTAAGTGAGGGGTGTGGTAATTTCCAGTTGCCCATTCAGATATACCCCAGCAATGAATGGCAGCTTACTTCGGAGGTGGTAACTAAGTTACCCTAATGGGGACCTAAGCTGGCACAGTCTTGGCACTGAAGAGTTACACACAGCTGCAGAATTAAGTGAGGGGTGTGGTAATTTCCAGTTGCCCATTCAGATATACCCCTGCAATGAATGGCAGCTTACTGCAGCGGTGGTAACTAAGTTACCACTATAGGCAAATGGCACCTAAGGGTTAAAAAGTAAAAAGTGTCCAATGAAACTTCTGTCTGCCCTCCCAGTCGCCCCGGGAATGAAAAGAAGCTTCAAAACTACTTTACGGGGGCAACAGAAGTTGCCAGAAGCACCTGTTACCAAGCAACGTGCCCTGTGAGGGCAGAAAGTGGGGCAGGGAGGGGAGGGCAACTTGCAGAAGAAAGTACTGGAGGGAGAATAAATTGCACAATGGCGGGCAGCTGGCCAGGGACTCACCGGCAGTTGGGTGTGTGGGGGGGAATCGTGTCAGGCTCAATCGGTTATCGGTCCCACATGTGATCCCGGACAGCGGAGTCCAGCACGCAACAGCCACACAATAAATAACAACAGATCCCTCCGCCGCCGCTTTGGATGTCACTCCGGCTCATCGGGCGCTCTGGACTCTCCTCAGCAGCCGCGCCAGCTGCTCTCTTTTCGCCAGCTGTGCTTTGTTTTTTTCTTTCCTCCCTCTTCTTTTTTTATTTCCTCTCTCCCTCCCGTGTCCAGTGCTTTTCGTTTTTTTTATAATCTCCCGTTCTTCGCCGGCGCCTTCTTAGATTTTCTCGCATCAGTTTCCCGGGGGACTATTTTCTCTCTCCCCTCCACTTTGCGAGAGGTGCCCACGCTGGACCGGCGGAGGGAGATGTTGTTATTTTTTGCTGTGCTAAGTCTCTGACGTCACATCCACCTGCTGGGTAAACAAGAGAGAGCCGAGCAAAGGCAGCGTGCAGGAGAGAGAGAAAGAGACAGAAGGGGAGAGAGGGAGAGAGACACAGAAAGGGAGGAGGGGAGGGAGGGGTGACAGGGATGCCAGCAAAAGATATGACTGGCAGCGTGGCTAGAAAGAAAATTAAAGGGAAACCCCACAAATGTACACTTTGCCAAGAAGAGGATTTCTTGGTGCCCTTGCAGCTTGCTATTCTCTCATTTATATTGTATCTATATTAATTGCAAATGCCTTTCATGCATCATGCAATCTGATTGTACAGTCAGTCACATACCCCCGTACAACCAACTTGTTGCAGAGGTATCCCTATATGGGTTCATGAAACTGGTTTACCAGATATCTCGATCTGAGGTACCACAGCGCATGCACAGCTCTGCTCTATGCACTTGCTGTATGCCTGGTTTAGCCATGTAACTGATGGAATTGACTGCTCCCTCGCGAAAAGTGGCTCAAATTCATATAAATATGCTGGATAGTGGGGGGACGGGTCACTTGTACACCCAGCATCAAGAAATATCCAGCCTGGCTTGTTTTTCTTTCCTTTAATAGAAGGAAGGGGACATATGGGGTGACAGGCTCTGTCACCCCTGATAGACTAAACCCATCAACCTTGGATTTTATTCCTACCAAGAGAGAATAAACCACAAGCTTGGTGGGAGTTTCGTTTATTTGCTGTGTATAGGTGACCCCTCCTCTCATTAGCCAACGTGTTTGTATGTATTTTTAATATTACACAATTTCGCGAAAGTGCTCCTATAAGGTGTTTACGGGAACTGGATTAAAAGGGGGTGCAAGGGGCACACGTCCCGGGCCTCTACCACTTGCCCTGCAAAGGGGGCTTCTACCATCCTATGGGTTATGGTCTGGCTCAGGAGGCTTTTCAATCTTTGGTTGGATGGGACGCGGGTCCAGCCACAAAGCTATTGGCGGCAATGGGGGCCCCCCATGCCTGGACAAGCCTTTTTGTGTTTTGCAAACCTGCATCCAAAGCCAAAGGGCAGAACGTAGAGTCTAAAGCAGAAAAGCCATCCTCAGCATTGCTACAGTGATGGGTGGGTACAGAGCTGTCAATCAGCTGCTGCTCACTGCACATAAGACACCAAGTACAGCCACTGGCAGCTCAATGCAGGGATCTGTTTCTGCTGGATCTACTGGGCCTCTACACTACCCCCGACCCAGAATAGCGAAGCAGAGGAGTTTCCGAGCAGCACACAGCTGCACAAGGGTGGCACAAGGGCCTCGATCTGACATTCCAGTAAGTAGGCAGGTGCCAGGCAACCACCAATCAGTTACTTGGCTGGACTATTGTTTTTAAGGGAAAAGAATACTGTATCCGAGACCCCCACCAGATTTTGTGCCCAGGGGCCTCCACTATACTTAATCTGGCCCAGCCCAGGGGCATCCCAATTCGGTATGCCAAAGCTGAGCGAAATTCACTGTAAAACACACCTACCCATGGTGCAAGCCACGGCCATCTCGCAACTGATGCATGAGTCGTGTATCAGTCCGGAGGGAAACTGGGGGCATGGCCACTCCCTACCCCCTATTAATATGCACAACACAATATGCTGATTTGACAAGAGGCCAAACGTGCAATGGGATAGCCAGCAAGGTGAATACACTGGCTATACCAGGGGGTTTTACACAGTGGGGCATCCCAGATTTGGGGATACAGACCAAAATCCAGGATGATAAAAATCCCAGTTTTTGGTCAACTTTAAACAGAAAGTAAAGGTTGAAATGACAAATACTGGCAACTTAGGGCACTCCATATCACAAAGCTTCACTGCACACAGGCCCAGCAATTACGTGCATATCGGCAACCTATTAGGTTTGCCGGTCAGGCAACAAGTAGTGACGAGCATGCCCGTACATGCAAACCTAAATGGTTGCCATCACTGGAATACGGAAGATGTAAGTAATTGATTTGCCCTCTAACAGGATTGTCAGGCCACACTGTGGAGCTGGGTATCACAATCTGGGATGCCCTATACCACCACTATATGGGGGACAAATAATTGACATAAAGGTTTTTCAGTCTTAACTTCCTCTTTAAAGTGGACCTATCACCAGGATTTTCATTATAGGTCCTAGTTCCTGGGGCATCCAGGTTTAGGATTGGCCATTGTGGGAAACCCCCCAGATTGCCCACACAACGTTCCCATGACGTATGTGTGCGCTCCTGTCCAATGAGCAATTTATGCCATGCATGCTAATGCACAGCATAAAAGCTTTATTTTAAACGGAGTGCTGCGATATAGAGGGGTGAGGGAGGGTGCCTTAGCTTCAGGGATGTCGAGGAGGCAGCCAAAAGGGATGACCCAGGGACACTTAGTTGGCCAGCCCAGGAGCCTTTTAGACTCCAGTGTTGGCAGTGGAGGTGATAGGTCAATTAAAGCAAGCTCACACCCTATTAGCACTATTACAATATCTGTGGAAGCCCTACTTCTGACTGGAAGGGGCATATCGATGTGGTTATGCCACCCCACACATACCCCCCCCCCCCACAAGCTTGGCTCCTTGGAGACCCAATAACTCTTCCTGGATCCCACTGACCAATTGCAAGCCCCAGCAAACCAAAACCTGGGGTGGAATTCTGTGGTTTTGGTTTGCTTTAAAACTATGTTAAAGGGACATGTATGTTTGCACAGCCACCCCATTGACAACTAAAGGTTAAAGGGGAAGGCCAAGCTTTTTGTTCGCCCCCTATGCACCCCTCTATGAGTTAAATAATAAAACAACTCAAAATCTTCCCCTGATGCTTACTGGCGACGGAGCTCTGTATGTTTTTGCCCAAATTGGACTTAGCACGGGGGGTGATTGTTACAAAATACTTATGCCCTTATTCATCAAGCGATAGCGCCAGGTAGTGTCTGACGAGCGCCAGGTAGCGGCAGCTAACGGCGACTACCGACTCAAGTACGCCCGCGGCGGTCACAATGACGCATTTATCAAGCAAAATGAGGCTAGCGCCGGCGAGAGCGACGGCTAGCGCGGCATTCATCATGAAGCCGCCTGGACCGAACAGCGCCGCTGCAAATTCCCTCACAACGCCAGGTATGAGCTGTCGCTCCCTGGTGATGTCCAATGCATTTCAATGGAGCAATCTATAATTATTCCTAATTAATTGGTATTATTTTTTATTTTTTATTTTTTTTAATGTCAAAAAATCGGAGAACACTTCTGCAATGTTAGGATTTATTTTTAAGTTTAAAAAAAAAAATAAAAAAAATATGTGCAGAATTGATCTAACAGGTCTGAGATTAATGTATTCATATTACAAAATGATTCTAAAAACATGTATAATGTTACATTCAAAAAATATGGTTGTTTAGGGGTTAAAAACTAGTTAATACACATCGCCGCCAGCGCTCTGGGGTTTAAACAAGGAATGGACAGCGACAGCACATTCGGAGCGTGATTTGTTGATGAATATGAAGCTAGCCGTTCGCTCTGGCCATTCGTTGTCAGGCGCTCACATACAACGCTGAACCTGTGAAACAGCGACCCCCCAGCCCGTATTCAACATTACCGCACACCGACTGAGTCGCTGTCATCAAGCTAACGCCGGCCAAGCACAGCGAATACTGGCTGGCGCTGAAAAAATCACGCTACAGTCGCTCATCTGTCGCTACCTGGCGCTATTAATGAATCGGCCTCCCCGACTTCCTCTGTAAAGGGTCTGTGCATGCACATATTAAAACATACCACTACTGTTCCATCACTGTGATTGAATAAAACTGTTCCAAATAGAGTCCAGTGGCATGCAGTATTGTCTTTGGGCTGTGCCAGTAACTGGGGCATGCCCACTTCATTAATGGTAATGAAGGGATCTTGCCAGGCCTTGCAGGTTCTCCTTATATACCAATTAGATCATGCCCTAGAACTGGAAATTTTTCTCACCTTTCTGGAGGCTTGGCAGTTATCTCTAGTGCTCCATGTGACTGCCAGATAATTGCTGAGTGGGCATGGTGGGGCACTATGAACTCTTCAGTCTTGCAGGCTACAGGAGCAGCAAGGGACAGTTTAGGCAGAAGGTCAGCTTTAAAATATGGCAAACTGACTGTCATATAGTGGAGAGCTTGCCTATATGGCAACCTCACCATCAGGAATCACTAACATTTGGTAAGCACTCTACGTCAATTCTTCCAGTTGAAGTACAGAATTTTCCCATTGAGGCAGACACTTTTCCCAAAAAGAAAAAACTATTCTCTTGCAAAATTTAGTAAATTTTTATACCTCTATAGGAGGTTGACCCCACCCATATGGCATCTACCCCTACTCACACTAGCTTAGCCCTTCACATAAGGGTAATTTACTAAAATGCTGTACGTATGTGGGAGAGCTTGACTCCTTGCTAGTATACTAGTATGAAGTGCAGAATACTTACCTAGGATGCAGAATACTCACTTAGGACGGCATTAAGCAGAGTGCTTCAATGTCGAGCAGCATCCCCGCTCTGCATGCAAAGTAGATGGAGCAGGGATGCCACTGCTGCACATTGCAGTAAAATATACCTCCTTTTGGTTGTGCTGTTGAAAGGCTGTTCCCTGTCCCACATTGGATGGCGCTGGTGAGACAGGTTAGGTTAGTTTAACGTCCCTGTGGACTAGAACTGTCACTGGCACAGAGAGATGGCTTAGGTATTTTTTTCTCCATCCAATAAGAGAACACAGAAACATCAGCACATTACAATGCATATCGCTGATTGTTGGATATATAGCAGCTATGACATGAGCCTGTTCCCTGGTCCCCTGTTGGCTGAGAAAAAGGTAAAATGGGAGTTGCCAGGGAAGGTTTAGGTCTGCTCTAATAAATTCCCCTTATGGTGTTTGCCAAGTTTTAGTAAATTACCCCCTAAATCTCCCTATTTTAGATGCACACTGTTCAAAAATAAAGTTTTGCCATGTAAGGCTTTAAAGCAACAAATACCCTTTCCAGCCTACCCCCTGGCAGGTATTTCTGAATGGTCACTGGCGGGTGCACGCAGCCAGAGAGAATGGCCAGGTTTTAATATGCAGGGCAGTCTATTCTAATTGCCAAGAGTCTGTGCACATGCTGTGGGGTCATCAAGAAAGGTAAAAAAAACAGCAGTTCCATGTGAATTCATACGCAGGAGAATCCCAATTTATGATGCCCCAGACCAAAATCCAAGGGGTGCAGAAACTGGGTTTGGTCTGCTTTCCAGGGCAAGCTGGCCTTCTCTCTCGATAAAGCTGCACAGCGACAGCCGGTTCTGATCATGTGACCCAAAAACACAGTATGTTGTAATTTTTCCATCTCCTTTGTTTCCTTGCCATTCTGTCACCCTGATTTAATTCCATTAATGTTGGCGGTGCAGGGCCACAGGAGAGCAGAAGGTTAGGCCATGGCTTAAACTCACAAATCTCACTTGTGCGAGTGCGCCTGCAAGAGAAACTGTAGTGACACTCAGAGGAAGCCCTCCCCCCTCCATTCCTTTCTTTTTTTTATTAACTCTGTTCCCTCTTTTCTTTTAAGTCTTTAATAAAAGGAGAGCAGAGTTCGGGAGGTGAAAGTTGAGCTGCGGGACAACTCCCCTCTCCCCCTTGTTGGATCCTTCCATGAGAGGCAGCTGAAGCCCAAGGGAGTCCCCAGCCAGCCCCTTACTGCTGCCTATATGGACCCCTGACCCCCTCAGTCCTGTGTGTGTTTTACCTTTATGCTCTCTTTTTATAGGCTTGCTTATCCTCTGGAGTGCATTAACCCCTTCAATTTAAGTGCTGAACAGGGGCCTCCTATCAGCTTAGAAGTATATCTAAATGGGGAGGGGGGATGAAAAGGCCCTGTTACCATTTTGGATTAAACCAGGATGTCCCAGGGATGGGAATTTAACCAGATCTAGAGTGTTCTTAAAGAGGACCAAAACCCACCCAGGAATCTATGAGACTCCAGGGCAGGCATACTCACTCCCCCTGGGGCACCCTTATCGGTGTGTAACCCCCCCAGGTCGCCCGAAAACTCACCTTCATTCTCCTCTATCCCTTTAGCAGGGCGCACTCCTTTTTAGAGGGTAGCAGGGGATGCGGCCGCCAGCACGCTCGGATCCACTCACATTAGACAAGCTCCTGGGCGAAGGAGCTTGAGCAGATCCAAGCACGCTAATTGGAGCAGCCATGCATGCGTCGCAGGACCTGTAAGAGGTGAGTTTGTTGTTTGGGCGACCTGAGGGTTTCAAACAGCAGGGCACCCCCAATCAGTGTGCAAGGACCAAAACCCAGAATAGTCAAAATACTGGGTTTTGGTCCGCTTTAACAGGTCCAGTTTTGTTCCACTCTAATCCCTGTACATGGCCTAACATAGGTCTCTTCCTAAAGTGGCTTCTGACTATATTCTTTTGTATTATAGTATGCCATCTGTAAATAAAGTCAAGTATACAAATGTATTTGCATTTTATCATTAAAGTGGACCCAAAACCTGGGATTTTCACTATGCATACAGCTAGGGCTGAATGGTAGCTTAGCCAGACACAGTAATGTGGGGGGTCATTCCCTATGATGCTGATTAATGGAGGACAGACCTGCACGCCAGTGTAGTGTGGGACAGAACAGCTGCAAAAAACTGGGACTAAGGGCCTTTTGTAGCCCGAAACGCGTAACAAGGTCCTGGTGGAGGGAAGGGGTTTTCAATATGAAGATGTTTGCTGACACATGGTTAATTTCATGTATGGATTTATAACATTTTAAATGGATTGAGTAAAAGCTACGTTTTAATTTCCCGTGAGCTGGACAGAATACTTTATTTACCTGGGAAACGTTTCAAGAGGTTTCATTGTCTGGGCTGAGAAGGATACAAGGGGTGAGCTGATCACATAGCAACTGCAAAGAACTGGGAGATCTGTTAAAATTTCTGCTGTATTTCATGTGACCTCACCCCCAGTAGATTTGCATACAAAATTACTGCTGGCCTGCTGGGCCCAGCTTCCAAAAGCAGTTCTTAACAGTAAGCCTGATAACAAGCAGTGGCACGTACCCCCTACCTCAATGCCTGCTGCCACTTGACTGCCCAATGAACCACTGTGCATGCTGACCCTGGCAGTCACGTAGGGCAGTGAACAGATGGTGCAGAAACGAAGAAGTAGGTACGGTGTGTGCTTGCTTCCTAGGGATTACACGTCCGCTTCCCTGCGGAGGGATGCACAGGGGGCTGCAAGGCTCAGGGGACTAGCAATTATTTTTAACTGACTGGAGGTCCCCTCACTCTCACAGCAAGGGGGGCATCCCTCGGCCAGAAGCCTGGTTCCGCGCAGCCTATTCCCAATGGAATTCACATTACTTCACTGGTTTTTTGCACCACATGACCACCACCAGCCTATTGAGTACACCAGATGATCATCGCAGTGAATATAACGTGCATTCCCTGTCACTGTGACTGATGGTGGAAAGCAGCCATTCATCAATTGAGATTTGGCCTAGATGTTGTCAGGCTTTATCCCCAGATCTAGTGAGCAAACGACACCTATTGTTTACTATGCTGCCGCATCCTCTGCATCACACTCTCGCCCCAGCCATTCAGATATGCTGGGGTGGGAATAGGCACAAAGCCGGGGATACGGGGGATGCGGCAGCGCACGCTTCCCATTCATTTTAATCAGAGCACCGTTGGAGCAGGGAAAGGTGAGTTTTAGTGGGCTTTCTTGGAGGTTAAACAATTCGGGCCCCAGGGACATGGAACAAAACCCAGGAAAGTCAAATTCCCAGGTATTGTTCCACTTCAATTACTAATTGTGGTAAATGTTTTTACCTCATTGGAATGCTGACTGTGTACAATTTCATCAATCTCTCTAAGATGGATTAATTCACTAGAGCAGGGGTATCAAACTAATTTTCATGCCCAAATCAGCATTCTGGTTGCCTTCAAAGGGCCATTAAATAACAAATGCAAGTGCGACCATTGAAATATATGGTTAAAATATCATTCAATTTTTTTTGGCCCAGGACTGCAACAGAATTATTTTGCCCAGGACAAATGCAGAATTATTTGTCCAGGACATCTGCCAAATTATTTTTCTCAAAAAGGATGGAGATGTTTTTTTGCTGAGAAAAGATGCAGACAAACAATTATTTTGCTAAGGACAGACGCAAACACAGAACTATTTTGCCCAGGACAGATGCAGACAAATAATTATTTTGTCAATGACAGACGCAAACACAGAACTATTTTGCCCAGGACAGATGCAGACACAGAATTAATTTGCTCAGGACAGATGCAGACACAAAATTATTTTGACCAGGACAGTTTCAGAACTATTTTGCGCAGGACAGTCACAGAATTATTTTAGCCGCAGAATTTTTGATTGCACAGGACTGAAGCCGACAGAGAATTATTTTGCCCAGCGCTGTTGCATAATTATTTTGCCCAGGACAGATCCTGACGCAAAATAATTGTGTACAGGACAGCTCCACAATCATTGTGGCACTAGCTAGCAATAATCCGTGAAGCAGCTGTTGAACCCTCTGCAATGGCATTAGGTTGGGTGGGTTAGGCGTGGTGAGCTTGTTACACAGAACAGTTGCAGACACTACTCTCTTCTCCGCCAGAATGTTAAAAAGTTCCAGTTGCTTTTATAGGCTCGCGTTTGGGGCCAGGATAAGTGGCAGTAGTGAGCTCCAAAGTAGAGCATATCGGACTGCTGCATAACTCGGCAGTGCCGAGGGCATAATACCAGTGGCAGTGTCGTTGTAACAACCGGCCAGCTAGAAAAAGCACTGGTCAGCTGTATCCACGGCCAAAACCTGTCCAAAAGCTGCCCAAATAAAAAGCCTTTGAAGGCCATGAGTTTGGCACATGGACACTACTAAAAGTTTACTGATTTTTCAGGTGAGGTACAGAATTTTTTTTAATAAAGCCGAGACTTTTCCTCAAATTACAGAAAAAACCCTAGTGCAGACATGCTCAACCCGTGGCCTAGGAGCCACATGTGGCCCTAGGAGCCATCTAATGGCCCAAGATTCCAAGAAGCACAGGTGTACAACACCAATGGAGTCCCTGGGTAGAATATAATACAATAGTACAGTATTTGTTTTTCTATATAATGTATATGCTTAGTATCTGTAAGAGTTTAGACATGAATAGGCAGGCTATAAATATAGGAAATATATAATCAGTGGACTAAGACAATTCGGCACGTGTATTGCTAGCATGTTTCATCTGAGTGTGGTACAATGATGGTGTAGTGGAAGTACTGTACATAAGAGTGTTTAACCCCCTTACAGTTTGCTCGAGCATGAGGAATGGAGCTCAATGTTTTGTCCTAGCAGATAGCTGACCATTACTGCCCTCTGCTGCTGAGTGCTAGAACATCATGGTATTTTTCAAGATTCTTACCTCTTTTCTTGGATTTGTCTCTGCGAATGGGAGGCAGTCTAGTGAAATTATTGTGAACATTTTCATTAGGACTGTTAGAAGGTTAATGGAGTTAGTGATGATAGTTTAGACAGGATCATGTCTATGAGCGTGTGGGGTTTTCTGATAAATTGGTATATTGTGCATGTGTGCATGTGAACAGATGTGAAGCCATATTGGTGGTTGTTTTTGTAATAGGACCAACCACATGTGTCTCTTGCCCTGGGGAGTCCTGATTTGGAATCCCCGAATGTGTGGCCACCACCCTGCAAACACTCACCCTTCTGGCAGTCCCACCCCACAATTGTAGGCCACATCCACATCCCTGGCCTCCCTGTGGCTCGCTCCCACTCACAGCTAGGTGTATGGCAGGGGGTGGGAGTGTGCCACAGGCCGCAAGGAGGCCATGGATGGGGATGCCCTCATTCCACTATGCTGGCCCTCCTTTACAAACATTTTTAGGGCAATTCGGGGTGTTCTCACAACTAGAGGACCAAAATCCTGGGTTTTGATCCACTTTATGCGGTAGGTATCTAGATTCATTAAAGGAGAACTATCACTAAAAATTATCCAATTTTCAAAATCCATATAAATATGCCAGGTGGTGAGAGGAGAGGTCAGTTATTAGCATCGAGAAATATCCAGCCAGGTATGTTTTTATCATTTTAATAGAAAGAAGAAGAAATCTAGGGTGACAGGTTATGTCACCCTTGATACACTAAACCTGTTACCACTGGATTTAATTCCTACCATGAGAGTATAAACCACAAGCTTGGTGGGTGTTTTAATCAGTTCGAGTGGAATTTTAATATTACACAATGTAGCGATAATACACCTTATATATTATAACAAAAAGTGACCCTCACTCTTCAAAAGGTTTACCAGCTCCCGCCCCAGCCGTTATTCACTAAATTGTGGAGAGCATTGACGTAAGGCAACAAGTCCTCCCGCATGAAGTGGAGAGGTTGGCACATTTTAGTAAATTACCCCTTTTGAGAAAAGCTTTTACTACAGTGAAAAGCTGGGCACAATCAAGATCACCTACAACACAGACAATCACTCACACTGTCACCAAACACCAAACATTTCAGCTATTATTAGTTCACACTGCTGCAATCACATTATGATGGCAGCAATTGCTATTTTATCGCAATCACACCCGATTTGGCGGCGTTTTAAGAGCAACCACGTTTCTGAACACTCTTCATGCTATAGAGATTTAGGCCCTTATTTAAGAAGGGATAGCGTCAGGTAGTGGCTGGTTAATGAGAGGTAGCGACAGATAGCGATAGCTAAAAAAAAAAAAGAATCAACTGGCTTTTGGGGGGGGGGGCAGAGTGTCAAAGAGGTGTTGTAGAGGGTTCGCTATGCTGGGCAAACTCTCCGTTAAAAAGGGCAAACTTATTAAGAGGATTCCAGAGATTGAATGAAGGACGGTCACACTTTCTTAAACACATTTGACAAAAAAAGGACAGGGGGCAATCTTAGAGGCCGATTCATTAATAGCGCCAGGTAGCGACAGATGAGCGACTGTAGCGTGATTTTTACAGCGCCAGCCAGTATTCGCTGTGCTTGGCCGGCGTTTGCTTGATTACAGCGACTCAGTCGGTGTGCGGTAATGTTGAATACGGGCTTAGGGGGTCGCTGTTTCACAGGTTCAGCGTTGTATGTGAGCGCCTGACAACGAATGGCCAGAGCGAACGGCTTGCTTCATATTCATTAAAAAATCACGCTCCGAATTTGCTGGCGCTGTCCATTCCTTGTTTAAACCCCAGTGCGCTGGCGGCGATGGGTGTTAACTAGTTTTTAACCCCTAAACAACCATATTTTTGGATTGTAACATTATACATGTTTTTAGATTCATTTTGTAATGTGAATACATTAATATCAGACCTGTAAGATCAATTCTGCACAAATTTTTTTTTTTATTTTTTTTTACTTAAAAATAAATCCTAACAAGTGCAGAAGTAATACCAATTAATTATGATAAATTATAGATTGCTCCATTGAAATGCATTGCACATCGCCAGGGAGCGACAGCTCATACCTGGCGCTGTGAGGGAATTTGCAGCGGCGCTGTTCGGTCCAGGCGGCTTCATGATGAATCCCGCGCTAGCCGTCACTCTCGCCGGCGCTAGCCTCATTTAGCTTGATAAATGCGTCATTGTGACCGCCGCTGGGCGTACTTGAGTCGGTAGTCGCCGTTAGCTGGCGGTACCTGACGCTCGTCAGACACTACCTAGCGCTAGCCCGTGATAAATAAGGCCCTAAGTCTTTAAAATATGTAAATTTGAATTAATCACACAACATACTGACATACAGGCAACAACACTAGTGAACTCTTACGCCCCAAATAAACGACAAAGCCCATTTCTTATTAAGCTCCTCAAAAAAATAGAGAAAGTGAGGCAGGGGGTTTTAATTTGGGGAGGAGATCTAATCTTAATTGATGATCCAGCATAGGATACAACAGGCATCCAGAGATGCCGATCTGATATTCTAAGTTACCCCCCTTTGTGGAAACACTTCAAAACACTACAGCTTATAGACCAGGGGTACTCAACCACTTCTTGTAAAGGTCCATTTGAAGGTATCCGGTGAGAGGTGAAGGTCCGGGCAGAGGGCTGTGGATAGTTAGAAATCAGCACACTGTGGGAGGGGCTTTAGATTTGCAAGGTAAAACTAAAAAAGGCTGCTTGCCCCTCCCTCCACCCCACTGCAAAATGAATGGGGTAGAGAGACGGGGAGGCTGATTCATCATTAGCGGCAGGTAGCGACAGATGAGCGTCTGTAGCAGGCATTTTCAGAGCGCCCGCTAGTAGTCGCAGTGCTCAGCCGTGGGTCACTACTTTATAGCGACTCAGTCGCTGTTCAGTAATGTTGAATACATTGTAAGGAGTCGCTATTTGACCAGTACAGCGCTGTATGGGAGCGTATGTTAGCGACTGCTCATAGCGACCGACTCACAACATATTCAGGAAAAAAACAGCCTCACAAATCTCTGGCGCTGAAAAATACTTGTTTGAAGCCCAGAGCGCAGGATGTGGTGTGTCGTCTGTTTTCAAGCATCTATCAACTAGTAACAAAGCAAAAACATATGGAATTACATATGTAAGAAGTATAGGATGGGACCGCCAGCACAGGCCCCAGGGCCCACCAAATCAGCCGCTCAACAGAGACACCAAAAATGATCAATAACAAAAACTTTATTTAGCGGCCCAAATACATTTTAAAAACAATTAAAAACATAGGGACTGGTGGGGGTGTGTATTGGACTATTTTGCATCATACCTGATACACTCTTAATATGCAATTATAGTATTTGTAGTATCATATAATTAATAAATAAACAATAAATGAACAATTAAAATAACATGACAATTTATTTGTGCATGCCCATGAAACGCTCCGAAGGATGGTGCAAAAAAAGTGCTAAAAAGGCCTCAAGATAGAGGAAAAAGTGCATATAATAGTGGCTAGACAAAGTAAATGGTCAAATATGACCAGAGAGTGTGTGTCTAATAAGAGACCATGTGACCTTGAAGCAAAAGTGCAAAGTGCAGAAAGTGCAAGTGCTATAAACAGTAACAGAGAATTCCAGGGCATATACAAAGAGCCAATTGCACAAACGTTATTAACTGCAGAATTATGTCAAGAGTGTATCCAAAAAAGATCTACATTACCACATGATATGGAGTCCTAGTTCACCGCCATGCCCCTGTTACTGTTTATAGCACTTGCACTTTCTTACTTACAAATAAATTGTCATGTTATTTTAATTGTTCATTTATTGTTTATTTATTAATTATATGATACTACAAATACTATAATTGCGTATTAAGAGTGTATCAGGTATGATGCAAAATAGTCCAATACACACCCCCACCAGTCCCTATGTTTTTAATTGTTTTTAAAATGTATTTGGGCCGCTAAATAAAGTTTTTGTTATTGATCATTTTTGGTGTCTCTGTTGAGCGGCTGATTTGGTGGGCCCTGGGGCCTGTGCTGGCGGTCCCATCCTATACTTCTGTCTTTGCCCGGTTCTCCGGGCCATTGAACACACCTCGGCCAGCATCCAGGGAACACCTGTTTATATATTTTTAGATTTCTAGTGCTGTGCAGGTATATTTTCTCTTTCGTTCCCTGAATTACATATGTATGTACATAGGTATGACCTCTCGCTACCTGTCGCTCTCCCATACATTTCAATGGACGATACTTTTCTTCTCTTTAAACAAGGTTTTTGTTTATTTTTTTTCCCAAAAATCACAAATAATTCTGTGACCTCTTCTGGCATTGAAAAAGCAGATTTTTCACAATTTTATCATTTTTTATATATTTCTTCAGAAATGACATTACAGGTCTGGCATTAAAGTGTTCATGTTACAATGTTATTACAATGTAATTCCATATGTTTTCGCTTTGTTACTAGTGGAAAGATGCTGAAAAACAGACTTTAAACACACCGCCTCCTGCGCTCTGGGCTTTAAACAAGCATTTTTCAGCGTCAGAGATTTGTGAGGCTGTTTTTTTGCTGAATATGTTGTGAGTCAGTCGCTATGAGCAGTCGCTAATATGCGCTCCCATACAGCGCTGTACTGGTCAAATAGCGACTCCTCACAATGTATTCAACATTACTGCACAGCGACTGAGTCGCTATGAACTAGCGACCCACGGCTGAGCACAGTGACTACTAGCGGCGCTCTGAAAATGCTTGTTACAGACGCTCATCTGTCGCTACCTGCTGGTAATGATGAATCAGCCTGCCAGTCACTCCCAAAACGCTGCAGGCAGGGCTTTTTCCAGTCACCTGGCAAATGGGTTTGCCTATGTGAATGGCTCCATAGAAAATAGGTGCTGCACTTGCAGGGCAATTGAAAGCGCCCAGCTAACGCAATGCGCCAGTTTGAGCGGGGTTTCTCGGTCATGGATGTTACCTGATTCTCTATGTGTACAGTGATGACCAGTCACTCCCCCTGCTATGCTTACATCTCCTGCATGGGTGTTACCTTTTCCATATTCTCTTTGTGTAGACTGATAAAGCCCTCATTCAAACCTCGGGTACCACATGCGTTTGTGACAGACGCTGCAGTACCGGTAAAGAAATCAACACTGGCTCCTCTATGGCACCTTTCAGGCCTCTCTGGTGGGTCAGAAAGGAGAAAAAACGCAGCTCCAAAAAGTCCTGCCTAATGCATCCAGGCTGCAACCGCACCCCATTCTATGGGGTCTCAAATGTGAATGCAAATGCAGATGGAAATCCCTTTTGTCATACAGTACCGCATGCGTTTTGTATTTGCGGCACCATAGATTTTAATGGAATTCAATAAACTGGAAGGCAGGACAGAGGACCCTGAAACATGGATTTTTATAATTCGTGTGCAAACACAAATACTAACAAAAATGTGAACACAAAACAGAATTCCTACTGCAAACACTGCCACAAAACGCATGCCGCAAATGAGACCAAACAGGTGTGAACATAGCCAAATGGTCACTTCATCTGCTATTTTTACACTTCCAGGATGGTTACCTTTTCCAGATTCCCTGTGTTTACAGTGAAAGTCTAGGGTGGGTGTTATATTCCCACCGTGTACAGTGATGACTGGTGACTCCCTCTGCTATTGTTACAAATGCAGCATAAGTGTAACTTTATCAAGATTCTCTGTGTGTACTGAGTTAAAGAGGAACAACACTCCCCTCAATAAGACTCTTTATGGGGCACCCCGAATTGGGATGCTCCACTGTGTGAAACCCCCCCTGGATCTCTCCCGATTGATGCACTGCTCTGACATGCCCTCGCTGCATCTTGGCACCATGGCGACATCGCTGGCATACCTCTATCAGTGGGCACATTCCATTCCGATTTACAAACAAAAGAAATCTGAACGCAACGAGTGATGCTGATTGTCTGAGCAGCCCACATGGGAACCAGGAAGACGTGCATTTTCAGGCGATCTGTGGGGATACACACAACAACATCCTGATTTGGGATGCCCCACCAGAGAGCAACAACACCCAAGAAAGTCATTTTAACCTGCCACTCCCTTTGCTATTGTCACATCTCAGGAACAGGCATTAACAGATTTCCTGTGTACAGTGGTCACTCCCTCAGCTAGTGTTACACCACCAGGATGGGAGTGAGCGTTTCCAGATTCCCTATGTGTACAGTCATGAAGGCCACCCTGCTATTGTTACATGTGTCTCCAGTGTGTACAGTGCCAGTGTTGGGTCTGGGTGGCTTTTGAACCCCAACCACAAGAATCCTGTCTTCTAGACGAATAGCACTGCCTATTACAGTGTTGTAAAGCTTGGCTTTGCCGCTGTAATTAATTACAAGATGCTGCAGTTCTGACACTTGCGTTGTAACCAGGGCTGACTCAGACAAACAAACTAGAGAATAATAAGCGGTCAGTGTCACAACGATCTCAGGCAACAGGAAAAAAAAGTGCCATTTACTGTTTTTGCTCCTATTTATTTTAATGTATTGTCCTGACAGCTGTCCTTGCCCCACTGACTTATCTGTTTAAATTGTACAATTAAATTAAACAATCTACAACTAACTCAAAGACCCAGCCTGTAACTAGGTTAGTAATTTTATTAAAGCGGAACAAAACCCACCTGCGGCCTCCGTGGAATCTAAAAGGAGCCCTGAGCAAGCAACTGGCTTTCCCCCCAGGGGCATCCCAAATCGGGATACTCGGGATACAGGATATTGTGTGAAACTCCTCAGGGCCCGGTAATAACTTCCTCGGTCCAGCGCCTTATGCTCTCGTTTAATGAGAGCCGCCTGCTATGACTATGTCATTTGGCAAACGGGTCTCATTGTTTCAATAGGGAGAGCACACTGCCGCATCTCAGCTGTCATATCGTATGGTTCACCGCTTGATCATTGGAATGTGGAAATGGGAGTCATCCACAAACAGCATAGCACCAGCTATCACACTAGCGAATGCTCTAGTGAACAATTAACCAACAAATCTTCGGTGTCTGAATCGCTGAAGATTTGTATGGTCATTTGATGGCTGAGCGAACGGTCAATTTATCTGCTTGTGTAAATGGGTTGTTAGGCTTTAATCAGATCTTTTCCTTTACAACTAGAACCTTCCTGTAGCTATATAAAGAGCCAGCAGGGTGCACAATCTTTTCTATTGCTGCTGGCTATAATCATCATTCATGCTTCTTCAAAAGGATGCATGGGGCAAGACAGGCGTCAATAGCCAAAACCTATTGATGCTGACGCTTTCTATGGTGATAGTCCAGTAGGTTTATTATTTGAAGCAGACTCTCAGTCAAACATGATTGATGATTTGGGATGCTTTGGGATGAAATGCAATGATTTGGAATGCTGCACCAGTTAAAAGATAGTCCAAAGTCTCACCAGGTCCACACTCCCCTGGGGCTTGTCCATCCCCCTTGACCACTGGTAATGGAGCTTGCCAGTTGGCATGCATGGTGCCCTTCTCAGTGCATGCGAGCCAGAGTAGTGAACTTTACTGGTCACCAGTGGAGTGGGAAAAACAAGAGTGGCACAAGTACAGCTTCTGCCAAGGAAGGGTTGAGTATTTTACCCAATTTTGGACTTCTAACTGACAAAGAACCCAAAATCAGAATGCCTCGGCATTGGGGGTGGGAGTGGACCTCCAGTTAGGTTTCACCCATAGTTGCTCCTGGGACTGCTGCACCCCCCAGGCATTACAATTTGAGATGCTGAGTCACTTAGTTAAAGAAGGACAAAACCCTGAGCAGCAGATCTATAAGATTCCATGGCCGACTGCTGGCCTGCTCCCGGGGGATTCTGCTTTGGGATGCCCTGCTGTGTGAAACTCCCCAGATCGCCCAATAATAACTCACTTCTTCCCAGTTCAAACACGCATGTGCGGGACCTTGTCCAATTAGCTTTTGTCCAGTCATTTGGCATGCGGCTCTGGGGAGCACAAGCGAACGCATCCCCTGCATTTTTTTCGGATAAGCTGGGGCGGGAGCGTGCACGCCACTGGGAATACGCCCACTTGTGCTCCCCAACACATTTTGCCGAATTACATAGTCACAACAAACGGTATGTGCCTTAGGACCGGAAGATGGGGCGTTATTATGGTCTGGAGGGGTTCACACAGCAGGCATCCCAGGGGCAGAGAACAGAAACGGGGATAGTCAAAAATGGCTAAACTATTTACCTGTTCTGTGCCACCCGTATAAGTTCTATCCGATGTGACTGCAGACAGCCAGTGGTGTTCATTGGTGAGCATTATTGGTTGCCGGCAGAGTGATTATGAGTGATTATTTTACCCAATTTCCTTGCATGTTCTGTTTGATCTATCTGTGCACTTGAAATGGCCTGGTGTTGGGGGATGAAATGTCCCTGTCCTCCACATGTTCCAGTGGCCCATAGCATTCCACAGCATGGCTTCAGCACAGGGTCAGGTTAGTTAAATCTTATATCCAAATAACATTTTGCCTGGAGTGTTGCTTTAAATGACACATATATTATTAGGCCCTTATTTATGAAGGAATAGCGACAGGTAGCGACTGGTGAGCGGCCGGTAATGACGGGCACCGACACGAGAACGCCGGCTCCCCACCACAATCACACATTTATCAAGCCAATCCTGCTTAGCGACTGAGATAGCGCCAGATAGCCACTCATTCATCATTATTCCAGCTTCAGCCCACAGCGCCAGCGTCCGACCTTGAACAGCGACAGGTATGACCTCTCGCTACCTGGCGCTCTCCAATGCATTTCAATGGAACAATCTTTAAATATTCATAATTAATTGTTATTAATGTTTTTTTTTTTTTTTTTTTAATGTGAAAAATTCTGTGACCGCTTCTGCCATGTTAGATCATTTTTTTTAAGGTAAATTAAAAAAAAAAAATTTGTGCAGAATTGATATTACAGGTCTGATATTATTGTATTCATATTACTAAATTCTTAAAATTTTTTTTTTTTTTTGGTTTCCAAAAATATGGTGGTTTGGGGGTTAAAAAACTACTTTTAACACATCGCCGCCAGCGCTCTGGGGTTTAAACATGCATTTCACAGAGCGAGAATTTTTTGAGCGTGATTTTTTGATGAATATGGTGGGAGCCGGTCGATCTGACCAGTCGCTATCATGCGCTCCCATACAGCGCGGAACCTGTCAAACAGCGACTCGTCACCCCGTATTCAACATTACTGCACACGACTGAGTCGCTATCAACAACTGAACAACGGCCAAGCACAGCGACTACTAGCGGGCGCTGTGAAAATACTGCTACAGTCGCTCAACTGTCACTACCTGCCGCTGTTAATGAATCGGCCTCTTGGTTATTTTTTGATGATTAAAACCCAACGAAATAAATCAGTAAAAAAAATCTTTCTTTTACTACAGCAATAAGGTGGAAATGCATGTGAAAACAGCTTCTAACTGACAGACACTATATTAGAAAGTTGCTTGTTTTGCATTTAGTAATTTATATAGATTTGTTTTTTAATTTCCTTGTTATTTTTCTACCATTGTTGCTTTTATTAGGGTGTTTATGAGGGCCGGTCTCTTTTGTTGTTTTCTAAGAGAAAGTCTAATGAAAATGTCATCAGTGTGCGGGCAGCTCGTTTGGCGTATTGAAATGATGGCTTGCTGATGCTCCGAAAGACACGAGCGTCCATTTGGTATACATTAGCAAGGAATTTAACTGCAGACTGACATATTGTTCATTTTCAACACTGTCACGTTCTGTTCTCGACGAGCACATTTTAATTTCTTGATCAGTAATCAGGCAGAAGTTTCTTTTTAGCATATTAAAGACTTCGTTGTGGCTCGCCGCTGTTGAATGGTAAGTGCAGGGTCAGGGCACCATCTAGTGGTGGGAAGCAGTAGAACACTGGCCCACTTGGCTTTTGGAAGCTTAAAAATTGGGAAAAAATACCCCCCTTAGTTCATACCACAGAGCATACGTCTCATATGATCATTGTTGGCCAGTGGGGTTTACTGAACACACATGTATGGCGGCCTTCAGGGAATGTGCACACCTACCCAGTGAACCCTATTGATCACCGGTGGAATGGTAAATGCTCAGATGGCGGGTAAGTATTTTGCCATATTTTCTATTTTCTATAGGTATATAAGAAGATGGGCATCCCAAATCATGATGCCTAGGGGGTGAAATGTACCTTTGGCTGTTCTAATATTGTGTCTGTTTAAAATTACGTTAGGCCCACTTGACCTGGCTGGGAAAAATATAAATGAATAAATACCTTTTTTCCCTGCTTTGCGAGGTCCAGCAGTATAATATTCACCAATTCCTAAGGTCCTGAAAAGTGCAAGCCCCCAGGGATTTCTTTCTTCATTGACCATTTAAAGCAAATTGATGAACAAGGTACCAGCCACAGCCACACCTCGAATACCCCTAGGAAGCCTAAAATTGAGAGAAAAACTCACCCTTCCACACCCACAGTAGAGGCCACTTTGGTTTGCTTATCAAATTGTCCTATTGGGCAATGATAGGCACAACCTGGTAGGCTTACTTTCTGTTTTTTGGAGCATTTGGCTAACTGTTAGCCAATGGACATTTTTTTCCTCTTCTGACAGGTTCCTCTTCAAAGGAGATAGTCTGGGGGCCTAGCATGTGAGGTAGCCCCTCTGCATGACTCAAACAGAAGAGCAGTGGTGGAGCAGCTATAGATAGAGAAGCTAGTCTCAACGTCCTCTGGGACTGAAACTGCATTGCACCCTGTTCCTGCAACCTATGGCTGTCACCAAAACCACTGACAGTGGAACTTTCCCAGGACATTACATGGGCATGGCTGCTGTAGAGGAACAACACACTTGGTCCCTGGACAGAGCCAGGCTACTCAGTACACAACATGTACATACGGCTGCAGATCTTACACTTTGTAGTAATGTGGGGCTTGGGCCCCCCTCACCATCAAGCCCTATTGTCAGAGAAGTAGCTAGGCTTCAGCTTATTGAAACATTTCCTGATCCCTCCACTCCAGACCCTTTTTAGTTTATATTTGGCTGTCCTCCACATTGTGGAAGTCTAGTTTCATATCCTGTTTGGCCTTCAGAGGTTGGAAGTTCATTTAGCCGTAAATCCATGGGTTCCTAAATAACAAAATGGTGGTGACAAGCACAAAGGTTGGAGGTTGTCTGACCCACACGTTTTTTCGTGTGTCACAGCTGGCACTTAAAGAGGATCACAGTGGGCTGATAATTACTAAGGTTTGGTGAGCTGTTGGCCTCAAAACAAAATATTTTTTACTTTGAGATATAGAAGTTATCCAGGTAAGGGTCAGAAATGTTTTAGTGAGTTAGGGACATTTTCAACAAGGATTTGTATTGGGGCCCCACGGTAGCTCCCAAAAAACCTGTATAAAGGTGCTGCTTGTTTAATTTTGTTTTTATCTTGTGTAGTGTTTGTGTATAGTTGTTGTTATCAGAGGAGCTACTTACTCAATAAAAATGCAGTGATTTTAGTAAAGTGTGTGCAGCACCTTTATACAGGGGATTTTGGGGGCTACCATACCAATTTTTGTGTAATGTGTTTTATTCCCTGTGTGCGGGCACCACTTGGCTGTGCTCACCTACTCAACCACATACAAAAAGACATTTTCAACAATTTATAAAATAACTACCCCCTATGGGTTATTCGCTTTCACATCAGGCAACAAGCTGGCTGCATGAGGAGGACAGCTTACTACTGTAGAAGGTAAGAAAAGATTCCACCACATTGAGCTATAGCTAGTGTGCAGAAACAAACAGCCACTAGATGTCACCCTTGGGAGGAGTTTAAAAGCTGGGCTTGTCTAGACAAGTTGAGGAGTCTTCCTGTGTTTGCAGAGCAGTGTGGGTGTTCTTTGAGGCTGGATGGTGAATAAGTCTGGTGGGGGTGGACCTGGGACCTGGCAGGGGTTGAGTTCTGGAGGAGGGATGGGAGGTCTTTGGGCCTGGAGTTCCCGAGGCATCATCTGTTGATTCCCGGGTCCTGTCCTGCACCGCCCCTTGCTATCCCGCGGCTCAGCTCCTGGGAGCCCCAGGGCAGTGGAGGAGGATTTCCCCTGGACCTGGCCTAAAGGGGAAGAGGTGGGGGCCCGTGGCAGCTGGGGCACTTCCCTGGACCTTTGGACCGCCTAATGAGAGGGGCCTCTCTGTCACTGTGCCGCATGTATGCCCTGGAACTTTCTTTGTGTTAGTTCACCATGTCCCTCTGCAAACTCCGCACCAGACAGATCTAAATGGATGTCGGTGGGTGCATACAGCCGCAGATAGTGGGCATGGAAAGGCGCATGGTAATAAATAATCACTGGAGAAGGCCAGCACTGCTGCATGTGCTGTGGAAGCAATGAGGAAGGTAACTTGGGATGCTGGCGGAAGGGGGTGGATTCACCAGGTCAAAGACTGCATGCAACATTTCGCAAGTGTGCCACAATGTAGGACATAGGTGTGAAGAAGCCTATTTCTTTGGATTAGCACCATTCTGTTTTTGCTTGTGTTATTTTGGGGTATTCCTACTCCATTGCAATGCACATGGGAAGCTTTGAAAGGCCACATACCAAATGTGGCGATTGGGAGGCATAGAAGCTGGAGATGGGCACTTATTAGTTGACTAATCTGGCACAGTAGCCATTGACCATTTTTGTGATGATGAGTCCTCTTCTGGACCATGTTTGATGTTATTGGCATAATCTCAACGTAAAAATGAAGCTGCAAAAGTGTCAGCAAGAAAAAGTGTGTGAATTATACCATTATTAGTCGTCAGCACACACTCCTTAGGAAATTTTACTGTGGAATTACATTAAGGTTGACTATTTACAGTGTTGCATGATCACCAGAACAGATGCTCTTCTAACGGCTTCTATGGATACATTTATCACATTTTCTTTGCAAGTTTCATTTACAAATCAGGGAGGATCCTGGTCTACAGAAATGTCCCTAATCCTCATGCCAACACTGAGCCCTGTATTAGTGAAATATACCTTTTTCCAGCAGATCGCCATTCTGCAGCATTACATTGATCCCTAACATGGCTGGCTACTATTTTCTGCATTGTTTTTGTTTTGCCTTCTCAATGGACATACAGATGTTTTGGCTGGATCTAGAGTATAAAAGACTATAGGGCCAGTCAAATTAAATTTCTCTTTCTTCAGTTTGGGATACCCTCCTCATTAAAACCATTAGGCTGCCTGTTATCTTACATTTTCTATGAACCCATGGTCACCTCCTGTAAACCCCCTTAAATTTAATCTGTCATCTTGCTCCGCCGACAAAATACAGCCATGTGATTGGACACCGGCAATCACATGTCTCATTCTGCACTGGTGTCTGGCAAAGTGGAAGCCCAAAAACACATAACCCCTGCTGGCCAATCACATAGCTGCATTTGGTGGAGGGAGGCGAGATTGTTGGAGATGCAGTACAACAGCACACGGCTTAGAATTTTGCTGGAGTGACTGCAGTTTATATTTGTGACAGTACATGTTGCTGTTACTAATACTTCTGTAGGCTCTCTGTGCATTTCTAGAATGTGTTGTATTTCCTGTACATTGAGCTGAACTCACTGAACAAATACATAGTCAACCTTTATGATTCTCTATGTAAGGTGTCCTTCTCTTACAGCATGCAAATTCCAGTAAAAGCCAGTTTGTGTTTCTCCACAATGTCTATATAAATTGACTCTGCTGCATCTAGCACTCACACTCCGCAACAGATTATGGGCCCAGTGACTGAATAAAGCCCAGTGACCAGGCACAGTCCAGGCCAGATAAATCCCCGGACGGGATGCAGAGATTTATATGGAAGATTCCACAGAGATATCTCAAAATACATGTATGACTGTTCACATATTTTAAAGAGGTAGACTGGCCAGCAGCTCAGAGCTTAAACTCTCAGTGGTCAAGCTGAACAATGACAATTATCAGCTATAGAAATTTAAAGTGGAAATGCTATTATCCAGAGATGACTTGTGGGAGGTTATCACTACAGAGAGGCCACAGGACAATAGGCTCGATTTAGAGCCACATTCGTCTGCACTTCCGTAGCTGTCTGTGAAAGTTTTTGTGGGTGTTTGTCATTTTTTTTTTTTCGTTCATTTTTCATTCGTACGAACGTTTGGGCAAATGCGTATATGCACTTTCGATGAACGAAAGCAAATCGGATCATTTGCGTTAGTTCGGGTCATTTTCCAAACCAAATCTGATATTTTTCGTTCGTCCAGATAACTTACGTTATTGCTATGGGCTTGCGTCTCATTCAGAGAGCTGATTGCCGACGGACCACCACCCTATAAATCCGTTTTCTTTTGCGATCTCCTTACTGGACCATTTTGACCTTGAGACTAGCAGCTATGGATGACTCTAGTGCATTTGAGGAGCATGAGGATGTGCAGCTCATGGGCATTGAAATTGTCTGGAGGGCTGAGACCAGATTGCACCAGTGGCGACGCATGCACATCGATGGTATGCATGACATTGAGCTGTTCGAGCTCACCAGACTTAATCGCGCTTCCCTCCATAAGTTGTATAGTGAGCTGCGGCCATGGTTAGCCTGCACCACAAGGAAGGGGCAAGCAATTTCAGGTATGACCAAGATGCTTGGCTGCCTGCAATTTTTGGCGAACGGCTCGTTCCAGAGGCTGGGTGCCCTCTCCGTGGGGATCTCCCAGCCTACGCTGAGCCGCGCGCTATCCAAGTTTTTGGAAGGCATGGCTACCATTAATAGGAAATATATTTGTTTTCCTGACAACATGGTAGCCAGGAACGCGATTAAGCTGGCATTTTATAACATCGCCGACATGCCCAACGTCATGGGTGCCATTGACTGCACCCACGTTGCCCTGGTGCCTCTGGTAGCCGACGAGTATATCTACAGGCAAGTGCAATCTGTCATTTTTACAATTACTTGAACTTATTGTTTTCAAAAATTTTGGAGAAGTCCCGCCTTGTAAAAAGTCCCTCCTTGTAATAATTCCCTCCTTGTAAAAAGTCCCTCCTTGTAATTATTCCCTCCTTGTAATTATGCCCTCCTTGTAATTATGCCCTCCTTGTAAAGAGTCCCTGTGAAACAATGGACCGTATTTAGTTTATCAAAAATGTAACGTGTTATAAAGGGAAACATTTTAATGTGTACCTGAATTAGACACTTCAACGTTAATTTTTACTTTTTCAAACATACATATCCTTTTTTTTGTGTACCAAATACTAATGTACTTGGTTAGTGTTATTTGTATTGGCCCACAGGTTTGGCTTCGGGCTTGATTAGTTAGTGTTTCACTAGTTTGCCTTGCCTTGATTTTTTTTTTTTTTATTGTTTCCCAGGAACCGCAAAATGGGTCACTCAATGTCCAAGCAGTGGTGGCCCCGGACATGTGGTTCCTTAGTATGGTCGCCGGGTTTTCAGGCTCATCACATGATGCCTACATTCTGCGAAGATCTGGATTGTACGGTCGGTTTGAGTCTGGGAAATTTTCCGGTGGATGGCTCCTTGGTACGTTGATGCCAATAACGTCCTTTTTTTATATGTATGGCTATGAATTTAGTTTGTAACCCATGTATGAAACTATGCCTATTTGAACACCTTGTTTACATGTGAAACACGACCTTAACCATTAGAATTTTCAAACAACAAAGCCTTGCCAAATGTTGGTTCTGCATTTGCAATTGAATTCATAGTAAATTAATCATTACTCTTCCCCACACTCGACTGAAATTATGTTCTTGACTTTAGGATAGGGTCTGCGCCATCTTAGCTTAGATGCATTACACTTACTGAGTAGAGGAGAGCGTGATAAAGTGCAGGTGCCGGGTTAGAGCTGTTTTTGCCTCAAAGCAGCTACGGGGTCCTGAAAAGTTAAGACATCCAAGAATGTTGAGCAGCACAGTCCTAAACCAATACCTGTTAGCAGTCTGTTAGCAGTATGCCTGATTGGCCATCATCCGCCATCTTTGATGTTTAAATTGTCTCAACATCCCTTAGATGGTGTTCGGGTTTATTTTGGCCTGCGCAATCTGTATGCTCAGGGTGTTGCTCAAATGTAACATAGGCTCTTAGTCATGGGGAAGGGCCGTTTTTTGGATTCAATTTAGGGATTAATGTGTAAATGATGGTATTCTTTTTGATTTTTTTCAGGTGATTCGGCCCCAGAATGCAGCCGAGGAGGCATATAATAGGGCGCACAGGAAGACCAGGGCTGTGGTGGAGAGGGTGTTTGGCCTATTCAAGACCCGCTTCCGATGCTTGGACCATACCGGGGGAGCACTTCAGTATGACCCCAAAAAGGTCATAGATATTATAATGGCCTGTGCAGTGTTGCATAATTTTGCTATATTGCAGAGTGTCCCCCAGTATGTGGATTTGCCCCCCTCTCCACCCACCGATGACCCAGAGGAGGACTATCGTGGCCCACCGAGTGTGTCTGCCCAAGCCGTGTGGTCTAATTTAATAGACACACATTTTTCTTAATTTGGTTTTCCTTTGTTTGTTTTGTCCCTTTATTGTTTGTTAATTGTGTTTTTTGCCCTTTGTGTTTGTATGTTTGTTTCTTACTTTTACAAACAGTAACGAATTCATTGCAAACAACCTCACACCTGACCCAATTTGTTAGTGCTGAAAAAGATAGTTGGACACATTTAGCTAAATGTTGCCAATTCAAGATGAAGGCAAATCCATCCTCCTCCAGCTCCTGGATTTCCTCCATCAGTGTGTGGGTCTGTTGGGACATGTAAATTAAAAAGGTTCAGTTTCGGGAATACATATGTAATTCAGCAAAAAGAAACATGGCAAGGCACATGCATAAGCAACATCAGAAAAATACACTTACCGTATATATTGTGGATCCTGGGTCCGAGGCAGCACGGAAGTAGATGGCATGGCAAAACTGGCTGAGGATTCCCCACTAGCTGAAGGATGATGCTGGGCTGCATTGGGGAAAAGAAGGCATGTTAACACACAACTAGGCATTGCTGATGTGTAATAACACATATGGTTCACTAAAACACGGGCCCATGCATGAATGGCAACTCCCCCAACGGACCAAGTTGAACTTGACTATGAATGCCATTATCTGTTAGATGTATTAGTCAACAAGTAAATACACATTGGTCTCCTTAACCAAAATAAACATGCAGGTACTGGCTGTTCTGAGGCTTTACACATCCCTAAAAGCCCATTATGGGACCACACTCAGCTTGCAAATAGCATTTGCCATCAGATTATGCTGGTTGCCATTCTTTCTAGGTCAAACTTTCAAACACCCCAGATCAAGTCTTTCTGAGCAAAGCACAGCTCAAACCCAAATTTCCTACAGATAAAGATGGAAGTGTTGTATGTAATTGACTCTACATAACAGGCAGTCCTTTGCTAATCTCAATAGTGTTCCTCAAGACTCTCCAAACTCATGTATGGGCAAGGAAATAAGCAAATGATGAGTCAACACACATAACACACCCTGTTTAAATTGTTACCTCCACTACAAGGCACACCCTAGGGGCATGTGTTAATATATGGCTTTGAGCCTCATTTTACACGTAGATCACAGTTCACATTAACATTACTAACCGGCAGGAATAGTCGGAATGTCCGTGTCCTGTCAGGCCCAGCACTATCTCCTCAGCTCGGGTAAATTGCAGTTTAGTGGGGAATCCTCCACCAGTTTGTAAGCTGAAAAAGATAGTTGGACACATTTAGCTAAATGTTGCCAATACAAGACGAAGACAAATCCACAAAGTATATATGTACCTGTAATGACGCTGTTTATTTTCTTTCCGTGCTGCATACTTGAGGTCCGATATTTTCCTTTGTACCTGCTCAACATCTTTGAGCTCTTCCCCCACTGCATTGACCTGTCTGGTGAGCTCCTTCAAAATTTCGGCTTTGCGCTGCTTGCTTGTAGCTTTGGATCTGCGCCCATATAGCTCATCATAATACAAGGTGAGGCCACTAGCCAATGCCAGAGTTTGTGCCTCACCAAACCTGCCACTCAACTGGCCTCTGCGCAATGTGCGCCCTGTTGGTTGTGGTTCTGGCTCCTCAGTGATTGGCGGAAAATCAGGGGACATTCTGGCCTGGCTGTGTGGGTGTGAAATTACGGACTGCTGGCTGGCTGCAGATTGAACCGGACTTGGAAAGGAACTGGGTGAGCGTGGATGGGTGGCCACTGAAGTCGCAGGTGTAGATGTGGCATATTCAGACTGCCTTGACACCTGTGCCGGTGGAGAATGTGGCCAAGGAGGAGAGGGTGTTTTGGAGGAAGTCGTGCTTGGGGCCCTGTGTCTCTGTGGGCCCTTAGAAGACCCATGCCCCTTGGAGGTAGACGGCCGGTCCAGGGGTGACCCAGAGCTTGGCCTTCTGGGGCTGTGCCTTGCCCTCTTGGCCGAGGATTTGGACACCAGTGCGGGCGGGGATGGTGACCTAGGGCTTCTTGGGATGTGCCTTGCCCTCTTGCCATGAGCCTTGTGGCCACATGAGGGTGGTGGGGATGCCAAGCTCGGGCTGCTTGGGCTTCTGGGCCTTGTTTGTCTTTGGCTCTTTGAAGTTTTTTCACCACGTGGTGATGGCGAGGTATAGCTGCTGGGGCTTCTTTCCCGGTGTCTCCTTTTTGTAGCCTTGCTATGGTAGCCACATGGGTGGGGTGATGGTGACCTGGGGGGGCTGGGGCTTCGCACCCTCTTGGTCCCTTTTTTCCCCTCCGTTGGGGTTTGCTTTCTGGCCTGTGGCTTCCTTTTTCCCGCGGGCTCCATTTTTTTGGTCGTTGTGGTGGGTGCCTTTGGCTGAGCAATGCGGGTTGGCCGCAGCTTCGTTTCTGGCATCTGTGACCGAGTAGTTGGGCCTGCAGCAGGCTCCTGCCGTTTGGATGCCTGTTTGCTGCTGACCTCCTTTGCTGCTTTCGTTTGGGATTTTTTAGGTGCCGTTGCTCATGGACTCTGAAAGAGATGCCTTTGATTTGCCATCTAAATGCATGCCTAGCCCTTAAGGAAGCGCAGGAAAAAAAAGTGTTTAAAACTCCGTGCCAAGCCGACGTGAGGGCCCGCACGTGCGAAACAACGCTGAGCCCAGCTTCAAGGATTTGATTAGCCTAGAATTGTGTCTGTTAATGTCATTTAGTCCAAAGATCGATTGTATGCAGTTTTAACTACATCCTATGTTTCTGTTGTGCTTTGTAGACCATGCTGGAGTGCAGGTACGACTACCTGCCCAACTCTTTTGAGAAGCGCACCATCGCCCTGGAGGTCATTGGGAAAATCCAACAGCAGACGGACACCACCTTCACCCACACTCAGATCAGCATTGGTCGGACCTGAAACGGCTGCACATGCCCCGGGTGCGGCGGTTTTTCAGCCTCCATTTCCCTAGTAAGTACATAGCGATTGCATGCCAGATGTAATTCATGCAGAAGGTAGGCATTTATTTATAATTGTTTTTCTTTTCTAGTGTTGGAAATGGATTACCGAATCCTCCGCACACGGAGGCGCACAGGCCGACCAGTGCTGCATGAATCTGCAGATGGAAGTGAAGGTGGTGGATCTCCAGGGCGAGGGTCCTACCCCTCCTCTGTTGGGTACTCCAACCAGCCCCTGGACCTTTCCACAGAGGAGGGGCGGCACGGCGTTGGCAGGGAGTCATACCCAGCGACGCAGGCGGGAGCCTCTGGTATGTGACTCTTCATGTAACCGCACACAAATATATATGCTATTTCCACCAAAGCTGATTCCCTTCATCTGTTTTTCTAGATGCTTCTGGAGCGGGTGAAGATGTGGAGGATGCAACAGATCTCGCCCAGGAGGCACAGGGAGAAGGTGAGTGATGTGACACACACATTGAAATTGACATTTGATTACTGTTGACTAAGACATTACAAGTGACCCTATTTGCCATGTCTCGACAGCCTCTACTTCACAACAGTGGCAGGGCCCAGGACATAGGGTTGTCCCCAACGAGGCATCCGTCGGCCACCAACCAAGTTGTAATGTCATTCTTTGCAGTATGTGGAAATTGACATGATCACCCAGATACATCAAGCCATAGTCAATGGCATTAGCAGAATGACCTGTGCCCACTTCCTTAGATTAATGACTTAGCAGAATGACCTGTGCCAGCTTCCTTAGATTAATGACTTAGCAGAATGACCGTTGCCCACTTCCTTAGATTAATTACTTAGCAGACTGACATATGTCGTCATTATTTAGGTTGCTAATTAACAAACATTCCATCCACAGGTGAGAAACGTGTATTTGTCGCAAAATAATGATTTTTTAAAAATTGTATACAGGGACCACACGGGCAAGAGTTGAAGAAATGAATAGAAGGGTCCTTGAGTTGGTGGCCGATATGCAGCAGCTGGTTGACTCGTTGGGGACAACAGAAGAAGAATAGTGTTCTGGGTTCTGTCACTGTGTGTTTATTTATGTTAATAGGTTTTAAATGTTTGAATTTTCACAAATTTTACAGTTTTTTATAACAAACATTTTTTTAAACATTTGTAAAAAAAAAAAATTCGCTTCTAGTAAAAAAAAAAAAAACAAAAAAAAAAGTTTCATTGTCATTTTTTAACACAAATACATTAACACCAAACGAAGGCTGAAATAAATATTTAGAGATGAAGATTCTGATGACCGGGAAGTGGTTTGGGTAAGTTTTAGGGGCCTAAAATGGAAGAAGAACCTAACCGCGAAGTGATTTGGGTAAGTTTTAGGGGCCTAAAATGGAAGAAGAACCTAACCGCGAAGTGATTTGGGTAAGTTTTAAGGGTCCAAAAGGGAAGATGGAGGATAGTGCTAAGTGGTTGGGGTGAGCTTTAAAGGTCCAAAAGGGAAGATGGAGGATAGTGTTAAGTGGTTGGGGTGAGCTTTAAGGGACCAAAGGGAAGATGGAGGATAGTGCTAAGTAGTTGGGGTGAGCTTTAAGGGTTCAAAAGGGAAGATGGAGGATAGTGCTAAGTGGTTGGGGTAAGTTTTAAGGGTCCAAAAGGGAATATGGAGGATAGTGCTAAGTGGTTGGGGTGAGCTTTAAGGGTCCAAAAGGGAAGATGGAGGATAGTGCTAAGTGGTTGGGGTGAGCTTTAAGGGTCCAAAAGGGAAGATGGAGGATAGTGCTAAGTGGTTGGGGTGAGCTTTAAGGGTTCAAAAGGGAAGATGGAGGATAGCGCTAAGTGATTTAGCTAAACATTGTAGTAGAAGGGAGGGTGGCAAATATGTAGGCGAGCACTTTAATGAGTTAAGTTTGTAGTGCGCAGGCCCTAGATCATAAGGATTTTCGTCTGGTTGATTATTTATTGAAAAAGGGAAACAGAATCTAACGGGAAACCTAAAGGATTCGTGGGAGGAGACGATGGGAAAAGGGCAAAAACGAAAGCCTACGTTGTAACATGATATTATATTAACCTTGAAACAGCCAGGAGAAAGATGGGAGATGCCAGTTATTCAAGTCCTTTCTGATTTTATTAAGTAGTGGGAGGTTATTGAGAAAAAAGGGGTGCCATCAACCTTGTTGGAGATTTTAGTGCCAAGGTACTTGATGGATGGGATTCCCATTTAAAGGGGAATGATAATTTCAAACTCACCATAGTGTCAGGAGGTAAAGCCTCGGATTTATCCTAGTTTATCTTAAGGTACGATAGCTTTCCAAATCTTTCAAATTATTTTAGGAGCACCGTTATCCCTACCACAGAGTTAGAAACACAGAAAAGCAAATGATCTGCTAAAAAATACCTCATCCTTTAAAAGGGACTCATTAGGCTCAATTCAGAGAGTTTTTGTGCCGATCTGTTTATTTTTTAAATTTTCCCGCTCTCGTATGAGTGTGCGAGCGATTCTATGCATGCATTGCAATCCTTCTGTAAAGTTTTCGTCCGTTCGTACGGCAGATTACGAGTACGAGGATGTCATTTTCCTGCGTGACTTTTCCGTTTCATTTTCTCATGTTCCAACGTAGGCTTTAGTTTTTGCCCTTTTCCCATCGTCTCCGCCCACGAATCCTTTACGTTTCCCGTTAGAATCTGTTTCCCTTTTTCAATTGATAATCGTCCAGACGGAAATCCTTACGATCTTGCGCCTGTGTACTACAAACTCATTAAAGTGCTCAAATACATATTTGCCACCCTCACTTCTACTACAATGTTTAGCTAAATCACTTAGCACTATCCTCCATCTTGCCTTTTGGACCCTTAAAGCTCATCCCAACCACTTAGCACTATCCTCCATCTTCCCTTTTGGACCCTTAAAACTTACCCAAACCACTTCCCGGTTAGGTTCTTCTTCCATTTTAGCCCCCTAAAACTTACCCAAATCACTTCTCGGTCATGTGAATATTCATCTTTAAATATTTCTGGGCCCATTAGTTTTGTGTTAATGTATTTTGTAAATGAAATGACACTGAAACTTTTTTTTTCCATCATAAAATATTAAAATATTTTGAAAATTTAAAATTTTTACAACTATAAAAAACTAAATACATAGCAATGGCAGGCCACAGAACACTATTCTTCATCTGTGGTCCCCAACGAGTCGCGCAGCTCCTGCATCTCGCCCACCAACTGAAGGACCCTGACACTCAGTTGTGCCACTCTGGCACGTGTGGTCCCTGTTAAAAAACGTAAATTAAATTATTGGTATAACCTTGTTGGGGTCATACTGCATTGGCCTCCCCTGTATGGTCCAAACACCTAAATCTGGACTTCAAAAGCCCAAAGGCCCTCGCCACCAGGGCCCGGGTTTTGCATAGGGCCCAATTAGAGAACTCCTGGCCCACATTCTGCAGGCAAAGAACGGGCATCAGGAGCAAGGGCAGGAGTGGATATCCAGAATCCCCTGAAAGAATTTTAAAATACTAACATAAAATACACATTCTAAGCTACAATATTGTTTAACATGTCATCAAGGGCTAAAAACAGCCATAGGTTAAGTCATTAACTATATTCATTGCCATACAGGTACAAAATGGATTGATGGAATGTGAGCAAACTTACCCAGGAGCCATCCACCAGATAATTCTCCTGACTCAAACTGACGAAATAAGCCGGAGCTCTGCAATATAGAAGCATCATGGGATGACTCTGGATGCCCTGCAAGAACACTGAGGAATCGCATAGCTGGACCAAACACTGCTTGTATGTTGTGCGAGTGGCACATCTTGTGGTTCCTGCAACCAAATATAAAATAATTACACAAAGCAAAGGTAACCAACTAAAACAATAACTCCTACAACAAATTAAGATTTAAGTTCAACAATCCAAATATAATTCACAAATGACATAAGTCTAAAAAAATATAGCAATTATATGGATGTGTGGGAAAATAAAGGTTAACATGCTAAGGACTAATTAAGGTCAGCATTAAAATGCTTCTATAAGGCATACATGAAATGTATTGATTCAGGTATGCATTGCTATACAATTTATGGCCTCGGCCATGCTGATACATGCAATGCCTTGGTGCTAAAGGCGCGCTCCACATAGCCGCAAAACATGTTCAACAAGAGCAATCCGAGGCCTCAAAGGTCCCGTAAGTGGATCGCAAATGAAATGGTTTAATAGGGTGGTGATCCGTCGGAAATCAGCTCTCTGAATCAGACGCAAGCCCATCCCAACAAAGTAAGTTATCTGAACGAACGAAAAATATCAGATTTTGTTGGGAAAATGATCCGAACTAACGCAAACGATCCGATTTGCTTTCGTTCATCGAAAGCGCATATACGCATTTTCCTGAACGTTCGTATGAATGAAAAATGGACGAAAAAAACCAAAAAAATTACAAACACACACAAAAACTTTCACAGACAGCTACGGAAGTCCAGACGAATGTGCCTCTGAATCGAGCCTATTGAGTCGCAGGTCACCTGGGAGTGCTCGCAGTACCTCACCGAGAGGAAAACTGGCGAGGGTTCTCTTATGGCCTCCGGCACGTGGGGTAAGTGCGACACCAGGACAAAATTGATTCTAGAGTAAGACGAGTGGGCGGCAGAAAAATACGAACAGTTCTTACCCATTTTGTATTCTCCAGGGGTCCCAAATCTGAACTTATTATAAGGCCTTTTTGATTCTTTTCAGAGCAGAATAAGCTATCGAGGATTTGCCCATTGAGGGTTCTAACAAGGGGTCAAATGGTTGAACTTCCCTCCTAAAATAATAGGTCCCTCCTGGACGGAGATGAGCATCTGGATAAAGGATGTAATGAAAGTTACTTGGTGAGTGTTTTGGGTGTAGAGGCCAATATGTACGAACTATTAAAAATTGTTCCCTTGAGTATCGAGGACCTGCCTGCTGAGTCTGGGATCTGTTCAGTAACCCTCAATGGGGTATTTCTAGCAAAAAGGATAGCTACTTCTTTAGCTTTGGAGTCAGGGGAGTAGCTGGTGTATGCCTGCAGAAAGAGCTTTGAGGTTAGTCTAGGAGGGGTAGAACCTTTAAAATGAGTCTCCTGAATAAAAAACTATGCTAGCTTTCAACCTAGTGAGCTCTTGTCTTAGTTTGATACTTGTAAGGGGGTTGTTAGGATTTTCAAACTCTTAGAAAGTGCAGAAGGGTCCATGGTCTAACTGTGAGATTGCGTGCCTACCCCCCAATTAAGGCAGGAGGGAAAAGCTGAGGGAAAAAGGGGGTGGAGGAGCGGTGACTGCTTTGCCTTTTAAGGGGGATATACAAAACATATATGCTTGTTCTATACTTCATACATAAATGTTGCATGCATTGCAACATACTTAAACCGGACCTTCACCCTAAATAAGAGCATATATTATATGTTTCCCCCACCCTGTACATACAGATTGCTCACATTAAAAATCATCCTACCTGCATCAATTGCATTTTCTGAGACTTTAAACACCCAAGATGGCGGCTCATGGAGGTGCAGGCAGCCTGCAAACAGGAAGTGTCCTCTCACTGTGCCGCTCTGCATTCTGGGATTGCTGACCTTTTCCTGACTCCAGCTCTGCTCTGTTTGTGCAAAGCACAGCTATAATCCCGCTCTCCTGCATTTTTGACCCCCTCAACTCCTCAGTATGTGATGCTACTGAGCCAAAATTGCGGCCCCCGTATCCTAGAGTGCTGAACAGAGTTGCACGTCAGTGAGGGAAAGAATAAAAAGTAAGTGACTAAAACATTGAATATATTAATTTTAGATGCTAGGGAATAGTTTTTTAAGGGTTTGGGCTTTCCATTAAAGCGGACCTTCACCCTGAATAAGAGCATATCTTATATGTTTCCCACATCCTGTACATACAGATTGCTCACATTAAAAAGCACCCTACCTGGATCTACTGCATGTTATGAGCCTTTAAACATCCATGATGGCGGCTCATGGAACATCAGGCAGCCTGCAAACAGGAAGTGCCTTCTGACTGCGCTGCTCTGCATTCTGGGATTGCTGACCTTTTGTTGACCCCAGCTCTGCTCTGTCTGAGCAAAGCACAGCTATAACCTGCTCCCCTGTACTTTATCCCACTCTCCTCTCCTCAGTAAGTGTGATGCTTCTGAGTCAAGATGGCGGCGCCCATATCCTGAAGTCCTGAACAGAGTTGCAGCCCAGTGGGGGAAAGAATAATAAGTAAGTGACTAAAAACTTAAAATATATTAATTTTAGATGCTGGGGAACAGTTTTTTAAAGGTTTGGGCTTTTCAATAAATCATGGTGAAGGTCCGGTTTAAATGATGCTGAAGGTCCGCTTTAAAATCTTTGTCTAGCCAAGAAAATAAAAAGCGTCCTACACACCTTTTGTCCTCTGCAGCTCTTTTGTCTGGCTCCAGTGCTGTAAAGCGCACTGATTGGTAATATTAGGGTCGATGTGTGGCTGTGCGCGAACTAATTTGCACACTTTTTTTGAAGTGCCAAGTCACGCTTGGGCTTCCGCCTGATTCATGATCTTCAAAATGGGATGCACATCTGTTTTTGTGCCAGTTTGCGCAATAATGTTCACCAATGCACCAACTTGCACCTAAATTTGTCCCACTCATGCCATTTTGCTGCACCGTCTTCGGTATGTTTAGAGGGCAGCAATGTGTACACAAATGTGGCAATTTGAAGAGTGAATTTCCTCTTGAAATTGGCGAATGAGTAACAGGCTTATTTAATTCTGAAAACACATGCCTCAGAGTCCTGCATGTTTATATGTTTATAACCAATGGAAATGTCAGCCACGAGTTCTTTTTAGGTATTGAACCCTTTTTGGGGGGTTTTGGTAGAAAAAATGATAAAAAGTTGTCCAAAATCCCAAAAATTGAGGTCAAAATAACAAAAATGTAGATATTGGGCTCCAAAGTTTAGTAAAAACCAAAACAAAAAAAAAATGATTGTTAAATCATTAAGCATTAATATGCAAACCAAACAGGGGAGGAAGGCTTAAAGAGAACATCTGGGACAAAACATTGGGCAAAAAATGTGGTTAACTGGAGTTAAAATTGCCCCCAAAAATGGACACCACAGGTTCTCCAGAAAATACCCTCCGAAATGGTGAATAGAGCTTTGCAGAAAACTCAGAAGCTGGAGAGATCAAATCACTATGGAGAATCAGTAAAGGTAAGGGAAGAAACATGGGGGACCATAGGGAGCAGGTAAGTGCATGGCCAGCCAAATGCGCATGGGGAAGGCCTATTTGTACTTCAAAACAGTAGATCTTTCTTGCAGAAGGCGCAAATTAGCGCAAGAAGAGGCAATTTGCACTTCTTCTGTGCTCCTAGGTGCATGCAGAATCGTTTGCGCTTCATCTGAGCATTTTTTTGCACGACCATGAATCAACCCTATTGAGGCCCCCGATTATGAGGCTGTCACCTGGACTGTATTTTTTCTTTTACTTTTCTGGCCACTGACCTGCTGGTGCCAGTAATGATACTTTTCTCATCCTCAGCAAATAGGGGCAGTGAAAAAGGCTCAGGCTGTGGGTAAAATATAGCAGCTCTTTCATTAAAATACCAGTAGTAAGGAGGCAACCATACCCACCGGTCTACACTCTCTGCCTCCTCCTGAATGGACTTACTCCCACTCCTTTTATTGCAATCGAAGGGTTGTGCTGAACAAAATTGCTAGGCCCAGTTTCACAGGGGGCACAGGGAGTGGGTATGGAAAACCAGGCTTTGTGGGGAGGCACACCCCATTTTCAACTCTGTGTACCCCCGCTCAGGAAGCCTGAAGCCTTGCTGCTTAAAGTGGACCAACACCCAGGATTTTGACTATCCTGGGTATTGGTCCACTTCCCCGGGGCACCCTGATCGGGGGTGCCCCGCTGTGTGAAACCCCCCAGGAAGTCCCCAATACTTACCTCTCCCCGCCACGGACAAGCTGATTGACAGCGACGGACAAGCAGCTTGCCCGTCGGCACCTCCCGCGCGTCACTCTTGACGTGTGCGCGCCCGCGCCGGCCATTCAGAGATGGCCGGCGCGGGCGCGCGCACGTCTAGAGGAGCGCGAGTGGGGGTGCCCCGCTGTGTGAAACCCCCCAGGAAGTCCCCAATACTTACCTCTCCCCGCCACGGACAAGCTGATTGACAGCGACGGACAAGCTGATTGACAGCGACGGACAAGCAGCTTGCCCGTCGGCGCCTCCCGCGCGTCACTCTTGACGTGTGCGCGCCCGCGCCGGCCATCTAGAGGACGTCTAGAGGAGCGCGAGTGAGGCGGCGGCGGCGGAAGCAGCAGCTGGAGAGGTAAGGTTTTTTGGGGGTTTTGGGGGGTTTACACCCCGCGGGACATCCCGATCTCGGATGTCCTGCGGTGTGTGAGGTGATCGGCCTGGGAATTTTATAGATTCCCGGGCCGATCACCTCAGGGTGTTGGTCCACTTTAACACGCAGGTCAGAGACTGTTTAGGTTGCAGGGGTTGGCGAGTGCACTGTAATCTGCAAGGCTATCTGCAAAACTGATTGGTCCTGGACCATCCTGTAACTAGCTGCAATTTAATTGTGCAAAAGGTGAGTATTGCCTTCCCAGGTGGTAAGATGCAGTGGGGCATCCCAAGTTAGGGAGCACTAGCCGAAATGGAAAAATAAAACCACAAAAAAATGATAATACAACAAAAAATTATTTATAATAAAGAATATTTTATTATTCAATTATAAGGAAGATATATAGGAGGATTTTCATTTTTGCCTTTCAAAGGGAGTGATCGGCTTCTAGTTGGAAAGCCTATTTTACTGGTTCATGACAGGAAAAATTTCTTCCAGATAATTTATTAGCATTTTATTCGCTGGTTGGTGGTCGTTGTAGCAATCTAATCAACTCTTGGACCATATCGCTCCTCTGTAGACAGCCGTTGGCAGCCAACTTGCTCTGCTAGAGCTAAGCCATTATCTACGAGAATGAAGCTTATCGGCTCCTCATGAATGGCTCTCTTATGAGTGTTATTCGGGATGTTGGTCTGATTTTACATTTCGTGACTATTAGCTCTGTTACATCGGCTTCCATTGTCCTGAGGCATTGATGTTTTTCTGGGCCATGCACAAATCCTGCGCTGTTTGCGATCTTCTATTTAGAGCCAGCCTCTTGTTATTGTTTAGTCAATATCTATAAAAGGCTTTGTGTCCTTTATGGAGTTTCATGTTTAGCAGCGCGGTCTGTTGGAGCCCTGCGCGTCTCCGGCAGCGACTCCTGCTATTGTCTGGCCCTTGCATTTGATACTATTGATCTCCTACTCAAAGATGCACCTTTTCCTTTTGGGTATGAAATCTTATTCAATTATTCCCCCTGGAGCCGACAGGTCTGACGCTCTGTGAGCATTAAGCAACCCAGCGAGAGGGCATCAGGCTGCTGTGTAACCTGGCACCGGGGCACTGGGGTTGTAGCTCATGTCTCTGGGGTCCTGAGAAAGATGGAGGCATGATGGTATAACAATGGCCTTTGCTGATGCAAATATGTCAACTTTGGAGACCAGTTTACATGGCGATGGGGGAAAAAATATATCGGCCCTGTGTAAATAAGCCACGATCAAGTTTTAGATATAGTACAGGATGGGTATAGAAATGTAATAGATACAGACACACACACACTTACTTCAGTGTAAAGAGAATAAAACACAGACATCTGCTCATGTTTGCTGTAAAAGCAGTGGGGTTTATTTAGGGGAGTAAGGGAAGGGATAGATGGAGGGAGCCAATAGGGTTCCACAAGGATTCAGGTGCCCAGTGTTCCCGGGGATGCTCCTTCTAGCGGACATCCCAGGTCCTCCTCCAAGTTGGGGGTGCAATGTAGGGCAGAGGGATCCTATAGAGGATAACCATTAGGGTCAATGAGAGCCTGGACCCTAGGGTGATAACCCCTCCTTGCCTTTAACCTCTAGAATAGGTAAATGAAGTACTCACCAGGCCAGTGCATGGGTTGGTATCCCCAGGGGATGAACACAGGGGTACCCCAGGTTGTTAGAGTTCCCTTGTCCTGGTCCGCTCCCTTGCCAGCTAGGGGCTCCGTGGGGTAGACCAGGGAGTCCCTGGCAGACAGGTTGGCAGTGGAGGGGCTATTGGCGGTAGTAGTAGTAGTAGCAGCATTAGCAGAGGCTGCAGCTGTTGAAGAAAGACTAGGTTGTGGCACATGAAACCTCTGGTTGGTTGTGTAGGCCTGGCAGTAGCGGGCAAGCTCTCATAAACACGCCCCACTTGTAAAAGGGGGTAGGTGGCAGTGCTGCAGTAAATGCTGCCAGCTATTGAATGATTATATCTCCTAGCATTCTGTGTGGAATCAGAGAAAATCTCTCTGTGGCTGTTTGGGCTAATTCTAAGGAGGTTCCCAGCTTGTTTGCAGTGTGTCTGTGTGCTAGCAAAGGTTCTCTCCAACCCACAACCATGCTCATGTGTAAACAGGGCTTTCAGGTGTAATATAAGATGGTTGCTATCATGAAATCCTAGGAGCACAGCTGTTCCACAACATCTGCATGGGGTTAAGCCCTATCAAGCCGTGATTGTCAAAGGGAAGGGGGGGGTTAGGTGAGCAAATTACTAAAGTTATTTTCTTGGGGGAAGTGTAAAATATTCACATATTGTCAGGATGGTAGCGGAGAGTGGACATATTGCCATGTTTGTTCACCATCATCGTCATCATCACCACCATCGTGATGGCCCGTCATCATTGTGTGTCTCCTCTCCTATCTCTTGCTGTGATAAGTTGGTTGTTTCCATCTCCAAATCCACCTCCTGGGGTCTGATTTCCTCCTCACCCTCCTCCACCTCTTCTTGTAGATCCAAAGAGCCAGGAGACAGACGGGATCCTGCCTCCATCTCATGTTGAATCATGACTGTGAGCGTTTGCTCCAAAATGAATATAAGCAGCATAACATCTTTCATTCTGCTGTTGTACCTGCTGACAAATCTTTTCGCCTCTTCAAAAGGCCTTGGCACACAACACATGTGTCCGATTATCTGCCAATGCCGGAGCTGAAAATCACACTGGCCATTTTCTGCATGAAAAAATCATTCACCACTTTGCGCTGGTGGTAGAGGTGGTCCAGTATATGTAGGGTGGAATTCCAGTGCTTGCAGACATCGCAGATTAAGCGATGTTCGGGAAGACCATTGTGGCGCTGCTAGTCTAGGAGAGCATAGGATCGGCTATAGTGAACACATACCCTCCTGAACATGGCCAGAACATCATGTGCGCCAGGTATAGGGCATGTGTCATGTGACCTAGACACAGAGCAGCCACAATGTTTATCCCATTATCTGCAACCAAATTGCCCAATCTAAGTTGACGTGGAGACAGCCAGCAGGAGATTTTCTCATGCATGCATGGCAGAAACTCCTTGGAAGTGTGGCTTTTCTCGCCCAGGCTCAGCATGTGTAATACGGTGTGGCACTGCTGTGCCTTGCAATGATGAAAGTATGGAGGAGGAGGCCTGGCTACTAGATAGATGAAAGGTTATAGGAGCCGCACCATCAGCAGCAGCATCAGCAAGAGCAATAAGGTTTTGATGGGGCATTTGCTTGGCATTTTGATTGTCCCAGGCAGCTTTGTGATGCCACTCCAAGTGCCGTAGTTCCTAGATTTGTGCCCTGGCCATGGCTAATTTTCTGCTTGCAGTGCTGTGCCAGGTTTTGTTCCTCTGGGAAGATACAAAGAATTGCCACACAGCAGAGTACCATAAAGAACTAGCCTTTCCAACACCACCACCACCAAACTTTGCTCCTCCTCTAGCAGGCTTTTTTCTGGAGTCTGCAAAAGCAACATCAGTGTCGCTGTCGCCTGCTCCTGAGCGGACCTTACCAGCAGACCTAGCCCTGTGCCATTTTGCAGATGATCTGGCCCTACCTTGGCTCAGCTCTTTGTTGCTGCCAGTTCCAGAAGCACCCTCCTGCTCTGACGATGTTCTTTCCTTGTTGCCTGGTTCCCACGTCCTGTCCAAAACTACATCATCATACTCCTCCTCCTGATCCCTACCACTTCCCTATTCTGATGTTTCATCATGGTCTACTTGCCTCCCCACACCACAACCACCTTCATAACTGCCAGTATGTCATGTCTACCACCACCCCCACTGCCACAGCTATGCGTCTTGGACACTGCTTCCAACTGTACCCCCTCCGTAACACACTCCAAAGGCTGACTGTCGACAAACAAATTCTCCTCATCGCTATTCATAGCAACTGGGCTAAGAAAAGCTGGTGCTGGTGATTCTTTTACTGGGCCTGGGCACATGGCTGCTGACCACAGTGTTGGTACTGGCACCAACATCCTTATCCTTAGTGGCAGAAGGAATTGCAGTGATGTCTTGTCCTTTACCCTATCCTTTCCCACCCTTCCTTTTCCAGCCCTAAAATATTCCTTGGCAGTTTTTTTAAACAGTATTTAACTTAGAGGCAACATGGACCCCGACTTAGAGTGGGCCCAACCTAAAAACAGGGCCTGCACAGCAAAAACAGAGCTGCCCCCAGAAAAAATTTATTGGCAGGTGAAAAAGATTATTTTTTTAAAACTGTATTTAACAAAGAGGCACCATGGACCCCAACTTAGAGATAGACCGGGTCTGCCCCCCTCAAATCCCTTGGCCGGTGAAAAAGATTGATTTTAAACTGTATTAAACACGGAGACACTGTGTACCCCAAGTTCCCCAATTCAGCGACAGGGGCCAGCTAAACCAGACAGATGTGGCAAAAAAATAAAAAAACCCTCACTGAAGTTTTCAGACTTTACAGGGTGGACTACAATGGCCAGCAGATCCCAGCACAGGCAGATGCAGTTTTTCTGTGCAGCACACACACATCCTCAGTGTCCCACTGTGCCCACTTCCATTCTTGTCCCTTCTTTTCTCTTATGCTGTGGTTCAAAATGCCCTAAACTGTCCCTGCTCTAAGACCAATGCTCTTTCTGCAGCAGGCAGCTCAATAATGGTGGATAGACAGGCGGATCACATGACAATCTCCTGAAATAGCACCTCCTGATTGGCCCAGCTACCCTGACCTCTTAAGCTGTGACCATGTGACCCTGTCTCTCTGCTTCTCCTTGGCTGGCCGTAACCTGTGAGGTGGTGCAGATGAAATCCTGCCAGGTTCGTCTTCTGCATTCCGCCGCGAACCACGTGAAGTTCTGGTTTTCCTGAAATTCTGGTCGAAACCGGGTTCTACAGATTCGGTTTGCTCAGCTCTACTCAGGAGCAAAGCACTGCTTCCGGATGGCTAGAAAAAGCTGTTTCCGCTTTGCCGGCCGAACATCCCACAGGTGCCACAATTATGTTATGAAAAATAGTGTTTTAATGAAAACTAAGAAGGTGAGTACTTTTATTATGGCTGCAAATTGGATAACACGGATGCACAATCCAGTTGTAGAAAAATCATTTTAGGGGTGTTGTTCTGGTGCAGGGCTCTTCCCTCAGTAACCTCTGTTTCCTGTCCTAACCCAACATTGTTTCTTAAATGCACCAATGGCAGAGCCTCAGATGTTGCTATTACCATCTGGCTCATTCCTCTATTTACATTAGTCTATCCTGTCTAAAGGGGATACTCTGGACTATGTTAGTTACACTTCGGCCCATTCCTTAGCCAACATTGCCATTATGTGCTAAGTACTCCTATTTAATTACTATAGGATACTTTTTACTTAACTAACTAACCTACCTCTCTCTCTCAGGCTGCTCCTTTGAGAGGGTCCTGTCTTCCTAATTTGGCAATACTCACCTCTATCAGCCTGATTGCTTCACTTTTGGGATGCACTGCTCTATGCGGAGTCTGGAACAGCGGTGTTTCGGAGATGCTGGAGGCAGATGGATGCCTAGCCAGTTAAAAGTTTAAAAAAACAATTCTTCTTGCAGTAAACACATTTACTCCATGCTTCAAAACCTCCTTCACATTCCCCACTCAGACAGGTTGTTCACCTGATGGCCAAACGGGGTCCTGAGTGGCAGAGCAGGGAACGAGCGATCCACAGCTGCGAGCACCGATTTATCCCAGAATAGTGAGTATTTTTGCCTGATCTCAGGCACTTTTGAAATTGCAATGCACTTCCATTAAGGGGGATCTAAAATCTTTTTGGACCACTTTAAAGCCTAATTTCAGACTTCCAAAATGTATGATTCACTAGTGGGCCATCTCATTTTGGGGCTTAGTTCTAAGTGTTGTGATTTAGGTGAATATAGCGGGGGAACCAGATGTAGACACCGGTTGATAGCTAATCCTGTTCTTTGGAGGGGGGAGCATTCATTTTGGGAAATTGTGATTGGTAAGTCAAAAATTAAAAACTAATTATCAGTAGCTTACCTTACATTGTGTCCCTCCAGGGCTCTCCTTCCTGCTATGCTTGTGACTTAGTGAGGAAATCACTTCCTCATTCGGTTTTCAGTCTTCACCCCCCTGGTCCTTCAATCAACCTTCAGTGGACCGAGAACAGAAACAACCCCCACTCCCTCCCCAGACGTTCTTAATGGCTGCCTCTCTCCGCAGCTAAGAAACGCCGCCCTCCTTCCTCTTCTCTGGTTGGCAGACTGGAGATGCTCTTAGACTGCAGCATCTCTCATCCCCTTTTTCTGGTCACACTGCGGGCAGTAATAACTAGAGGCACAACAATGCACTTACCTCGACAGCATTCCTATCTGGTACTCACTCCCTTTTCATTCTTGTGTTCAGCCAGCCAGGCAAACTCCACTGTCTGTGGCAGTCATGTGAACCAGATAAGTTGTCTTGCCCAACTTCGAATGTGCTATTCTTTTTTATTGACCATACCATCCCAAATTGGCATGGGAAGTAAGCCATTTTTACTGGGAGTTCACCTTAAGACTGGTTAGTAAAATGGACCTACCTGACAAGCAGCAAAGGTTGCACACTTCTGGCTTCGGCCTCTCTGGCCTTGTGTGTTAGAGTGTTAGGGCCCTTTTACACTCTCAGTTTGCTTTGCATTCGGAATAGGAATACTTCAACATAACACAAGTAGTAAGAGGACTGTGTCTATTGAACCAAATAGGCTCTTTCACGTCTATGTGCAGTGTTGTGGTACATTTCCATGTAAGCTAAGTGCCATACAGTCCATATATGTCTTTGGGCCACAGGGGTAAAGCACATGTATTGCCATTTCCTGCGCTCTGCTGTTAAAGGGTCCAAATACTCATTGCCGCCTCCTGGTGCATTGCTGGTCCATCTCAGTTGTCCTCACTTTGTCCTTCATTCTGGCTGGTGCTTCCAAGCTTCCTCCACCAGCCAGAGGCTGCAAACATAGCCATGGTGTTAATTAGTTGACTAGACATATAGAGTTATTTTTTTATGGTTAAATTAACCATACATACTTGTGTGTAGATTGGTGTGGTTATGGGTTGAGAGGATTAATAATATTTATGACTTCTATGTGTTGCCTAATCTTTATGTATCTATTTTAATTGTATTTTGCATTTGTGTACTCAATATAAATCTTTTATTTAAATTATTGGCACTGCCTATATCATCTTCAAATTGCCAAGCCTCAAAAAAATATTGTCTTTTCGACGTGATTGGGTGGGTGAGGGGAATATATATATATATATATATATATATATATATATATATATATATATATTCTTATTTTCTTACACAGTGTTCAATGCCCCAAGGACTAAACACTAAAAATATTGTCTTTTCGACGTGATTGGGTGGGTGAGGGGAATATATATATATATATATATTCTTATTTTCTTACACAGTGTTCAAAGCCCCAAGGACTAAACATTGAATGGTTCCTTACTTTTAGTTACTATTATATATTATTACAGGAGGGATATAAAACCAATGATCACAGGAAGTGAAAGATAATATTGAGCTGGAAGTCTAGACCTCCTGACATTGTACTCTGCCATCTGCCTCCAGTACTCTTCGACGATCTGGTGATCATTTAAGCAGAGAGCCTAGACATGCCCTCCAGACTACTGGACCTTGACATTAGACTGAGCTGCTACACTGCCTGGCAGGGCCAGATTTAAAGGCAGGTACCCGGGGCTTCCACCACTTGTGATGGCAATAAGGGGCCCCACCAATACTTTTTTCTTTGGTTTTATAGGGTGTCTGGAAGAAAAAAACTGCTCTGAACCATGTACACTTTTAACCTGGTCCAGGCTGGAGCGACAGTTGTGCTGCACCAGATATCTCATGATCTATATGAAGGAAATCTTTTCAGACATTGACATAGATGGTCAAGAAAGTTTTCATGAAGCATTACAACTCCAAAACAGAAAACAGGATGCTTTTTAGAATTTGGAATCTCAACAAGAATGCTTCCTTTAATTAAAAACCCTTGTGGGGTTCAACATCAACGTCGGACAAGTTCTGGCCCCTGGGCTGACAAAAGACAAAAAAAAGATTGTTTGGGAGGTGTCAAGATAAAAACATCTCACCAGTTATTAAATCTCCTTCAGCCACTTAACAGTTTTGTTTTGCTGTGTTTGTGTTGTGATGTGTTAGGCTCCAGGTAATTTCCATCCCAGAACACAGAAATGATTATCATTACATGTACAAAGTCACTTTTGTTACATATCTGCTGAGCTTGGCATTTTGTAGTAGAGGATCCCAGAATATCTGGCTAATGGCCCTTTGTTCTCACTCCTAATCCATTTGTTTGTTATGAACATTTTTATTCTCTTTTTCTATTTGTTTAGTTATTTGTGTAATTATTTTAAAAGTATGCCTCTTGGTATTATTTCCATTTCCCCTAGAAACCCAATAAACCTAATAAACAAATCTATTTCAGAGAAACCCCTTCTGTGAAAGGACGCTCTGGACTTGCCCAAACCAGGATCCAGTCCAGATCCAGCTGGATGTCTTGGAGTTTTATTAGTGTAGAGAACCACTTCTACTTTAAGTAAATACATGTGAACATGTACTTCACTCCATTGGGAAAAATCAGCAGATCACTGGGACAAAGTTACTATAAAACATTTTAATTACATTTGCAAAACCTTCAAGTCTCAGTCCCTTGGTCATTCTCAGACCTGAATTTAGCAGTCAAATTCATATCATGACACTGACCACGGAACATAGAAAGCTTACATACAATCTTTATTTTAAAGGCTGTGACCCTGAATGGACTTTAAATTCCTAAAAACATATTTTTCCACTAAGAAATTCAGGACAGGACCTTCTACACCAGAAAGGAAATAAGATAGCTAAGCTCTCTGTTGAACCATTGCAGAGATGACAACAGGTGCCAGACTGGAAGGGTGAGCTGGAAAAACAGAGGTGCAAGGCCATTGGTCTCCACAAAATATTGGCTTCCCATCAACTTCTCAGATCTCTGAGCAATGTTGCATACACATCCAGAAAGGCAATGCCACGACTGCGAGCAGCTATCAGGGTTAACCCAGCAGCAGTGAGTCTTACACTCTAGCCTACTTGCCAAGATGGTTTTAGCTTTTACATCAACAAGGAGATCAGTCTTCTGCGTCTAAGCGAGTGAATAAGACCCTTGGTGCTCAGGGTCTATACCTTAATAGGCAAAACTCCCCTTTTAGTAGTTATCTGCTTCATTATTTTTGGTTTGAAAAGTGGCAAACTTGATGATGCTGCATTGGCCAATAATATATTACAAGCAGAATTTTAGAGGCTTATTTATGTTGCAAATTCAACTTTTCTATTATGTTGCATCCTTGTCTTGGTTGTTGCATCCCCCATCCATTTTCTTGGAACTGATTTAGGACCTTTCAGATGTAGTAGAACATAGAGTTGTATGTAAGCTTATCTAGCCACTAGCACTGCCTGGTTGATTTAAGTGTGATTACAAAATAGCTTGCAGAATTTTCTACAGTGAACAAACCATTGCTTTTTGCTCCATTTATGGACATAGATTGGCCTGGACATTTTTTGGATGTCTAAATTTATTTGAACTATCAGTGCATAGCCCCCTTGTTTTAGACCACCGTAACATATTCTTGCATGATAGAGTGCACTAAGGATTTTTCTTCGAAAGGTGGTGATGGACGAAAAACCATCAACAAGTAAGCCTTTGAAGTCCTGGCCAAATTAGGCTAAATTTCCCCAATGGGGCTAAGAGCAAATAGTTGGTTGTAATCCTTCCCCAAATCTGGAAACAAAGGTAATGGTTGTTCCCTGTCTGCTATTACCATTACTAGTAGCTGTTCACCTGCTTTTCCAATGACTGACGACAGGGAACAGGCTTCAGAAGCATTAACATCCTGGAGGATAGGAAAGGGAATCTTAACTTTGCCATGGGAAAGAAGATCAGTATAGAGTCATGACCAAACAGAAAGAAGGGTTGCATTTTTACAATAGGATCCCAGAGAGCTAAAATAAAACTAATCAGTTCTTTTACTTATCCAAAATTAAACGAACATTTTGGATGAAGTATGGCTTTAAGGATATAATTTTAAAAAATGTTACATATACACTGTATACTGATAAATATTTGTATACAGGTGTGTGTTTTCAGGCCTTGTGCTCCATGTGACAGAGCTGTTGGAGCATGCCACACACCAGAGGTCACATACCATGACCTATGTTTAATTAAATAGCTGAAGGAAGGATCGTGCTTGCTGCAGGCACCCGTTGAGCATCAAAGTTTTGTCTTGACGTGTTGTTCCGTAAATGGAGGAGCGGGACACTTATATAATCTCTCCAATGAAATTAAATTTCATAAGCAAAACATAACTCTTCTAAGCAGTGCCCGCAGGGCTGATGCAAGGTTTCCTCTAAATGTATCACTCTTTTTTCTGCTTAGATATAATCAGGACTCAACACAAAAATGAAGCACAAACACCTGTACATCTTGTTCAATATATTCTGGATACAAAGCTACATTTGCTAAAGTGGGGAAATATTAGAGTCTATCCAACAAAAAAGCCATGAGTAGGGTGTAGAAACTTTTCCCTTTGGAGAAGGTCCCATAGTATAGAATAGTTCTGATAGATAGATAGATAGATAGATAGATGCAGGCAGGGTCCTCCCTTTATCTTTATGGACCCTGTCAACCATGTTCAAGGAAAATTGGTATGATCAAAATCGTGCACAATCGCGCTAGTAAATTATGACAAGTGTAATTGAAACATGCGCAAGAGCTAAAAAACCTGTGTCAGCAATTGGTTAATATTCTAGAAGAAAGGGGAACTATAGAATAGTTCTAATACTCAAATATGTCTTTTAAATTATTTTTTGATTTATGAATGGAGGAATAAGAGGAAAAGGAGTTTTCATTTCAAGTGGATCCACACGGTGATTGTCAATCTAAGGAAAGCATATAATCATTTTATTCTGGTACGTGCAAAATTGGTGATGGGTCCTGGTGCACAAAGTGTTTGAAGTGTGTTGCATGACACATTGAGGTGATCCAATCAAGTATTTTCAAAAGAAAGAAATATTTTGGACTTCCTTTTTACAAATGTATATGGTACGTTTGTTTACTTGCGCTGAGCATAACCATAGATTATTCTATGTTTCCCTTTTCTTCCATGTTCAAGGAAACCTCTGATGTTCTAGGTAGTCTGCTGGTTCCTTTGCTCTCTGCTGGAGGTCTCTCTACTAGCTATTGCAGAGTATCCTCAGAATATGGAGTTACCTCTTTTTGTTGAGTTTTTAAGTCTACTGTAGATCACTCTCTGTAGCATTAACCATTGGGATATTTGAGGCCCTTTCTCTCTGGTTAATGGTCCATACTATGAGGTGGGAAGCATGAGGATAGAGTGAGGTAGAGTAATTCCTGTATACTTATGGGCCCTATCATTGATGCCCTGTATGTGGCCACTTCCTTCCTTTCCTGCTGGTGGTTCCGCTTTCAAAGGACCATTTTGCAGCTTATTCGGAACCCTTGCAAAGTACCCTTGACCATTCTTCTGTTTTGAAGAAGAAATGCAGTTGATAGAGCAAGGAAGCATAGTTCTGTAGAGGTAGAGCCATTCCTGGATATCTATCAGCCCTGTAGATGATGTTCTGGTGGCGGTTGCTGGTGGTGCCACCTCAGAAAAAAAAAATTCTGAGTTTATTTGGAACCCTTGCAACCTATGGACCATGAAATTTTGCTTTTTTTTTTTGGGGGGGGGGGGGGGGGGTTTGAGTATGGCTTCATCACATTTGGCTGCTGTGCAGATACATGTTGGCTTAAAAAATACTGTGGAGTGTTTCCCTATCATGGGAATTTAGCCACACTTCTAAGTTCTAACATACTTAGTTGAGTCAAATTATTATGACGACCAGCTAATATCGCTGTGTGTAGCACAGACAGCAGCTCGACTGTAAGGAAGTAACTAACAAGGGTAAGTTGTCACAGATATAAAAACAAAAACCAAGCTGCACTGCAATAATACTATAAATATAATAACCATTAAATGCTCAAGACATCAATAAAAGTCCTTCAGTCAGACTTGGCAAGTGAGTAAAAAAGCAAGGAATTGAAGGGGCTAAGTTCTTTAGATACAACAGCAAATCACCCCAAGAAGTCCACTTCAATACTTGTGAAGATTATTAGTATTATTATTGTTTATTTATATAGCACTATAGTATACAGACATAGTAAAACATACGATACAGGGATCATTATAAACTAGATGTTACAAAGTTCAAACTAAATGTGGTAACGAGACAATAGAAAGGAGAGCCCTGACCTTGTGAGCTTATAATCTAAATGGTTGGGTGGAGACAAAAAGGTATGGGATCACAAGTGGTAGAACTTGAGCTTGGCGGCATGGGCCCATTGAACGTAGTGCTTAAGCAAGGTTATTTGCTTGTCTGAAGAGGTGACTTTTGAGGGCACTTTTAAAGGCTTGGAGTGTTCGAGAGTGACATATTGAGTGAGGGAGTGCGAGGAGGTGACCGAGGAGGGGGATAGGAGAATGTCAAAGGCAGAGCGGAGGTTGCGTATGGGTTGGTAATGCTGGATTAGAGAAGGGATGTAGGGAGGGGCCTGGTTGGAGTGTATATGTAGAGAGAGTGCTTTGTAGGATAGTGTTAGAAGTTTAAACTGAAGAGTCAGGTAACCAGTGGAGGGATTGACAGGAAAGGGGCAGCACTGGAGAAGTGTGAGGAGAGGTGGAGGAGGCAAACAACAGAGTTCAGAATTGATTGGAGGGGTACCAGTCTGTTTGTTGGTAAGCTTCAAAGGAGGGTGTTGCAGTAGTTAAGTCGGGATATGAGCAGGGGCGTGCACTAACATTTTAGTGGTATCAGGTAAAAGGAAGGGATGTATATGGGAGATGTTTTTAAGTTGAAGACGGCAGGATGTGGTGAATGTGAGGTGTCCAGAATAATGCCCCGGCATCGAGCTTGCGAAGTTGCAGTTATTGTAAGATTATTTACAGAGATTGTGGGGTTGGAGAGGGGATTGTCCATGTTCAGTTTAAGGGAGCAAGAGGACACAAAGGAAAAAATGGCTGTTAAACATTCAAGAAGGCGAGAGAGGAGGGAAGAGAGATTTGAGCCAGAGAGATATATCTGTGTGTTATTTGCATAAAAGTGATATTTGAACCCCAGTGAGGGTATTAGTTGGCCAAGACCATAAGTGTATTGAAAAAAGTAGTGATCTTAGGAATGAACCTTGGGGTACACCAACAGACAAAGGATGGGGTGAGGAAACTGTGTTTGAGTAAGACACACTAAATGTGCGATCAACGAGATGGGGGAGAGCAAAGAGAGTGCGAGACCTTGGATAGCAGAGCATTGTCGACCATGTCAAAAACATATGATAGGTCAAGAAGAATGAGAACGGAGTAGTGGCCTTTGGATTTGGCAGTTAATAGATTACTGGTGAGGGCAGTTTCAGTGGAATGACTTGAGCAGAATCCAGATTGGAGGGGATCCAAGATGGAATTTGTACACAGATAGTGAGCCAGTTCTGAGTGGACGTGTTGTTCAAGAAGCTTGAATGAGAAAGGGAGCAATGATATTGGGCGGTAACTGGGAAGGGCAGAGGGGTCCAGAGAGGGTTTTTTTAAAAGTTAAATTATAACAGCATGCTTATAGGAGGAAGGAAACGTACCAATGGAGAGGGAGAAGATAAATAGAGATGGTAAGGCTGGAATGACAGCTAGAAACAGTTGAGGGATAATGTGGGATGGAATGGGATCAAGGGAGCAGGTAGTCAGTTGGGCCTTTGAAACAAGAGAGGAGAGCCCTTGTACAGTGAGCTGAATTAATGAGTTCATGAGTGGGGTGGGGGGTGGGAGGAGAGAGGCATTTTGAGGGGTGAAACCATTTCAAATCTTGTCTATTTTATCTTTAACATATGTGGCAAATTGCTGAGCTGTTATCTGGAAGGATGGAGGGGGTGGCAGTGAGTAGAGTAGAGAGTTGAAGGTGTTGAATAGCAATTTTGTATTCCAGGTCTGTGCTGATATAAGTGATGCAAAGTATTCATATTTAGCACATGAAATGGCAGTCCTGAGTTCCTGAAGCGCTTGTTTGTATAACAGAAACACCTCCTTCAATGTTACAGTGCTGGCGGTTATCCAGGGTTGTTTTTTTGGGCTGAGGGTGACTATAGATTAGGCGAGCAACGGAGCCAAGGGCAGATCTTAGTGTATTATGGTAATGTGAAGCTACAGTGTCTACATTGGTGAATGAGGTGGAGATGTGGCCCATGAAGAGATTGTCACAGATATCTGAAGCCATGCTGTAAGGACTGTACCGGACACCTTTCTGTCTTAAGCTGATAATCCCCAATCTCCACCGCCTCTTCTGCCTATAGACAAGTCCCCGCTCGCAGGAGACGCGGATTGTGCCTCTCCTGACTCGGTTACCCCCAGGACTTAATGGGCGCAAAGATTACCAGCTTAAGGTGGAGACTGATGAACGGCAGGGAGTCCCAAATGAGGATGCCGGAAGGCGGAAGTCCAATAAACTAGCCGAGGTCAAAACCGGGAGATCACGAAGCGAGGTATCCAATGGAGGTAGCAAAGAGGAGTCAAACAAGCCGAGGTCAATCCAGAAGGTCACGGGGCGAGGTATCAGAAGGGTCAGGCGATAATCGTGGTCAGGCAAGCAAAAGGTCGGGGCAGGCAGCAAGCAAGAATAGTCAGAAGTAACAAGCCGAGTATAACTGAGATAGCACAATCTATAACGCTCCCAAGAACCCAGAGGCTATAACGGGCACTGGGAAAATGGAGCAGTCTGAATATAAAGGGGATACTGGCCACTAGGGAGGGGGCAAATGGAGGGAAGGACGGTGATTGGTGCAACTGTAAAAAACGGGAGCGGTCCCAGGAACTGGACGGCCCAGGCCAGACAGGCTGACCAGTCCCTGGGTCCGCTCCCCAGGAAAACGCCAGGGATAGGTCACTTTAAATCTGCCCCCAGCAGGCGCGCTGGGGGAAGCGCCGCCGGGAGGCATAAACAGGACGTGCTCGCGCGCGCGTTGTAGATCGGGCGCGCCCCCGCCAGAGGGAGGAAGTGCCGCACTAGCAGGAAGCCCGGTGGGGCCGCCCAGCCGCGCAAAGCGGGCTGCGGCGCGGCCACCCGCACCACCCAACGCCGCCGACCCCCGGTCCCCACAGCAGCGCCGAGGGGCCGGCACGCCAGAAGACCGCCGGGCAGGAGATGGCCGCGGGCCACCCGACGACGCGCCGCGGGACCAGGGACGGCGAGGAGGTAAGAGCCTAACACATGCTGATTGCACTGCATCCCACTGCTGCTGGAGGGTGTATGATAGAGTGAACATGGCGGTCCCACAGATGCTAAACTGGATTCAATTCTGGGGGGACAGTCCCAGTGGGACACTGACAACTTTACAGGATGTGTTTTGGAGTGTGGCTTATCTACATTAATATATGTGTTTGGGGGTGTGGCTTATCCACAGGCATTTGAAAAACAATTATCCTGGGCGGGGGTATAATCCTGGGTTTCAGGCTGCTATAAAATTAAAGCTCTGATTAAAGTCCTATTGGAGGCAAAGCATTTTCCTGGATGAAGCTTACATTTACATGAGTTGTTTGACTCCATCCTAAAATGTTTTATATGTCACATGTTGTTTGTGGTGACCTACTTACCCTCTGGTTAACTCATTAGGGTGTGAATCTACTGCTTTAAATGGAACAAAATTTTGCAAACCCAGGGCCGGGAGCTGGCCTTCCCCTTGGGCATCCTAAAACAGCATGACCCATTATGTGAAATCCCCCCTGGGTTGCAGCAAAACTCACCTTCTTTCTGGCTGTCTAGTGTACGTAAACGCAGAAGGCCACATCCCCTACATCTTTAGGCTGTGTGCACATTCCATCCCCCAGCCATTCAGCTAGGCTGAGGGCAGGATCACGCAATGCTGGGGAAGTGGATGCTTTCTCTCCCGATTGCCGTAAACAGAACCGTTTGCTGATCACTAAATATGCACATGGTTCTGATTGGATGAGAGCCCACATGTAGGACAGGGTACAGGTGAGTTTTACAGGCAATCTAGGGATTTTCACACACCGGGGCAAAGAACAAAACTAGGAATAGGCAAAATCTCGGATTTTGTTCTGCTTTATTATACAGTAGGGGGACAGCTGTATAGCACTGCACAGATGTGCATTGGGACCACTAAACTGTAGTGGTAGGCGCTGTCCGGATACTTGCCTCGGAGCTTATCAGCTCACACCACAGCACAGTAATGTACACAGCTGCCCATGTACCTTATAGGCTCCCCATGGTCATGTGTGATGTGCAACCTGGAAGAGGGAATTATTCGGGCAGCCCCTTCCAATGGTTTAGTGGTGCCAATGCACAACAGGGCAATCCAACCCAAGCTGGACTGACTGGACTTCCTCTTCAACTTTAGCAGTGAGAGCGGACAGAGATGGGGTGCAGAAATGAAGTGGGGCAGAGATTGGGGTGCAGTGTGGGATCAGGGCAGAGATTGGGGTGCTGCTTTTTTGTGGCAAGCATGAACTAGGTGATTATGATGGGCCCCACCAGTAGTCCACTTAAGAGGTCCAGCAGTGTCAATAATGCAGCTTTGGGAGGGCTGTTTGGCCCTGCTTGAATAGTGCAGTGCGTATTTGGGAAGCACCTGCCTTCTTACTATGATGAAGCCATGCCAGTGAAGGCAGCACTGCTATTATCTCCGCTGCTCCCTCACGTCACACTAGGGAGGCAGAGATGCGGGAAGCGCCAAGAGTGGCCCAGCCCCTGACTTTGCATCATTCAGTACAGGGTCGCAACTTTAATGAGGTGGGGTGAAGCGGCTTCCTAGAGTGGCTATTCAAAGGAGAAGCAGGGGGGGGGGGCAGTGGCAGCAGCCCTCTCTGGGACCCTCTGGAAGTCCAATTGGGCTGATAGCAAAAACCGTGGCTACAAATGGAGTGCCGGCAGGGGGATGTCTTGGGAAGCGGGGCAGGCAGTGTACTGCAAAGCAATGCTGGGACACATTGTGAGAGGTTGGTGTCAGATTCTTTTGGACTGCATCTGTCTGAAGCCAGTGCCACTGAAGGAAGCAGTCTGTGCTAACATCTGACCTCGGGTTGGAAAGTCAACATTGATATCGGGAAGACAGCATCGAAGTAAGAAATTACTCTGCAACATGGCATCCACCCCCCCCCCTCCGCCAAGACAACTATGGGGGGGGAGGGGAGAATTTAGTGAAAGGCTTAGCCATGCTGACTGTAACCACAGTTTCAATTTGCAGGCAAGCTACTCCAGCGGCTAGTGCTGGGCTGTGAAGTCACACACCCTGCTCTTCACTCCTCAGTACATGTTGTTGATAGGTGAGGTGAAGAAGTCAGGTCACAGCAGCATGCTGCCACAGAATAAACTGACTGGTGCATGTTATATAATTCAGAAGAGAATTGAAGGGTGTCTGTGCTGTGCTTAATCACGTTTAGCCTTATAGGGAGCAGGGCAGAGAGGCGGGTGCAGTGAGGACAAGACAGAAGATGAGGAGCAGGGCAGAGAGACGGGTGCAGTGGAGACAGGACAGAAATGGGGAGCAGGGCAAAGAGGGAGTGCAGTTGGGACAGGACAGAAGATGGGAAGCAGGGCAAAGAGGGGGTGCAGTTGGGACAGGACAGAAGATGGGAAGCAGAGCAGAGAGGGGTGATGTGGGTAAAGGACAGAAGATGAGGAGCAGGGCAGAGAGGGGGTACAGTTGGGACAGGACAGAAGATGGGGAGCAGGGCAAAGAGGGGGTGCAGTTGGGACAGGACAGAAGATGGGAAGCAGAGCAGAGAGGGGTGATGTGGGTAAAGGACAGAAGATGAGGAGCAGGGCAGAGAGGGGGTACAGTTGGGACAGGACAGAAGATGGGGAGCAGAGCAGAGAGGGGTGGTGTGGGGACAGGACAGAAGATGAGGAGCAGGGCAGAGAGGGGGTTGCAGTGGGGAAAGGACAGAAGATGAGGAGCAGGGCAAAGAGGGGGTGCAGTGGGGAAAGGACAGAAGATGGGGAGCAGGGCAGAGAGGAGGTGCAGTGGGGACAGGACAGAAGATGAAGAGCAGGGCAGGGAGGGGGTTGCAGTGGGGAAAGGACAGAAGATGGGGAGGTAAGGGGTGAGGTAACCCCGAAACGCGTTACCTTTGAATGGGGAGCCCAGGATATTCACTCCACACAGGTCATGCTATATTTTAAAATGTTACATTAAATGTTATGTTTTATCACACTTGGTGAGCTGGACCTGCAGCACATTATTGCAGTGGGGAAAGGACAGAAGATGGGGAGCAGGGCAGAGAGGGGGTGCAGTGGGCAGAGGACAGAAGAAGAAGAGCAGGGCAGAGAGGGGGTTGCAGTGGGGAAAGGACAGAAGATGAGGAGCAGGGCAGAGAGGGGGTGCAGTTGGGACAGGACAGAAGATGGGGAGCAGAGCAGAGAGGGGTGGTGTGGGGACAGGACAGAAGATGAGGAGCAGGGCAGAGAGGGGGTTGCAGTGGGGAAAGGACAGAAGATGAGGAGCAGGGCAGAGAGGGGGTGCAGTTGGGACAGGACAGAAGATGGGGAGCAGAGCAGAGAGGGGTGGTGTGGGGACAGGACAGAAGATGAGGAGCAGGGCAGAGAGGGGGTTGCAGTGGGGAAAGGACAGAAGATGAGGAGCAGGGCAAAGAGGCGGGTGCAGTGGGGAAAGGACAGAAGATGGGGAGCAGGGCAGAGAGGGGGTGCAGTTGGGACAGGACAGAAGATGGGGAGCAGAGCAGAGAGGGGTGGTGTGGGGACAGGACAGAAGATGAGGAGCAGGGCAGAGAGGGGGTTGCAGTGGGGAAAGGACAGAAGATGAGGAGCAGGGCAAAGAGGCGGGTGCAGTGGGGAAAGGACAGAAGATGGGGAGCAGGGCAGAGAGGGGGTGCAGTTGGGACAGGACAGAAGATGGGGAGCAGAGCAGAGAGGGGTGGTGTGGGGACAGGACAGGAGATGAGGAGCAGGGCAGAGAGGCGGGTGCAGTGGGGAAAGGACAGAAGATGGGGAGCAGGGCAGAGAGGGGTGGTGTGGGGACAGGACAGAAGATGAAGAGCAGGGCAGGGAGGGGGTTGCAGTGGGGAAAGGACAGAAGATGGGGAGCAGGGCAGAGAGGGGGTGCAGTGGGCAGAGGACAGAAGAAGAAGAGCAGGGCAGAGAGGGGGTTGCAGTGGGGAAAGGACAGAAGATGGGGAGCAGGGCAGAGAGGGGGTGCAGTGGGCAGAGGACAGAAGAAGAAGAGCAGGGCAGAGAGGGGGTTGCAGTGGGGAAAGGACAGAAGATGGGAAGCAGGGCAGAGAGGGGGTTGCAGTGGGGAAAGGACAGAAGATGGGGAGCAGGGCAGAGAGGGGGTTGCAGTGGGGAAAGGACAGAAGATGGGGAGCAGGGCAGAGAGGGGGTGCAGTGGGCACAGGACAGAAGATGGGGAGCAGGGCAGAGAGGGGGTGCAGTGGGCAGAGGACAGAAGAAGAAGAGCAGGGCAGAGAGGGGGTTGCAGTGGGGAAAGGACAGAAGATGGGAAGCAGGGCAGAGAGGGGGTTGCAGTGGGGAAAGGACAGAAGATGGGGAGCAGGGCAGAGAGGGGGTTGCAGTGGGGAAAGGACAGAAGATGGGGAGCAGGGCAGAGAGGGGGTGCAGTGGGCACAGGACAGAAGAAGAAGAGCAGGGCAGAGAGGGGGTTGCAGTGGGGAAAGGACAGAAGATGGGAAGCAGGGCAGAGAGGGGGTGCAGTGGGGACAGAACTGAGGATGGGGAGCAGGGCAGAGGGGAAGCAGGACAGAAAAGATGGGGAGCAGGGCAGAGAGGCGGGGCAGTGGGGACAAAACAGAAGATGGGGATCAGGGCAGAGAGGGGGTGCAGAAGGGACAGAACAGAAGAAGGGGAGCAGAGAGGGGGTGCAGTGGGGACAGGACAGAGAAGATGGGGAGCAGGGCAAGGAGGGTGCAGTGGGGGCAGGACAGAGAGGGGTGCAGGACTAAGCAGAGAGGGGGTACAGTAGGGATAGAACTGAATATGGGGAGCAGAGCAGAGAGGGGGGTAGAGTGGGAACAGAAGATGGGTAGCAGGGCAGAGAGGGAGCAGCAAGGGCAGGACAGGGAAGATGGGAAGCAGGGCAGTGGGGCTTGCAGTGGGGACAGGACAGAGAGGGGGGTGCAGTGCGGAGCAGGGAAGAGAGTGGTGCAGGACTAAGGAGATAGGGGGATGCAGTGGGGAGCAGGACAAATGAGGCATAAGCCAGAGCTTCTAATCAAACAACTACCATGACTTTTAAACAAGTGTTTACTAGCGAAGCTGCCACAAATCTCTTCATACAGGTGCTCCCTCCAGCATCACCCTTGCTTACCAGATATACAGTATATGGCCCCCTTTGAAGGTTTTAGCGCCCAATATCTGTATGTGGGCTTTTGATTTATTGCACCACCAGGATAACAGAGCTCCACCAACTTTTGACGTGGCCTCTTGGGTGTGTTCCATCTGGTGCCTTTGTCCATCCTTAACACAGTCTTAGGTCTTAAGGTCCGGACTAATAGAAATTCGGTGGCCGGCCTGAAGAGGGCTGTACACAGGAGATGCCCTTACAACCTGACATTTATTGATTTAAAGCACTTTTGCAAGGGAGAGTACTGTAGAAGGGTACACAAACAAAGTATTAGCATAGTGGTACACTTACACGGTATGATTTGTGAAAGAACAATTGCTAAAGTGATCGCATAGTGAGTCGAACGATCAGACGACTTTCACATGTGGAAGTTTTCACATGTGGAAGTTTTTTCTGCAAATGTTGGTTAAAGAGATCATAATTAAGACTGCATTTGAAGCGGATGCAAACTCATTTCTGAGTCTACCGCTTATCCTTCGGTCACCGCCACTGCCTGAGCAGCCGGGCGTTGCTTCTAGCTCAACGTTTTTCTTTGAAAACTGGGCTTTTCTCAAATGTGCCACTGTGACGAGGTGCAGCCGGCTGTCCACATCCCCCGGCACGCCATTTGGGCACGTGTGCACGGCTGTAGGGAAGCTGGGGATGTGGCCACCGGCAGAGATTGTGTCGCTGGACCTAACAGGATTGGATAAGATCACGCAGCAGGGCATTGGGCATAGGATGCCCCGGGGTAGTCTAATCGCCCTACACATTGGTTTTGACCTGCTTTAAGGTATTTATATAGTTCTATTTATAGCCAATTTCTATTTCCACATGCTGACATTAAAGCGATGAACAAGAAATATCAGCTAAAACAATTTGATGCTCGACCAACGAGCTAAATCTCATTGATTGCTTTCTTGCAGCAGGTATTTCATTTATTTGCTTAATGCTTTAGCGATTATTTGTTCACTTATAGTTTCATGGAAATGGGCCATAATAATTTTACCTTTTTTATTTGTCCACCCTAACAGTCTTCAGTTTGTTTTTCAATTACATTGTACGTGTTAAGGGTGACATTAACAGTGAAAAATTTTTGAAGTTATTTTTCTTGGTCTGTTATTTTTCCATAACGGGATTGTATACTTTGTATAGTGATAGTGCTAATAGTGGTGCACACATGGAATTTTACCTATATGGAGTCTATTTTTAGATTGATAGTAGTGTAGTCGACAGAAAACTGGTCCCTGATCTGGGACCTTGGCACAAACAAAACCGAGTCGGGTCGGTAAGAGGAAATATTCCCTTGGATGCCTTGCACATACAATTTATTGTGTGAGAAACTAGCCAACTCACACAGTAAGATGTATAAATGAAAATGGCTTTAATTCACCAGCACAGCAAATATCCTTTACAAATCCAATACGTTCCTGAAGTTTCCCCAAAAAGACCTTAAATGTCACAGGCAGTTATTACAAGATAAGTTATAAATTAGTTACAGTACAATAAATGTTATAATGGAGAGAGAGAGAGATCACAGGTAGATACTTATTATGCTTCAAGAAGGGGGGCATGTCCATCGACTGAATACACCTGCAACCAGCATCAGTATCTACTAACACTGGGGGGGGGGGGTGTGGCCAGCATTCCCAGTCTCCTGGGTGTGTCGGAAGAATATGCCTACAACTCGACTATTAAATAAATATTCTATTAAGTAATATAATTCCCACAATATGCATGTTATCATATTGTAACTAAGAAATATTGTAACTAAGAGATCCCCATTCATTTCTTAGTTAAATGAACCCAATCACTAGATATATATCCTTCAGATCCTGATAAGCAGTTTATCAGTCTCTGGCCAATAAATATATGCCATGTTTATTATCATATGGTATCATAACCCTTTATAAGATTCTCTCATTAATATCGTCATGCCTGTCATATTTCAGGAGTTACATCACTCTCCACAAATATCATCCAATGCAAGTGTATAGGTTAGGGAATAATGTGTATTTAATGTCTGACTATGGGTCCAGCCTAATTAGGAATTCAATTATGCCTTTTGAAGAGGAAGTGACCTGCAGCTCAGAGCACTCCTCTGCTATTGAGGTCCCTTGTCGGCAGCTAGGTGAGAATATAGTCTATTGTATTCATCGGACATGGTCTCTTTACTATAGACAAATGGCAGGCTCACATCCTATTTGAGTGTTATTAAAAAGGTATATGTATAATACCTATAATTATTAAACTTTCTTTCCTCCTTAACACAGTGGTATTGGGAATTTTTGGGAATCCTAGCAAGGTCTTGAGAGGGCCGCACCACCGCTTTCTCTTGGGGGAAAGAGGTTACAGAGAGCAAACTGTGCTAGGCCTTGACTTCTGAGAATTTGGCCACCCAGCAGGGGAGTCGCCAGGGTTGGGTTCATCTTATTGCAATTCAGGCAGAGGGCCTGTTGCCCCAAGGATCACGGTTCCCTCTTCCGTCCACACCAGCTTTACTGCAGGGCAAAAGAGCAGCATCACTGTAGCTTCCATGCACTGTCACATTTCCTGCTACCTTGGATTAACCCTTTATTATTGCTTCGCACACGCTACTACTCACTGCTCTCCCCCACCCTTGCTTTTTTTTTTTTTTATTCTTTATTTTCATTTTTTAATACAGAGACGATTAGAAAGTACAACATTTGCAAGCTTACAAAGCCATCTCGTATAAACAGGTGAACAGGGCATATACATGCAAATCTTTGGCGTGTCAGTTGCATACTTATACCACAGAAATCTATCATCAGCCCGTGTCTATATATTGTTCTCTACCCATCTCGGCGGAGGAAAAAGAAAAGGAAGATAGGGGGAAAAAGACCGGGGAAGGGGAGGGAAGAGAGAGGGAGGGATGAACCAGGGGGGAGTCAGCCCAACAGTACGCCTCTCCGTACTTCATGAGCGCATCATTAGCTTTGCTCATCAGTTGCCTTTGACACAGTCTCCAGACCTACATGAGCACAATAGCTAACTGCATCCAAGGGTCACAAGGGGGGGGGGGGGGGGGAGGGGGAGGGCCGGGGGCCATAAGTTGCTTAAACCTGTCTGTTTCTCTAAAGAGAAACCAGGGCATCCAAGTCTGTAAAAACTGCGCCGTGCACTCATGCACAGAGGCAGTGAACTCCTCCATTTCCATTATATGGTTGATCTTCCCGACCCAGTCCACCACCGAGGGGACCGCCTCGGATCTCCACAACTTGGGTATCAACACCTTTGCTGCTTTTATGAGGTGCCTCAAGAGTGACTTCTTATAAGACTTCAGTGGTGTGTCCACCAGGTACAGGAGGAGCAGAGAGGGATCCCAGGCCACCGATCGCCCCACAATTTCCCCAGAGATCCCAGCTACCGACCGCCAAAATGGCACAATCTTAGGGCATTCCCAGAAGATGTGAAAAAAGCTACCAACTGCTCTCTGGCACCTCCAGTACTCGGCGGAATGGGTCGGGGAAAAACCATGTAGCCTCTCCGGGGTGAAGTACCACCTCGAGAGGCACTTATAGTTAGCCTCCTGGATCTTGGAGGAGATGGAAGTCTTGTGCGCAGCCAGGAAAATATATTTCCACTGCTCCTCCGTCAAATGTCTGTCCAGGTCCCTCTCCCAGTCCGCGCAGAAGCGGGGCGCCCAGTCATCTTTACCATCCCCCAAAAGCACATACAGTTGAGAGACCACCCTCGTAGGGGGTTCCTTCGCCCTTGCTAATTGCTCAAAGGGGGTGAGGGTCCTGAGCATCGCCTGTCTAGGCCCCAAACCTAGGAGGAAGCTTTGAAATGTGAACAGAAGCCACGGATCGAGCAGGGGCGTGTTCCACTTTCCCCTCAAATCCTCCAATCGCACCCACCCACTGGGTAGGATGAGATCCAACCCTCTCGGGACACCCTTTTCCTCAAAGCTCTCGCGAAGACGAGGGAGAATGCCTATGGGGAGGGATGGATTGTGCACCAACGGCACCAAGGGGGTCGGCCACGGGGATATCTCCTGCCTGTCCCTGAGCTTATCAAAGAGTCTAAGGGTAGTGGAAATGAGCGGGTGATCTCTACAGAGGGCATTTCCCGACCTGGTGGCCCAAGTTATGTCCTTCAGTGGGGAATGAAGCCAGGTCGCCTCCAGGTTCCCCCATTTCTTCCTTGCACCCTGGTGATGCCAATCCAAAATACGTTGAAGGTGAACCGCGCGCCAATATCGCAGAAGGTCTGGACAAGCAAGCCCACCCGATTGTTTTGACCTAAAGAGGAGCTGCAGCTTCAACCTTGATTTACGCCCCTGCCAAATGAATTTTATGAACAAAGAGTTTAGGGATTTAAAGTACGCTCTGGGGATTTGAATCGGGAGGGTCTGGAGCAAGTATAGTATCTTTGGCAAGACCGTCATCTTAAGAATACTGATTCTGCCTAACCACGAGAAGGTGGGGAGGTCCCAATTTGCCAAATCGCCTTTAAGCTTAGTTAAGAGAGGGCCAAAGTTCGCTGCGTAGATCCCATCCACCGTTTTCGTGATCTTAGTACCTAAGTAGGTAATGGCTGAAGGTGGCCAACGAAATGGGAAGGATGTCCTCACATGGGCCTCCACCTCCATTGGGAGATTCACCCCCAGGGCTTCCGATTTATCATAGTTTATCTTCAAGAAGGACAACATACCGAATTGCTCGAATTCCTTCAGCAATACTGGCAGCCCCACTGTTGTAAGGAAAATCAAAAGATCGTCCGCATATGCTGAGATCTTATGTGAGGTTGAGCCCACCGAGATCCGCCGAATGTCCCCCTGCCCCCTGATTCTGCATAAAAAAGGCTCCATGGATAAGGTAAAAATCAGCGGGGAGAGTGGGCATCCCTGCCTAGTGCCGTTTCTAATGTCTACCTGCTCCGAGAGAGCGCCATTAACCTTGATCCTTGCTGACGGATCTGAGTATAAGGCCATGATCATCTGCAGAGCTTTAGGGCCCAGGACAATGTGTTCCAAGACTGCTCTAATAAACTGCCAATTTACCCGGTCAAAGGCCTTCTCGGCATCAGTGGACAGCAAGATAGCCGGCTCTCCAGTCTGTCTAATCCTATGCAATAGGTTCAGGATCCTGGTCGTGTTGCCCCGGGCTTCCCTTCCCGGAACAAAGCCTGACTGGTCACCATCCACTAATGCCGGTAGCAGCCCTGACAGCCTGTTTACCAGTATTTTAGCGAATAACTTGAGGTCCACATTCAATAAGGAGATGGGCCTGTAACTTCCACAGGAGAGTGGGCCCTTCCCGGGTTTCTGGATAATCGTGACATAGGCAGATAGCGCTTTGCTTGGGATGGCGGCCGGGTCGGGGGATGCAATGAGTAAATCAAAGGCCAAGAGAAAATGCGGGGCCAGAAGGGGAAAGAATTGCTTATAATAGGCCACAGAAAATCCGTCTGGCCCTGGTGACTTCCCATTGGGGGACCCTTTACTTTCGGCGCACAACTCCTCTAGGGAAATTGGGCTCTCCAGTACCTCCCTCTCTCCCTCCCGAAGCACAGGCATTCCCTACTCCCCTATATATCGCTTAATCAGATCTAGGCGCCCCTGGTCCGGGCCTGCCTCCCGAGGGCAAATGTTGTAGAGGTTCCGATAAAAGGATTGGAGGGTACTTGCTATATCCGGCGTGCTATACAACTTTTTTTGTTGCCTGTCAACGATTGCTTCCACATAGTTTAGCGTTTGCTGCTTCCTGAGGGCCCTCGCTAGAAGTGCACTACTGCAGTACATTTGTTTGCAGCGCTTTATAATATATGCAGCTCTTGAAGTCAGTAGTGAGTTCAAAGCAGCTCTGGCCTCTGTGAGCGCCAAAAAGGTTACTCCTAGCCAATGAGGCTTGGATCTTCTCGAGACGCTTCTGCAGCTCCTGCTCCCGATTATTGCAGTTGCGTGCCTGATGAGCAAGCCCCTGATGACCGCTTTTTGAGCCTGCCAATTGTTGAACGGAGAAGTGTCTGCGCTTTTGTTAAGCTCAAAGTAGCTTTTGATAGTTCCCTACAGGTCCTGGACCAACAGCTCATTCTGCAGAAAGGACTCGTTCAGCCTCCACGTCCACTCCCCCCGCGAACCCCCAGACAAGTTGATAGTAAGGGCCACCGGGGCATGATCAGATATGACCGTAGGTTCTATTTTAGTGTCCACCACTTGGGGCAGTAGTCCATGGGACAATAGAACATAGTCGATTCTAGAGTACGTGGCATGGCCCGAGGAGTAAAATGAGTAGTCTTTAGTGGTAGGATGGCTGATACGCCAAGGGTCACAAAGCTGAGCCCTCTGAAAGGCTTTCTTTATTCTTTTCAATGCCACGTATGCCAGAGCCGACCGCCCCATGGAAGAGTCCAACAAAGGGTCCATTGCCACATTTAGGTCTCCCCCAAGGATGATGGGGCCATCCTGCACCGCCAAGAGTTTGTTTATAAAGGCCTCAATAAAAGCCACCTGTCCAGAATTGGGAGCGTAAGCTACTACCAAGGTATATTTTTTATTAAACAGGGAGCCCTTAAGGATCAAATACCTGTTCGTCCGCTATCCTATCCGAGACTCGAAAGGGGGTGTTTTTAGCGATTAAAATTGCAACCCCTCTCGCTTTAACATCTGGCGCATTGCTTGTATAGGACTGGGAGAAGGACCTGGAGGTCAGTCTGGGAGCCCCCTCGCTCCTAAAGTGCGTCTCCTGTATAAATGCAACATTGGCCTTGTGCCTGGTCAATTCCTGGAGCAATTTAGATCTCTTCAAAAGAGGTATTCAAGCCCCTTGCATTCAGCGATAACACCAAAGGGGAAGGTTCGGGAGACCAGAAGGAAAAAAAAAAAGGGGGGGGGGACTAGGCAGTGGGTAAAAAGAGAAAGAAAACTAAAAGCAAAGAGAGAAAGAACAGTATATAAACACTTCAAACTTATTACCTCTAAAGTTCAAACCTGTTAAAACTGGTTGTTAGTCACCGAGGTGGGGGACACCCGCACCGGGGTAGGCACTGGCGCCGCGGTCAGCGAGCCGGAACCACTAACGGGGCACCAACCCCTGATCCGCGACACTTCCGCGCACCTAAAATGTGGGGACGGAGAGGCCACACACCAAGGCGCCCGCAGACTGCGTAACAGTCACACAGTCCACCAGCACGAGGTGAGCGTCCGCTCCCGGCAGCCCACTAATCAGAGGTGCAAAGTGAAAACTCTTAAACAATTCAAACTGTTAGCCCAAGTGCTCCATAAAACAAGTTAAAACTTCACCTTTCCGCCCGCCCGCCCGACCAGGAAGTCCGCATCAACTGAACCACGCCAGGGGTAGCGGAGTTCTGGGAACTCCCCTCAATAAGGGGGAGCCAAGCCACCGAGCACAATGCCCGACCACAGACCGGGACCAGTGGCTCAGGGCCATGATCGGGCAGGGGGCACAGGCCAAATCAATCAGCTTCAAATGTTACAAAAGTATCATAGTATAATCGTGGATAGCTCCACCCTGCCGTCCACCCGGCCAGGAAGCCCACAGCCCTCCAACAACGCAGAGGGCAGCGGGGTCCAATAAACTCCCCGCAACAAGGGAATCCAGGCCCCCCAGCCCAACTCCCAGTAATAGGCAGGAGATAGTGGCTGAAGGCCCAGACCGGACTGTCGGCATAGGCCAAGCCAATCACCAAGATAGTTAGCAGCGTCGGAGTCATACAACCCGGTCGAAAGTATCCAGGGACGTGGGTCCAGGAGGGGCCCACCAACAAGTCAACAACCGGTCGGGTACTTAGGGCCCATAGGCTGGGGGTCTGTCTCCCTTCTCACCTGCGAAGGATAAGGGTCTGGGGGATAAGAGAGCCAGTCTGGGACCCGAACGGGGCGCAGATCAAACTGGTTAAATAGGCCTGGCAGGTCTTCATGCTTGCGAAGGAAAAAGGTCTTCCCCTGCTTGGAGGCAATTAAGGCAAAGGGATACCCCCATCTGTAGGTGACATTATTCTGCTTGAGAGTCTCCAGTAGCGGCCGAAGGACCCTCCGCCTTGCCAAGGTGGTCTGAGTTCTGAGTAGAAGTGCAGGATTGCCCCGTCAAAGTCCAGCGGACCTTTTCTCCTGGCTGCTGCCATCATTGCTTCTTTTTCTTGGAAAAAATGGATTCTACAGATAACGTCTCTTGGAGGGTCATTCTGACAAGAAGGGGGGGGGCGATTGCTCTATGTGCCCGATCTATCTCTATTTTGGAGTCGCTGCTTGACGGTTCCTCCAGCAGCGTAGAAAAAATCCCCTGCAAAGTAGGTAGAAGGTCCTCAGCTCGCGCCGCTTCAGGGAGCCCCCGTATGCGTATGTTGTTGACGTATGTTGACGATTACGGTTCTCCAAGTCTTCTAGATGAAGAGCCAAAGTAGCAGTCACAGATTCTTGCGACTGCAAACGACGCGTGAGTTGTTGAATGGTGGATTTGTCTTCCTCACGCTGCCATTCAACCCCGGCAAGTCTAGAGTTTAGTTGTTTAAGATCTCCACGCAGAAGCCCAACCTCCTCAGATAGCTTCTCGCCGATTGAGTGGGTGATCGTAGTGAGGTCCTCCTTTGTTGGCATAGACCGCAGATAGGCCCAAATATCGGACAGCGTGCTGTCAGGCGTGGAGGTGCCCGGACTCGCGGGGTCCCCCCCCAGTCACTGACTCCCTCAGTCGCCCCCCCCAGCGGGGCCCGATTCTCGAGCCGGATCTGTAGGCTTCGATATGTAGCGGTTTAGGTCACCTTGAGTAGATGCCACTGCACTTCTTGTCTGGCCCTTGTTATCCTTAGTTTTGCTGCCCCCTCCCATTTCTGGATTTCTTAGCTTGAGGGGGGGGGGATCCCGGCCCGGAAAGCTTTGATGACACTTAAAGTGGACCAACACCCAGGGGTGATCGGCCCGGGAATCTATAAGATTCCCGGGCCAATCACCTCCCTCACCGCGGGACATCCGAGATCGGGATGTCCCGCGGTGAGGGACCCCCCCAAAAGCCCCAAAAAACTCACCCGCGCGCCCCTCTAGGCGTGCGCGCCCCCGCGCCGGCCGTTTGCGACTGTCAAAGGGGCGCGCGGGAGGCGGCGGCGGATGCGCTGTCTTGTCCGCAGCTGTCACCTGCTTGTCCGTGGCTACGTGGGAGCGTGGTGAGGTGAGTTTTGGGGGGTTTCTGGGGGGTTTTACACAGCGGGGTGCCCCCCTGAAGTGGACCAAAACCCAGGATAGTCAAAATCCTGGGTGTTGGTCCCCTTTAAGCGAGGAAAGGCTGGCCTGGGATAATTGAGGGTGCCCAAGTGTGGGGCGTTCGAGCCAGTGAACCCTACCAGCGCTTAACTGAGGGGGGACTGCCTCCAGGTGCTTTGAGGGCGCTTCAAAAATGACTGTCAGCTTCCAGATGCTTTGACAGTGCACAAGTAAGGGTGTTAGGAGAACTTCATCATTTGAGGGGCACTTCAGTGAGGGTAATAAGGTTCAAGGTGCTTTGAGGACGCTTAAGTGGAGGATTTCCAGCCCAGGGTGCAAGTAAGACACTTAAATGAGAGATGACTGACCCCCAGCCCAGGTGCAGTGAGGGCTATTAAATGGGGGATATCTGGACCTGAGTGCTTTGAAGGTGCTCAGATGAGGAATGACTGGTCCAGTTTGCTTTGAGGGCGCTTAAATTGGGGCTGCAAGAGTCCAAATGCTTTAAGACTGCTTAAGCGAGGGCTTCCAGAACCAGAATGGATGGGGGCTTATCAATGAGGGCTGTCCGAGCCTGGGGGCTTTAACCCTTTTGTTGCCAAGCACGTAACACCTACGTGCTGGCTTGGCTGGGCCTTAAGTGCCAAGCCCGTAGGTGTTACGTGCTTGACTTTGATCGCTTCTAGTTTAAAAAATAAAAATAAAAAATACTCACCTGACCCCTTGTTGGATCCGGCCGGGTCTCCTCTTTAATTTGGTGCCATCCGATCCCCCGTGGGGGGTCGGATGGCTCCAGGAGAGCCCCCGGAATAGGCCGCCCCCCCCCCCGCTTCTGCAGCAGCAGCTGCTAACTGTAAAAAAAAAAAAAAAATAAAAATGACATTCACTTACCTCCATGTGCGCTGGCTCCCGCTGTCCCTCCTCTTCACCTGGGGGGCCTCCGATCCCCCCCCAGGACTTACCGATCTTCAGGAGGGAGCCTGGGAGGCTCTCTCCTCTCTTCTTCAAGATGGCGACCGCCATCTTGCCTCTAAGCCCCGCCCCCTTGGGGGCGGGGCTTATGACGTCATCCCGGTCCCGATCACCGGCTTCAGCTTTCTCAGCTTCTCAGATGCCGGTGATCGGTGCCCTGGAAGGAGGTGACAGGAGATCCTCTGATCTCCTGCCTTCTCCTTCTCTGGATGCCGATCACAGGCATCTGTCAGCTGAGCGGCGAGGGACAAGAGCTTGCAATCGAAGGTAAGTACAGTAAAAAAAAATTATTTTTTTTTAATAAAATACTTTTTTTTATTGTGTGGTGTTTTTTTTTTTTCCAGTTAACCCTTTGTGAGCTGGTAAGGGGTCCATGAGACCCCTTATACCAGTTCACATGGCTGGGGGGGTGGCATTGCCATTAACCCCCGCACCCCCATTACCTGCCTCCCCAAAGGCCAGGGGGGGGCAGAAGAGCCCGGGCCCACATAGGCTATGTGGGCTCGTAGGCTGCAGGGTGGGGGGGCCACCAAAGCTGGCCCCCCCACTCTGTGCCTACAAGCCCCCATAGCTGGTCCCGGGCTGGTTACTTTGGGTAAGGGGGACCCCACGTCATTTTTTTTTTTGGATTTTTAAGGGTTTTTAACCCTTAAAAATCCAAAAAAAAATGGGGTCCCCCTCCCCGGGAAGGGGGACCCTATGTCATTTTTTTTTTTAATTAACCATTTGTCATCCAGCAGCTATAAAAGACTTCTGGGCAGGAAAGGGTGTCTACCTATACATATGTGGTATCGCTGTAAGCGGGAGAAATTGGGGTTTCTCACGCAATAAGATTTTATTGACAAACTTACATTTTTTATTACAAAAAAACTCTACAAATTGTAAAAAAATATATTTTTTTTATTTGTTTTCACACATTTCACCCAAAAATGTTGAGAATACACCTAAAAAACACAAACAAGACATTTCATGTTAAAGCCCAGACTCTGTTGAAAAAAACAATATATAATTTTCCTGGGAAATCCCTGGAAATCCCTTCGAAAATGACAGTTGAACATGTGTAGCGCAAAACAGTCAAACTCAGTCTGGCAACAGGGAGTGGCAAATGCTGCAGGTAGGCTGGCAGCGAAAGGGTTAAGGGCGCTTCAGTAAAGGGTGACCCTTCCAAGGTGCACAAAAGGCTCCGACATGAGGGATGCCCAGCTCAGAATGTTACAGAGGCACTCCGATGAAGAGCGGCCGTCACAGGATGCTGGCAGGGGCCAATGAGGGGTGTCCAGCCCAAAGTGCCCGGAGGGTTCTCCTGCTCAAACCCCCCCAAGAATGCCGAAATTTCCGAGGACCGCAGGATCCGGTCCCCCGCCTGTATCCTCCCCTTAATGGCAGGGGGATCTTCACACACAGTGCAGGGTAAGGCCAGAGATGCCGCAGGTGCACTTTAATTATGCACTCGCAGGGTGTACTGACAGGCGCACCCAGCGCCACAACGATTTGCGTCTGGGGGGGGGGGGGGGAGAGGAAGCAAGGAGGGGTCCCCTGCCTGCTCGGAATCCAACTCCCCAGCCCTCTCCTCACCTCAGCTGTGCTCCTCTGATCCGCCGCTTCAGCCAGCCAGGGACCGAATCCAAGATGGCGGCAGTCGCCACCGCACGATGTAGCTGCTTGTGCACCGGCCTAAGTGTGCGGCCTCTCTCGCCCCGCTCCCGCGCGGGTCACGGGGAGAGGCAGCGGGGGGGGCGGTCCCCAGGAGGTCCGGGACCCGGCACCTCCACCTGCTCCTCACTGCTGCCACACCGCTCGGCCCCTGCCGCTTCAGTCAGCCGGGGACTGAATCTAAGATGGCGGCGGCCGCCGCCCCACGATGCAGATGCCTGCGCACCGGCCTGTGTGTGCGGCCTCTCTCGCCCCACATGTGTCACGGGGAGAAACAGCGGGGGGGGGTCCTCAGGAGGTCCGGGACTCGTCGCTTTCACCCGCTCCTCACAGCTGCCACGCCACTCAGCTCCAACACTTCAGCTGGGTTGATGCAGGGAAGATGGCAGCCACTACCACGCTGTCTCCCGTCTGGTCCCGCTCACCACTCTGCAGACCAGGTAAGGTCGCCGAAACCAGGCCTAGGTGGGTCAAGGGGTACCCACAAACAATAGGTGGGTGATCCCCGATGATAGGGCTCACAGGGATCTCCTGCTTAGGCTAATAAAAGCTATAGCTGCCGGGAGCTGACTGCCAGCACGTCTTCACCGCTCCATAGCAAGCTCCGCCCCCTCCCCACCCTTGCTTTGCCTCCAGGGCTGCTCAGCACTCTCCACCGAGCAGAAACCACAGCTGAGAAGGGTGCTGTCCTGCAACCATCTACCCCCACTCGTCCCTCCTTGTCTGCACCCATAGCGTGTACCTGCTCTGGCTCCCTACAGTGGTAGTCTATTTTGACTGGAGGTACTCTTTAAGATCTGCATGATACAGCAAGCTAGTATAGGTAAGTTCATGTAGAAAAGCATCCCTGGAAGGAATTGGGGGCTGTGCAGGTTAATGAACAATTCATAAAACTAAAAACAACAAAACAAAAATCATTGGAAACAGTGGGCTCTAATCTCTCATCCTTGTTTCCACAGATGGAACATGATCTTGCTGAGCTGTGACTATGATGTCTTATACACAAGGAGACTGAAAAGGTTGGTCAGCAATAGAGAAAATACAAACAGCAGTATTGTAGTAGATTCATCCATTTTTCACAGATGGGAACCTCAAAGGGACATTTTTTCCTAGGAAATATGATGGCCTGGGCTGTATCTTTTAAATGAAGTTGGCTGCACTTTTTCTTTAAAATGTTTATCACCCTTCTGTGAATCGTCCCAAAAAAAATAAAGTTGACTGGAGTTGGGCTTGAACAATACCAAGCAATTCTGTGCTCACTATAGAGAACAACACAGCTGCCGACATCCGTATCTGGTCAAGGTTGAAATTAAATATTCCGAGTGATATCCAGAGATAAGTAATAATCTGCATCAGTGAAGAGTTTATGAGATGCTTTCCCGCTGGCTGCAAATGTCCCCTCTGTGCTTCTCTAGTCATTCATCATCACGGAGATGGCTGCTCTCCGTTCTGGTATAATGATAGATTAGGAAATGATGAGATTGCACAGCGAGAGCCCTTCAGAGGCAACACTGTCCTGACATCGGCTATTTTGACCCCTTCAGATAAATATACTGATCCCCTCAGTCATAAAGAGACTGAGAAGCTCAAGCTCTGAGTGTGTATAGATCAATATTCATATGGTTGACTTTTCAGAAAAATATGTTCTGGTTTGTCCACTAGATGGCAACAGTTCATGCATTTTAAAGTGGCACAACTGATTTTTTCTCTCCTGAGTTTTGTTCATCTTCTTAGGTTTCTATGTGGGAAGGGTGAGATTCACAGCGATCCCTTGGAATGCACCAAATAGAGGAAGACCACCGACCTGAGAGTCTTTTAGACCAGGGGTTACTCTTTTTAAAGTGGAACAAGTTTATCTGATGCTTGTGTGGCCCAGGTAAAAACTGGGGTAACCTAATCTCTCATAGAAAACCCTGCATAACACAGCCTAGCTGCATAATACATAACAGCAGTGCCGGAGTAAACCACTAGAGGCTGCTGTGGGAGAGTGACATCATCAACAGAGGTTATATAAGAGCTGACACGCTCTAGAATAATCAGTCTTGTCTAGTTGGAGTCTTATCAGAGCTGTTGTCGAGAGAAGATGTATTGAGCAGAGAGAACATGGATTGCTGAGAGAGAACCATGGGGATAGCCATGCAGAGGAGTCTTTAGTGTGCCGAGTACAGAATGGAGCTCATTAACCTTTTTGAGAAGGAGCTACTACACAAGAAGGAGTTATAGTGTGCAGAGCAAGACAGAGAGAGATATCACAGAGAGACATCCGTGTGGGCCTAGGAGGAGCGGAGAGGGGTGTACTGAGCACCAATACACAAGGTACCAGTAGCATAGTCCCAGGCCCTAGAGTGACCCCGGGATCCTGTGAGCCTGTTTGCTAATAGTTTGCTTATTGCTGATGCTGAAGTGGAAGTGTGTTTGCTTCAAATAAAGTTTGGAAAGACATTTGCATTGTGTGGTGACTCCACCAGCCCATATCCCAACCATCCCTCAAGATCCTAAAGAACTTGCGACAGCTCTCCCCACGTCAGCCGGCCCTGGTGTGGCGTGTGGGTTACACTTGGTTTTGGTGAACCACATTAACTAACCTAGCCACCGATCCCACACTGCATTAATTTTCCCTGGCCCCGCTAGATCGTTGGCTAGCCGTGTACCAGCGCAAGGCATTTGTGAATGGCCAGTGTGCACCTGCCCCCAGCTAGAGCGGCATGCTTATGCCATTAAAGATGAATTTCACTCTACCGGGTTTTGTTCCTTTGGGATGCCCCGCTGTGTGAACCCCCCAGGATCACCCATGAAACTCACCTCTTCCTGGTTCCCACATGGGGCGCTCAGCCGATCAGCACACTCGGTTTAGCTCGGCTCCATTCTGCTCTGATAGCCGCACAGCAGTTGTAGGAGATGAGTGTATGTGGCCACATTCCCGCTCACCTCTAGATGTGGACATGCCCACGCCAACCATTCAGAAAGGCAAGGGCTCCGGGAACAGATGAGAGGATATGGCAATCCAAGGGGTTTAATGCAGCAGAGAATCCCAATTGGGGATGCCCCAGGTTCCTCTTTAAGCTTAAAAAGCTGAATAGAGTCGAGCGTGCTGAATTGGCTGCCCACACGTATCTATGAAATAGGGGGATACACAGCATGGCATCCCAAATCAAGACGTCCCTGGTAAGCGGAACAAAACCCAGGTGAATAAAAAACCTTGGTTTTGGTCCACTTGCCCAGCAATCTATTCTGAATGAATGCATTACTAGGTGCACTCACCCTTTCAGTCATTTAGATATGCTGGTGGGGGTACGTGCATCAGATGGAGAGGTGCTGGTGATACTGCTGGAGGAGTGATGAATGAGGTAAGAATGCAGGCGCACCTGGGGAGGCTCATACCCCTCGATTCAAAATGCAAAAGTTAACTGATTTCGGATTGAGAATCGTAAGTTTGGGTGGGTGTTAGTCATTTTTTCCTGTTTTTTTGGCCATTTCCGACTCGCACGAGCCTACGTACGATTTCGTATATGCTCTTACGATCATCGGAAGTTCGTTCCTAAATTGTAGGATCAAAACCTAAAACTTAGGATAATCGGATGTGTTTACGTGTAATTCAGAGAGCAGTTTTTCAGACCAGTTACAGAGATTGGGATATTAATAGGCATGCGGAGGCTTGTATGCCTTTTAATGACCCTTTTTATTTTTAACATTTAAAGTTAAAAAAGAGACTTTCAGCCCAATTTAAAGTGCTTAGAAAGCTCGCCTTTTCAATCTATTGCATTACCCAATCAATGGTATTACTTTACCCTTGGATTTCCTGCTTCCATCGATGGCCAACACGATGCAACTACTTACTAACGCTGCTTATAAAGACAAAAGCAAAAAAACAAAGATGTAACTACAAATAGCACCAACATTTTCAATATATAAGGGGTGGTGGGCATATGGCAGAGTACAGATGGAGAAAAAGCTTACAATCTATTAGATTATAAGGCAGGATACAGTAGAGGAAGGAGCATACAATCTATTAGACTTTAAAGGACATTCCTGGCAAAGGGTTATATTAGCATCTTTGATTTACAAGCACTTTGAATTTCATGATAAACCCTATTGAACCTGTTCTCTTCTGCTGACTCCTTTTTCAGGGTCCCCAAAATGATTTGAATTCTGCAGGGACACGCCACTTTATTCTGGTTGAAGGTGACTGTCCTCTGTTATTTCATGTATTTTTAGTGTGCTTTAGTGCTAATAGGAGGGGGGAAGGCGCTGGGGGTTTTAATATTTTAAACTGGGGCTGGAGTGGCCCTTAAGGTCCCCTTTATGCTAGATTTTAGAATAGGTGTAAGATGTATATTTGATAATCAAGGTGAACCCTTTCAGAAACATTTAATATAATATATAACAAGGAACAGTAAACTAATGTTGAATCATGGCCAGGAGGTGGCGCTCCAAGCACAAAGAATACAATACCGTTACCATTATAGATTATTTGAGGCAAGAGTAAAAGTATAGCAAATTGTGTTTCTGGGGGTCTTTAAAGTATATATATATATATATGAGATATGCTCAGTTCTAAACATGGCAAAGATGTGTAAAGTCTAACTCCAGCTAAAATGGTTTCTCTTTACACAGTATAAGGACTAGTTAACATTTTTTTCATGTTATCTAACTAACCTTTCCCCAGTCTTAACGTGCATGCGCAGAATCTCATCCAATCAGCATGCTCGAATTTGCTCACGTAAACTCGTCCAGGCTCCAGTCAAGCCTAGCCAGCTGTGGGTTTTGGTCCACTTTAAACAAAATGATCCAACATCACATAACTGAGTGGCAAAAGTATGTGAACCTTTGCTTTTCAGTATCTGGTAGGACCCCTTTGTTCAGCAATAAATGTATCTAAACCTGTGCCCCCCCCCCCCAACCTGCTGTGCGGATAGTGGCAGGGGTATAGAGAACCAGGGCATAAAGGGAATTACAAAGAGGCTCAAGAGGATTGGTGGCAGCAGGAGACGGATATAGGAAGGGGTCACATAGGCAAACAGAAGGGACAGCGGATACGTTCATGATATGGGACTGATGGGGAAAGGGCTATAAATAGAGGAAACATTAGAGGACTAAGGCAATCCGCATGTGTATTGTGCATTAGCATGTTACATTTGCATGTGGCATTAGGGTGGTGTAATGGAAGAACATAAGAGTGTAAATAATCTCTTTAAAGTGTACCAAAACCCAGGGTTTGGTCCTTTCCCATTGGGCACCACAGTTTAGGGTGGCCCGCTGTGTGAAACCCCCAGGTCACCGAATTTACTCACCTCTCTTAGAGCCTGCGGCTGCTTGTCCACTCTGCTTCTCCGACCGCGCCTATTAATGTGCATCTAGAGAGGATGAATGGAATCCCTAACCACACACTTCCGACAGCATGCAGCATTACTTGCTCCCTTTGGCACAGCCACTCAGTTATGGCAGGCGTGGTCGCACACAGCCAAGAAGGGATGTAAGTGATGCCCACACTGGCCGTGCATGTGCCATGGGCTCCGGGCAATGGCAAGAATTTCGGAGTCATGGGAGTTTCACACAGCGAGATATGTGAGAAAAAAAAACAGCTGCTGGTCTCAGTGAGGACCCAACCTGTCAGTAGTATCTGTCCCAGATTGGACGCCCGTTCCCGGGTACGAGCCTGGTTGGCCCTTAGATTCCGACAACATATATGGGTCAAGCACTAAAAGTGGCCACTGCATTAGTAAGTAGAAAAAGAACTGTAATAAACAGTCAAAACAGTACTAAAGCAGCGGAGCCCAATCTCAAGTAGGCATGAAGCTAATTTTACTGTGGTCAAGCGAGAAACGACCCCCAGACCATGCTGAGCTCATCCACCAAGATGGCAGAGAGATGGAGATGTCCCCATTTACCCGAAGGTGTGGACCTTCTGGGGCCAAGGACTCAAGCAGGGTGGCAGAGCCGTGTCTAAGCCGAGACTTTCAATCATGGTGACTGAGACATCTATGACAGTTAACCATACATTATAACATATTCTCTGGCCTCGGTGAGGGTCTGGGTCCATCTGGATTTTTGCGTCTGAGTAGGAAGTATGTTGTGACACTTCCTCCCCATGTGCGGGCCTGCGAAAAGCTGCATCAGGCACCTCTGCAGGGCCAGGTCCGGAACAAGAGAAGCCACAATACTGGTAAGAGGAGACCATGGACGTAAAATAGACAAAACTGTGTTGAAACATCAAAACTCAAACTAGAGTCAATATGTGGTAAATATTCGCTGGCCAGGAAGTACCAGACCCCCACAATACTGCACCCATCCTATGAGCCGACAGGGAGAAGGAAGTACAAAGCTCCCATCCATGCGGAGGCCTAGGCTCAATAACATTAAGGGCTCCAGCAGCATGACAGCAAATTTCACGATGATATAGTTTCGAGTAAGGGAATCTCAAAAGAGTTAGTCTTAGAATGAGAGACCTCTAGAGATCACCTGGCCATTTTCAGGATTCCACGCCCCTTAGGTGGCAAGCAAAGATGTCTTGGTCTGCCTGAGTCCCTGTGAGTGGTTGAATGCTGTGTAGGTCTAACTGATATGTCAAAAGAGTTGCAGCCAGTCTGGAACTGGGACAGGTGGCACCCTCAGGAAAAGGAAGAGGTCGGGCATGTGTAGGATGAAGTAGTATCCTGTTGGTGGCCCCCGTATCTTAAATGACATCCAGCAATGGTTTCAAAACTCTCCTCATCTGGAGAGTGAGTCTGGAGATGTCTGGCAAGATGTGTATCTGCACTCCATCAAATTATATTGGACCTGAATCCAAGGCTTTCCGCATGATCTCGTCTTTGACAGAGCACAAGTGGATATAGCAGATAACATCTCTCGGGTAGGAGGGGTTGGTGCTTCTGGGGCCCAACGCTTGGTGTACTCGGACAATCTCAACAGGCACTGTAGGGGGTTTACCCAATAAGTTATCAATCCTCTTAACAGTGGGGTGAGATCATTTGTGGCAGGGCTGCTCTCAGCCTAATGTTATTGCATTTATGACCATTTTCTAGGTCATCGAGATGGAGCAGCATCGTGGTGGAATGGTATTGTTCAGAAAGTTGGCTTTCCCCAAGCGCTGAGAGCCTGGTATCTAGGGATGCATTGACTTGCTCAAGAGACTTCATTCTGAACTTAGATTGGTCACGGCTGTTGAGAGATTCAATATTTTGTCAGAAATACAATTCTACTCGGGATACAAAGGATTCTAAATCAGCTCAAGGTTTGCATCAGGGTTCTGATATCCATTATTTCTTGTCTGACAGGGTCAGAGGCTGGAATTGCTGAGCAGAGGCTGGCCAATGCAGGGCTCTCCAGGTGCTGCATAGGCATGCAGGAAGAGTGGTGTGCATACGGTCAGCCCCCTCGTCTCCTCATGGTGAGGCATCAAAGGCAGCATGCACCTGGGGATATACAGTCAGAAGCGGGAGCTGGGGCGTTAATGCCCCTTGGCAGCTGTGGGCATGCTCCCTGTTAGAGGGTAGTGGGGTATGCGGCTTACAGTCTGATCTGAGCGCACTGATTGGACGAGTGGCCACGCATGAATCGTAGGACCAGGAAGAGAGGAGTTGGTTTCAGCGACCTGGGGAGTTTCACACAGCGGAGCACACCCCATCGGGGTACCCCAGGGGCAAATATAGAATATTTGCTGTGCAGCATGATAGAAATTACCTCTGAAAGATCCTTTTTTTTTTTTCTTATGAATATCTGCCTTTCAAACGCCATACTGTTAATTTTGAACCTTTAGTTTCTGGATGAACCACTGGGCCCTGAGACAGCAGGTCCCTTCTCGGAGGAAGAAGCCATGGGGGAGATTTGCTGAGAAGTGTACCATGCTCTCTAGGGGCGATCCTGTCCCTAATAATTTTCTCGGGAGAAGACCCAGTGGAGAGAACACATATGTGAACAGACCTTTCCAATCCTGGGAAAGAGCATCCTTGGGAGAAGAGTTGTTTCTTGGTGCAGAGATCCCTTTCTTTTGTTGAGCCTCTGATCACATAAAAAAAACTTCTGGGTGGGGATACCACTCCTCTTGACTCTTGCAGCTTAGATAGTCCGCCACTATGTTTTTTGACCTTTTTATATGGACTGTGTTTTTATATGCATCTGGTCCCCCCCTGATGATTTAGATGGGCTACAGTTGTTATGTCGGACATAACCCTCAGCTCTTTCCCTGCAATTAACTGCTTTGTTTTTCATTGTAAAGTCTTCCAGACTGCTAAAAGCTCGTGATTGAATTAAAACATTCTTTCCAAAAGGGAACCAGACCCCTGTGGAAATAAGTCTAATATCTGTGCCCACTGACATCCATCATTAGGATTATTGGAGAGTGCTGGAACCAAGAGATACTTCTCTTTAGGTTGTGTAGACTACCCACTCTGACCTTGGAAAAGAGAGCTCTCTCTGATAGTTACTTATGTGGCAACCAAAAAAGAGCAATCTTCCCCAGGAGATATGACATTTTCTCTTTTTGAAGAAAAGTATTTTGCATCGTCGAGTCCAGTAGAACTCCCCAAAAAAAGTTTTTGTTTTGTCTGATCCAGTTTGAACCAGTGATGCCACAACAAGGATGTTGTCCAGATATGGGACTAACAAAAATCTCCGCCATTACTTTTGTAAAAATGCTGGGAGCACCGGAGAGGCCTGAGAGATCCTGGAACTGAAGGTGAATCAGACCTGTCTTACACCAATTGGCTGCTCTGAGGCATTTCTGAGATTGATAGTGAATTGGGACGTGATATGAATCTAAATGAACCATTCAACTTTTTTTTACTAGTAACAGGGTGGAAAATCCTAACCCCTGTTTTAGATGCAGGGCTCGCTTTATGACCACCCAATAGGGAGAAAACTGCCTTGTAAAAGGCCTCCTGAAGTGCTGGCGACTGGTGTACAGGAGTGATCTTGAGCTTCTAACTGGTAACCTGACAGGATGAGAGCTTTTATCCGCCTACCTAAGGTCATTGCGGAGGTTGTCCATTTGCCTCAATGGTGCTTGGGGGCAAACATAAATCCTCTAGCTTTTTTACTACATTGCCCCCCCTCTCTTTTGGGGCTGTCATTGGTTACCCTGGATCTTCCTAAAAAAGACAACTCCCTTTTGGGCTAGTTTTTTGTACTAGAAAAACTATTTTCTGCAGCCTTTTGAAGCAAGTCCTCCAGACCCTGTCCAAATAAGAACTCTCCCTTAAAATGTAGTCCACACAACCTCATCTTGGTCCCCATGTCCCACTCCCAAGATCCACTCTCAAGATCTTAACCAAAGGACTCGCATAGCTGAATTAGAAAGACAGGGATTTATAGGTTAAGTGATTATGGCTTCTGCAAAACCGTGGAAGAGATCTTTTTAAACTTATATGTGCTTCCTGTCCTGCAGGTTAAAGTGGCAGTGTCTGCCTCGATGTAGGAAATCCCATATAGATACCGTCACAGTACTAGAAACCCTGTCCTTTGTCTCCATAGATCACACAAGCTAAATGTCAGTATGTCTTAAACCAGAGCAACAGCCCTGCAAATCTGTGACACTCACCTGTAGAATTGTTTTCTCTTCTACATCCATTTCAGGTCATCAGCTTCAGAAACAAACAGGTTAATTCCTGCCCAGAGTGCGTGGACTGCAAGATAGGTGTGGCTTCTCCCAGCCCAATATACTTCCAACCGCCCCAACACAAGTCAGTAATTGAAAAGCAGTAGCACCACCAGCTGGAAGGCTAATGCAGATATGATCTATAGGAGAAAATATGTTAATCACACCTTTTCTCTCCCAATCCGTTCCAGGACATCTGCTCCAGAAACGAACGGGACCTCCAAAAGCAGGGCCCTACGCCTGGATGCCTCGGCCTTCTGAAAAACAGCTTAACTACTGTATGTAAAACCTTTCTACCAAAAGCGGCATCCGCTGAGGCTTTAACATCTACATTCACACCAGGTGATGAAAGCCCGCCAAACCCTGTAGTACATCTTTGAAGAAGTCCGCTTCCGGGCCTGGATCATGGTGTGAATTACCCTGGCCGATAAACCCCTCTGTTAAGATCATGGTTTCAAATAGCCAAGCTGTCAAAGGCAGCATTCGTAAATTGGGGTGCCATATAGGCCCCTGTGTGAGAAGATCTGGATCATCAGTGAGCCTCCAATGCTCCCCTGCCGACATTCTTACTATATCCGAGAACCAGCTTCTCCTTGGCCAGCAAGGGGCCACTAGAATGGCTGGCACCCCTTTGAGCCACCTTTTTTAGGACTCGACCTAGGTGTGGAAACTGAGGCAATGCATAAAGAAGGCTGAACACTGACCAGGGAAGGGTCAGTGAATCCGTTGCTATTGATAGAGGGACCCTGGATAGAGACAAACCTCAGAAGTTTCCGATTGTGTCGGGATGCAAAGAGATCTACATCCGGTCGACCCTAGCGCAAGCAAAGGGCCTGAAACACCCTCTGATTGAGAGACCATATCCCCTGGCGCAGGACTGTTCTGCTTAAACAGTCAGCCTGCGAGTTGTCTACTCCTGGAATGTGTATTGCCGAAATACAGGGAACATTCCTATCGGCCCAGAGGATGATCCAGCTTACCTCCCCGAGAGCTCTCTTGCTCCTGGTGCCCCGGATGGTTAATGTAAGGGAGTCCAATGTAAGAGGACTAGGAGAATTGCCCTCAATTTTAGGATGTTTATGGGAAGCAAGTTCTCCCCCAGACTCCACTGTCCCTGGATTGTCTGACTTCCAGACACCTCCCGCTACCCCTTACACCGGCATCTGTGGTGACCATCTCCCACAAAGGTGGTGGAAAGGATTTCCCTATCAAAAAAATGTTGGATCTAGCCACCACAGAAAGGATTGCCTGACTGGATGTTTTAGAACAAATGGGTGATCCAGAGACTCAGAGGACCGATGCCATACTGACAGCAACTCCGTTTGTAGAGGCCTTGTGTGAAATTGTGAAAGCAGTGAAAGGGGCACTGCTTCGAAGTAGGATACCATCAGACCTACTAGCCTCATCCCCTGATGGATTGTTGGCCAAAGGCAGGCCAAGAGGGTATGTATCTTGGTCTGAAGCAGTAAAAACTTCTGTCTAATGACATCCCCAGAAAAGACCTCCCTGTTGACGGAATTATGTTCCACTTCACATAATTGTCTCCTTTTTCAGGAGGCCGAGAAGGATACAGACAGTGTTGTCAACACTAGAGGAGTTCGGCCCTGATCAGTAAGTCGTCTAAGTAAAAGATTAGGTGTATCCCCTGTGCCCTCAGAAAAGCTAGGAGTCCTGCTAAAACCTTGGTAAACACCCTTAGAGCCGAGGACAGGCCGAAGGGCAGAGCCACAAACTGAAAATGTAGGCCATCCAGCACAAAACACAGATACTTCTGATGAGCCAGAAAAATGGGGATGTGAAGATACGCATCCAATCTCCTGGCTGAAGTGACATCACTGTGGATCTTAGGGATTCCATGCGAAAGTGTCTTAAGACGGACAAACTTCAGATCTAAAATGGGTCGCACAGATCCGTCCTTCTTGGGGACGGTGAAAAAATTGGAGTAAAATCCTTGGCCTCCCTCTGGGAGGGGAACAAGATGGATGACCCCCATTTGAAACAGATGCGAAACAGCAGCTCTCAAGGCTTCTGCTTTTATCGGATTTCAGGATGCCCTTGACCAAAGAAACCTTTGTGGAGGTGAGGCTATAAACTCAATCTTGTAGCCTGAAGACACCACTTTTGTGTATCCAAAAATCTTACACGTGGTCTCTCCAGGTGGGAGCAGAAGCCGTCCCCCAATGCCTTAGAGGACTTAGCAGGGGGCTTTGATTTGTTCCGCCAAAGAGCTCTTGCCTTGTTCTGGGATTTATGGAACAATTACATACAAACAAGTTCTGCACTGCCACAGGTAAGTAAGTGGGTGCTGGCCTAAAAGGGGACCTTGACACAGATTGTCAATATAACAAGTCTATACACAATACAATACAATACAATATACACAACCTTCCGTTTTAGTGTCGTATTATTTTCAAAAGTTCCCGCTCTCGTATGAATGAGTGAGCGATTATATGCATGCATTGTAAACCTTCTGTAAAGTTTCCGTCCGTTCGTATGCCAGAGTACGAGGATGTCATTTTCCATCGAGACTTTTCAGATTCATTTTCTCAGGTAACAACGTAGGCTTTCGTTTTTGCCCTTTTCCCATCGTATCCTCACACGAATCCTTTACGTTTCCAGATAGATTCTGTTTCCCTTTTCCAAAAAATAATCGCACTACAAACTTAACTCATTAAAGTGCTCGCCTACATATTTGACACCCTCACTTCTACTACAATGTTTAGCTCAACCACTTAGCACTATCCTCCAGCTTCCCTTTTGAACCCTTAAAACTTACCCTAACCACTTAGCACTATCCTCCAGCTTCCCTTTTGAACCCTTAAAGCTCACCCTAACCACTTAGCACTATCCTCCAGCTTCCCTTTTGAACCCTTAAAACTTACCCCTAAACAATTAGCACTATCCTCCAGCTTACCTTTTGAACCCTTAAAGCTCACCCTAACCACTTAGCACTATCCTCCAGCTTCCCTTTTGAACCCTTAAAACTTACCCTAAACACTTAGCACTATCCTCCAGCTTCCCTTTTGAACCCTTAAAACTTACCCAAATCACTTCGCGGCTAGGTTCTTCTTCCATTTTAGGTCCCTAAACCTTACCCAAATCACTTCACGGACATCTGAATCTTGAGCTCAAAATATGTATTTGCCCCTTTGTTTGTTGTAAATGTATGCGTTTCAAGAAATGACACTGAAACGTTGGTTTCTTTAGTCTTTTTTTAATATTAAATATTTGTATATTTTAAAACTTTTTTTTTTTTTAATTTTTTTTTTTTGTTTTTGGCTTGGCTAATCAAACTTTGTTTAGAGTTTTTAAAAAAAAAAAACCAACTTGGTTAAAAGTTTGTAACCAACCAGGACTCTACTCCTCTTCGTCTTCTTCTGTTGTCCCCAACGAGTCAACCATCACCTTCATATCGGCCACTTACGCAAGGACCCTCCGATTCATTTCCAAAATTTTTTGCTGTGTGGTCCCTGTAACAAATAGAGAAAAAATCATTAGTTTGATACCAATACATGTTTGCCACCTGTGGATTGAATGTTTTTAAGTTACCAAAATAAATAAAGGCGACATATGTAATTCTGTAAAGTCATTAAGCTAAGGAAGTGGCCACAGGTCAGTCTTATATTGCCATTGGCTAGGGCTTGATGTATCTGTGTGTTCATGTCAAGTACCACATAAATGCAAATAATGGCATGACTACTTACTTGGTTGGTGGCCGAGAGATGGCTCGTTGGGGACAACACGATGTCCTGGGTCCTGGCTCTGCTGTGAAGAAGTGCCTGTAGAAACATGGGAAATATGGTCAGTTTTAATGTCTTATTCCACAGTAATCAAATGTCTCTTGCAAAGTATGGGTCACATCACTCACCTTCTCCAGGTTCTGCTTGTAGCAGATCTGCTGCCTCTTCCACTACCTCACCCGCTCCCGAAGCATCTAGACAAACAGATGAAAGGAATCAGTTTGGTAGGAGATAGCATGTATATGTGTGTGCGTATACATGAAGAGCGACATACCAGAGGCTCCCGCATGCGTGGCAGGGTACGACTGCCTGCCCACGCCGTGCCGCCCCTCCTCTGTGGTAAGGTCCAGGGGCTGGTCGGAGGACCCAACAGAGGAGGGGTAGGACCGTCGCCCTGGAGATCCACCACCTTCACTTCCAGCTGCAGAATCATGCAGCACTGGTCGGCCTGTGCGCCTTCGGGTGCGGTGAATGCGGTAATCCATTTCCAACACTACCAAAGAAAAGGCATTATAACTAAGGGGCTACCTTCTGTCGTAGTTACATCTTGCATGCAATCGCTATGTACTTACTTGGGAAATGGATTGCGAAAAACCTCCGCACCCGGGGCACGTGCAGTCGTTTCAGGTCCGACCAATGCTGCATGATCTGCGTGTGGGTGAAGGTGGTGTTTGTCTGCTGTTGGATTTCAGAGATGATCTCCAGGGCGACGTTGCGTTTTTCATAAGAGTTGGGCAGGTAGTCGTACCTGCGCTCCAGCATGGTCTACAAAACAGAAACAAAACATAGCAATAAATTATAAATGCCTATCAATATGTGGCAACAATACATTATTTTAGGAAATGACACACACACATTTCTAGGCTTACCTTCTAGTAATCCCTTACTTCCTGCGCATCCTTAACATGTAGAGCAGCATTTAGATGTCAATTGAAAGGGCTACAAATACACTTACAAGCATGATAATCTCTTCTTGTTGGTGGGTGAAGATAGTGGGCGCCATCTTTCTTCTTCTTCTCGGCAGCAGATAAGTAATGCCCCAGCGGTTTCCGGGCTCCGCACGGCCGTGCGAACGCGTAAGCGAACGCGTAGGCGTCACACGCCGGCTACCTTATTTAAAGGTCCCTGGACACACAGCTCATTCTCTTTGAGAGTCCAAGCAAAATGGCCCCCAAAAAAGCACCATCCAAAACTGCCAAGGAGACAACGGACAAGAAGGCAGCCAAGCGGCATGCCGAAGTCCCACAAACCAGGTCTCAACAGGCCAAAGCCAAGTTAAGGCCTACTACCAAGGCTCCGCCAAAGCAGCATCCAAAGCCAACAACCAGCTATGCCAAAAAAAAAAAGGAGGCGGCAGCAAGAAAATGCAAGACGCAGGCCCCAAAGCCTACAACATCTACTGGGCTAAAAACGGGTAAGAGGGTACGAAGCACCACCCCACCCTGCCCCACATCCCCCCCACGTGGCACCAAGGCACTTGGCGTCGGCCCAAAACACAGGCCAAGAAGCCGCAGCAGGGCCAATAGCCACAGCAGGGCCAGAAGCCGCGGCAGGGCCAGAAGGCCAAGAAGAAAAAGCAGCCACAGCAGGCCCAGAAGCCCTAAAAGGAAGACAATGGCAAGCTCCCCCTCCCCACCCGCACATGGCTACCAAACAACGGCCAAGAGTGGCCGACCCACCAGCTCTGGGTCACCCCAGCCAAGTACCTCCAAGGGCCATGCTCCTTCCAAGGGCCCACAGAGCCACAGGGCCACAAGCACCAGTTCCAGCTCCTCAAGACCCTCTCTTCCTCGCCCACATTCTCCACCGGCACAGGTTGGCAGGCAATCACCCTATGCCACATCAACCCCTGCAACTTATGTGGCCACCCAGCCACGAACACCCAGTCCCTTTCCCAGTCCAGTTCGATCAGCAGCCAGCCTCCAGTCCTTGATGTCTCCTACACACACCCAGGCCAGAATGTCACCCCATTTGCCTGCAAACAATGAGGAGCCACAACCACCACAAACAGGGTGCACATTGTGCAGAGGCCACTTGAGTGGCCGTTTTGGTGAGTCACAAACTCTGGCATTGGCTAGTGGGCTAACGTTATATTATGATGAGCTATATGGGAGCAAATCCAAATCAACTAGCAAGCAGCGCAAATCTGAGATTTTGGCAGAACTCAGACAAGTCAATGCAGCGGGAGACGAACTCAAAGATGTAGAACAGATTCAGCGGAAAATATCGGACCTCAAATATGCCGCACGGAAGAAAGAATAAAAGGCGGCAGTACAGGTACATATCTTATTTGTTAGTTTTTATTCTTGTATAGACATCAGTGAGCTTATTTCTGAATACTATGTTTTTCAGCTTACAAACTGGCGGAGGATTCCCCACTAAATTTAAATTTACCCAGGCTGAGGAGATGGTGCTGGGCCTGCTACATCCTGTTGCGTTAGAGGGACACTCGGCACAACAGGACACGGACAACCCGCCAATTTCAGCAGGTTAGTAATGTGTGAATTTCCCACAAAATGAACCAAAAAGTCAAATTAGCCAGCAAGGCATATCTAAACACATGCCCCTAGGGTGTGCCTTGTAGTGGAGTGATCAATTTGACCAGGGTGTGTCATGTGTGTCGACAGGTAATGTGCAAATTAGCAGGACCATATATGACGTTTAAGAACATTTAGGAAGAGTAGTAAAGTAAGGAGATTAGTAAAGTAATGCATGCTATGTATTTTTATTCAATTACATGCAACTCTTTTTCTGTTGGCCACTTTGGTTAGAGCTGTGCTTGGTGCCCAACGGCTTAAGATGGTGCGATTGCAATGTTTTAATAGATACAATGGTAACCACCAGAATCATATTGTAACTGCTATTTGCCAGCTGAGTGTGTTAACTTAATGGCCTATAAGGGATGTTTAAACACACACAACAGCCAGTACTTGCATGTTTGTTTGGCTTCACGTGACCAATGTGTCTGTTCTTGTTTCATAATCCATTTTCAATATAATGGCATTCATAGTGAAGGTCAAGTTGCACCGTTGTGGGAGTGGCCATTCCAGCTTGGATACGTGTTTGATTTAAGCATGTGTTATTAACCATCACCAAGGCGTAGTTGTGTGTTTACATTGTTTGTTTTCTTCTAATGCAGCCCAGCCTCATCCCTCAGCTAGTGGGGAATCCTCTGCCATTTTAACTATGCCGTCTACTTCCGTGCTGCCTCGGACCCAGGATGCGATATCTACGGTAAGTGTTTTTTGATGATGTGGCGTATGTATGTGGCTTGCCATGTTTCTTTGGCCTGAATTACATATGTATTCCCCACACTGAACCTTTGTTTTACATGTCCCAACAGAGCCACACACTGATGGAGGAAATCCAGGAGCTGGAGGAGGATGGAACCTTCCTTGGAGCTTATGAAGATCTCCCCTGGGCCAGAATCTGCAACTGTCCCAAAATGTTTCACCGACAAATCCTCAGCAGCAGAGGGAAGCTGGCTGCATGCTGCCTGCACATCATGGGCAGCATGCAGAGACTGACCCTCCAGTCCCCAGTTTAAGATCTGCTGTTGAGGATTTACCCAGCATACCTGTGGCTGTTGGGGGTCCTAGAGCAACATCATCTGCACGCCCCACAACCCGGGGAATAGAGAGGCGTACTCCCAGGGGAGGGGCGTGCAGATGATGGAGTCAGCATGGCACCATGAGAGGCGGCTATTTCGGCGCCAAAATCAACAAAATCACGAGAATATTATTAGGCAATTAGATAACCCCAATAATACCTTAAGTGCCATGCTGACTGAATTTAGGACCCATAACAGCCACATGGCCAACTTGACCACAGAATTCAGGTCCAGCATGGCTGAATTGCAAACTAACCAAAGAAACATTTTGGAACAGTTGCAGATTCTGAATGCCACACAGGCCCAGGTTAGGGCCCACTCCCAAGGGCCACAACCTGGGTTCTATGAGCATCCCCCATATTAATGTGTATTTGGCCTGAATCTGTTCTACATCTTTGCTCTACATCCTCACTGTATTGACTTGTCTGGTGAGCCCTACCAATCTAGCATTTTGATCTGGCTTTGCTTGTATGTTTTGGATTTGCCCCCATATAGCTCATTAAAAGTCCTGAGGTAGCCCACTAGCCAATGCCAGAGGACAAGCCTCACTGTAGCAGCCACTAAAGCTGTGGCGCTGCAGCCTTGCCCATAATTACATTGGTTGTGGCTCCTCCTGTTTGTAGGCATGATTGTGTGACATTCTGGCCTGGCAAACTAAGACCTTGGACCCTGGCTGTCATTTTACTGTACTTGGATTGGGACTGGGTGTTCTTGTTTGGGTGGGCCACTGAGTAACAGGTGTAGATGTGGCATAGGTATGTCTGCTTTCAACCTGTGCCTGTGGCAAATGTGGGCAAGCAGGAGAGGGCGTGTTTGTGTCCATATTTTTACAATGTAACATCTGTGATTTGTAATGTTGACAATGCTTGGCACACATATGTTACTATGTCATTTTGAAGGTTAACTTTATCCTGGAGTGCCTTACTTAGTAAATCCAGGCTGTGTGCAATTGGTCTGTGGCATGTTTTGACATTAATTTCATGTCCATGTATTCCCCCTAACTATGTGAGTGACCATCACCTACAATTCTGAAGTTTTCAAAATTCTACCTTCAAAAATTTAACAAACGTGTTTATGACTAAGTCTGTCGGTTTTTGGTTAAGAAATATGACTTAAAGTAGCCCCAAAAGCCAACACACACAAATATTCTAAAAAGAGGATAAATATATTGTTGTTGGTTTGGGTAATTAATTCATTATTGTTTTGTTCTTAATCAAACCAAAATAAACAAACAAATGGCACAAAGCAATCACAACAAACAATGTAAAAACAAAAAACAAAAAAAAAAAAAAACAAAAAAAAAGAAAACAAGCAAAATGTGTTGCACTGTGCTGCCCAACATAGGCGTCCTCTGGCTCATCAGCGAGTGTAGAGGGTGGCAAATCCACCTACCGGGGGACCCGCTGCAAGATAGCAAATTTATGCAGCGCAGCACAGGCCATGATGATATCTATGACCTTTTTTGGGTCATACTGAAAGGATCCCCCGGTATGGTATGGTCCAAGCATCTAAATCAGGGCTTCAATAGGCCAAAAAGCCCTCTCCACCACTGCCCTGATTTGGCGGTGCACCCTATTATAGGCCTCTTGGCCGGCATTCTGTGGGCGTAGTACAGGCGTCAACAGCCACGGGAGGAGTGGATAGCCAGAATCTGCTGGCAAAATTAAAAGGAAAAAAACATATAAAGATTAATGCATACATTTCAGTACAAAAATGCACAAAATACCTGAATAATAGGCTAGGTGACATTGTCAAAAAAAACATGAGCATACATATTGCACAGGGTAAATCGACAAAGAAACATATCTAAGAGATGGTGGCCCAAATTAGAGAACTAATATTGCGGATGCTGGCCAATCAGCCAGACTGTTAAGACCTATTGGTTTAGGTCTGTGCTGCTCAGCAATCTTGAATGGGTTAAGTTTGCATGACCCATTTTCTTCTTTGTCTGAGTCCAAAACAGGTCTAAGCCAGACCCTGCATTTTATCCCGCTCTCCTCTACTCAGTAAGTGTAATGCATCTAAGCAAAGATGGCGCAGACCCTATGATAAAGTCAAGAACAGATTTTCAGAAAAGTGTGGGGAAGACCGATTACTAATTTGGCTCAAATTACTCTTTGGAGTTTTAACAATGCGGGAAAAACATTTGGCCAGCCTTTGTTGTTTTGCTAATGTCATGGGTACAGTCGTACAGTTGACGCTGGGGCAGTGGGCTGGTGGTCGTTTCTTGATGTAAGTTACTCATTTATATGTGGGGTGCTATTTTTCTGCCTTCTCCGGCCGGTTCTCACTGTTTTATTAGCACATTTATGGTTAGGTATAGGTTAGAGGGTAATTTAGGTTAGCACTTGCACTTTCAGTGGTGTTTAATAAATTGCTACACTGTTGTTCTTATTCAAATGTTATGCAGATATGCACTATAGCACTTTATTTTATACCAGCCAGGCAGTGCAATTAATATATAATCAATTTTAGTAATTAGATTGTACCATCCACCAGTCCCTTGCCCCCTCAATGTTTCCTTTCCCTTCCTTTATTGACAATGTTTGTCTTTGGTGTTTTTTAATGAGTCTTTAGTGTATATAGTTGTTGTGATATTGTGATTAAAAAATACTTATTTTTTGTGATACAATCAGTAGTGGTGCCATATATTTTAGTGGGTGCTTTGGAAGGTGTGGGACCTTCGTTTTTTGTATATAGTCGTCTCACCCCCTTGTGCACACTACACATTAATATAAATTTACAGTCCGGTGCAGTCTCACATTTTACTTTAGTATTATGGGTACAGTCGTGTTTCCCTTTTTACCAAGGGGAGGAAAAAGGCATAGTTTAAGAAAGTGGAACCAAACAAAAATCATAGCCATACCTAGAAAAGAAAATTACGTTATTGGACTCAACTTACCAAGGAGCCATGCACCGGCAAATTCCCCAGACTCAAACCGACGGAACAATCCAGATCTTCTAAGGATGTAGGCGTCATGGGATGAGCCTGGGTAGCCAGCGAGGACGCTAAGGAACCACATGTCCTGGGCCACCACTGCTTTCACATTCAGTGAGTGGGCCATTTTGCGGTTCCTGCAACCAAATATAAAATAATTACACAAAGCAAAGGTAACCAACTAAAACAATAACTCCTACAACAAATTAAGATTCAAGTTAAACAATCCAAATATAATTCACAAAGGACATAAGTCTAAAAAAATATAGCAATTATATGGATGTGTGGGAAAATAAATGTTTATATGCTAAGGACTAATTAAGGTCAGCATTAAAATGCTTCTATAAAGGTACCCATGAAATGTACTGATTCAGGTATGCATTGCTATACAATTTATGGCCTCGGCCATGCTGATACATGCAATGCCTTGGTGCTAAAGGCGCACAGACTCCTCCACATAGCCGCAAAACATGTTCAACAATAGCAATCCGAGCCCTCAAAGGTCCCGTAAGTGGATCGGAAATGAAACGGATTTATAGGGTGGTGGTCCGTCGGAAATCAGCTCTCTGTATCAGACGGAAACCCATCCCAACAACGGAAGTTATCTGATCGAACGAAAAATGTCTGATTTTGTTTGGAAAATGATCCGAACTAACGGAAATGTTCCGATTTGCTTCTGTTCATCGAAAGCGCATATACACATTCTTCCGAACGCTCGTACAAATGAAAAATGAACGAAAAAAAGACTAACACCCACCCAAACTTTCACACACAGCTACGGAAGTCCGGGCGAATGTGTCTTTGAATCGAGGCTAATGAGCTGCCAGTATCAGCTACAATTGGACCCCCCAAAAAGGCAAAAGGGCGTACAAACCAAAATGAAAAAATGAGGTAAATAATTGTATCTTTAATTTCAAAAGAGTACCAATTTACAATGACAAACACTATGCACAGCTGCAGGAAACTTCCTCTTTTCTGGCAGCCTACAGCTACATGAGATGCCATAAAAAAAAAGAAAAAGTTTCTTATAAAAGGTGTTGATCTAGTTTAGAGCCCAGAGGACGAACTCACCTTACAGGCTTAGGTCCATGCTCCTGCAGCACACAGCTGACTATCTATACTGTGTTGCTTTTGCAAGCCACTCCTAGGTTCATATAGTGCAGTACATCCCTGTGAGTTGCCTGCATGAGGTCAAAGGCTGCAAGATGGCAGCGCAAGTGCACTGCTGAAGCAAGAAATTCAGGAGCCTGGTAAGGAGAGTACCACATTAATAAGCGTTCTAAGTTTAAGCAATACTCTTAAGTTTAGAGTTAACCCCCCAAAAAAAAAAACCTTTCACCCTGTGCTTCACATGAGACAGTGATACAGCAGGGGCAGGAATAATACTCTCAAGCCTTTCTATAAAGCACAAGGCGGCTGGAGCAACAGACCCAATTGGAGGTTTTTTTTTCGACCCATCTCTGCATGATTGTATCCTCCTGTGCACATCCATTGTTGCAAAGATAATGAATGATGCATCTGCCCTATAGTGCAAAGTATAAAACCATTAGATGCATTCAACACCCAATAACAGGACCCATCTATGGCATGCAAAGCTCCCTAGGAGTTTCAGGTATATAGTATGTAACCATGTGGTGTGCATTACCTGAAAGATACTCCATTTAAGACAGAAATTGATAGTAGCCACCCCAGCCAGATCCATAGGGCCCACCTGTATTGCTGCACAATTTCAAAGCCATCCAATTGTAGATACAGGTTGAGGATGGAGAGTGAAAACTACTCTGCCTCTTTTAGCAAACCCAAACATACAGGTTTGCATTAACAATTGGAGAAGCAGTTTTCCTGTTCCTGGCCAACAGAGGGCTTTATTCATGAAGGGATAGCGACAGGTAGCGTCAGGTGAACGCCGGCCATGGCACGCAATTACACATGAAGCCGATTACGGTGAGTGACTGGAACGCCGCCATGTAGTGTACGATTCATCATTACCCAAGGCTCAGCGTAGAGCGCCGGCGTTCAGCCTTGCAGAGCGCCGCATCTTACCTGTCGCTACCTGCCGCTCTCCCATACATTTCAATGGACATTCCTTATAATCCCTTTCATGATTCCTTTTTTTTTTTTTTTTTTTTTAAACACAAATCCTTGACATTTATCCTGGCCCAGAAAATGACATTTTTGAATTTTTATTTTTTTTTAAACATTTATGCAAAAATGTTTTTACATGTCTGCCACTAAAGTGTTATTGCCACACTACTCCAACAATGTAATTCCATTCTTTTTCGCTTGCTTACTGATGTTAATGTGTTTAAAAATTCACATTAATCACACAGCGTCTGGCGCTATGGGCTCCAGGCACACAATCTAGAATGCCTGCGTTCTGTCAGTGTAAAATTTTAATGAATATGGTGTCAGTCGCTGTCGTTCGCATCATCTGAACTCTAGCATTGTTAAATGTGATATTGGCATGTGTGGCTATAGCACAGAACATTGCTATGCGTCCGCTGTTTAAGTAGCATATTTGGTGTTTCATTGCATTGTTAGCTTGCGAGGCGGGTCAAAGATTTTGCTTTATGCACTTCCAGTTTTACACCTACGAGGATCCACCATGCCAGCTAGAAGGCCTGCTAGACGTCTCCCCAGCTCTTCCTCCCGACTCCCCCCGGCCGCCCCCCCAAAAGGAGACAGCGGGTGGATCCTTGGGTCAATGGCCAAGTGGTCAAAGTAAGTGTACATGTGAATTGTGTGTTACTGTGTGGTGTCATTATATATTTAACGTTTTTAAAGTATTTTAAAATATGTAATGCTTTATGGCCTGTACAGGCCAAATTAAATTTTAATCATTTTTAAATATTAAATTTTTTTTTTTTTTTTTTTACATTGTTTAGGGCATTTTTGTTTGCTTACATTTGAAGCAATATCCATATACATTCCAGTAGATCAATATTGTAAAATATAATCAATTTTTTAAAAAATATATATTGTGACTGACTAAATTTTTCAATTTTTTTAATAAAAAATTAAATTGAAACTGTACAATATGCTTTGCACTATTTGCTTAATTTTTTTTTTTTTTTTAGGATTTTTGCATTCAGGAGTACGACTATGCCCTGAGCGCCAAGAGCAGCATAGTGGCGGAGGTGCGTGCCACCGTTTCCCGGCGCTTCAAAACAGAATTGATCACACGATCAATCATCCAGAAATGGTCCGACTTAAAGCATCAGGACAATGAGAGCGTCTACCGGCTCTATGATGCCTACGCATCTGGTTAAATCCAACACACACGTTAATATATTCTTCATGTGTGCACATTAATCTGCTTATGTCTAACCAATTTTTTTAATTTTTGTTTCCTTTCCACAGATAAGCATGCTCCCCTGGGTAAACACGGGAAGGGTCTCCTCCCCCGCAGACGTGTGGTGGGATCGGATGAGCCTGCGGGAGAGGGTCCCTCTTGCATCTCCCATATAGAGGACCCAGGGGAGGAAGAGGATGATGCCCCAGTGGAGAGTGCTGCTGGGTTAAGGGCTGTATGGAGCCTCGGTCCTTCACAATCGGACTCAGCCGAGTCCCAAACCCCCTGTGGCCACTCAAGTGGGGAGTTGGCAAGGGACTCCACCACACTCCCTGAAGGATCAGGGAGGCCCATCAGGTTTGGGATCTGCTGGGCCCATTGTGAGGAGTGGAGGCTCCACACCTCCACCTCATAGCCCCCCCTGGGATACCCGCAGCAACTCATCCCCTGGTGATCCTATTAGTGTGGCTTTTTAGTAACAAGGTACCAGTTTAAATAAAGTTTTCCTTTCTTTGTATACCCGTTTTACAGGGCATCTCCTCCCGCTATGCTGCTGATGAAGCACTCGGGCATAATCGTGGTTTTAGTTAATAAAATAACGTATATGCAAATATTGATTTATGTATCTAGCATTTAAGGCCAAAAAACCTTATATGGTTGTGAAGGAGCCATGTGGCCTATTTCACAGTAGCCACTCTGGTGTACCCCTAAATCTAATGTGGCTAGACCATGTGTTAGCCAAAGCAGTTTTGTTTTAACAAAAAACATGGCCAAGTGTATACCCACAAGTATTATAACTAAAACATGTTGAGGACTAGTAACATCAAATACATAATTCTTATGATTGTTTATTTTGTTTTTTCTCCTAACAGATGTTTCCACACAGACGGACCCGGTTCTAATTCTCCCCACCCTAGCTCCGGGAACCTCCAGCAACATGGGCCCCAAGCCACAGCTGTGATGGCGAGTACCCTAAATTCTAAATCAAACATTGATTACACACATATGTCTGTGTCCATGACCATGTACATGTTAGTGACAGTCTACTGTTTACTATCAGACATGGAGATGCTCTATTTGCAATCATTCATGATTGCATGTATGCATGCCAATTTGGTGGGCCTGCTAATGTTACTTGACAATACATGATAAAGGCAGCCATTGATTATGTGGTGGGATTCCAATCCTGCTACTATTGTAATATTTTGTACTTTTGATTATTTAATTAAAAAGCAGACACAAATGTAGGCAAATTGTAATAAAAGATTCACTCAATACAAAAAATTAAAAAACCTTATATTGCCAATAAATCACATTTTAGCGTTAGAGCAGCAAAAGACACCATTAGAGTTTTTGGGTGAGAGACTGTACAGTGGCTTTATAGCGACTGACAACCATCACATTCATCTGTAATAGCGACTGACGGCATATCAGAGCGACCAATAGCGGTTGCTCTTAGCGCCGCAGTACAGACGCTCATCTGCTGTTACCTGGTGCTAGTAATGAATCAGCCTGATAGTTTAGTTCCTCCCTACAATCTGACAGCTTCGCATGATAAAATGGATCATCCCAACCCAGCTCCTGCTCCATGTTCTCTACAGCTGCCTTCTTTTAGAGTATGGTTCAGGTAATATACTGCATGCTCAAGGGGTACTTTACCCCTGAAACACATCAGAAAAGCTTCATATACTGTAAGAGGGCTCAAATATTTCAAAAGCAATTGATTAAAAGGTTACATTGGATACTTTAAGGGTCCAACAGACAGGAACTATCAACAGTACTAAGCCTGTATGTGAAGGGTCCTTGTCAAAGATTTAAACGAACCTACCCATCAGCAGGCAATGTGCTTGAGATTTACTTACCTTCTGTGAGTTTTATCCAACTGGATGTGTTGCAGTCACACCAACTGCAATAGGAGTTGTGCAGCCCTTTCCTGTCCAGTCTATCCAGGGCCATATTTAGGATGTGTGTGGTCCTAAGCACTTACTGGTCATGCGCCCCCCCCCCCCCATGCAATGATGAATTTTCTAGCCCCTCCTATACATAAAACACTCCACGATTTATATATTTTTGTGGAAGATATAGCTCGTTTTGGGTGACTTAAATGTTGCCTGTAACCATAATTAGCGCTAAATGGCAGTCAAAAGAAAATGACATTGATTGAGGGTGTCACCAGACCAAATCACCTACCAAGTATAGATGTCATTCTATGTATGATAGGAGACTTAGGGGCCATTTTTGGTAGGAAGTGTGTGCTTGGTGCACATGCGTAGGGTTGCAGGGCTTGGTGAAAGTGGGTTAGGATCCCTGTGGATTTGGACCCTGCATAAAGGTTACCCAGGAATTCATGTTGACCCATTTTAAAGAGCAAAAAAAGCCAGTTTACATCATTATGGATTAAGAAAAAAAAAAACTTTAATTCACGATACAACTGAATACACACATAAGCAGTTTATAAATACAGATGAAAAAAAAGCATTAAAAAGTTGACAGATGGGGGAGAGATCAATTGAGGATTGAAGATCAACTGGTTGGATATGGTGGCCGTCAGTGCAATCTCCTCCGTGCAAAAAAAAATAAACTCCACGCAGGTGAATGCAGATGTCACCAGGAACATGTAGAAAGGTGGACCGTTTTGAAGGGGAAAAAAACCCACACACAACAATGTATACACACCACTGGATCACCATAAGCCATTTTTCCATGGCCAAACAGACCTCAAGCCAACATTTGCAGAGGCATCTTTTTCGGTCATGGCAGCAAAATGGCATCCTCTGCTGAGTCAGCAAAGGTCCGCTTTAGGCAAAAGGGGTTAATGTACATTCCTTGCTAACCTCTAGAAGACTGCTACATCTTTGGTTCTACAAGATTAAAAATAATTAGAATCCTGGTGAGGTAGACAAAACACACTCAAATGTTTAACACGGACAGGTAATGTCATAACAGACTGGTGTTACTTTAAGATCCATTGGAGTTAACCTGATTTGAGCGAGACTAAAAATCGGATTTCTGTAAGGGGGGAATGAAAGGGCACATGTAACTTTGTACTGCATAAAGCTGGGGGGGGGGGGGAGGGGTCTTTATCATCACAGACCATCTTCTGTAAGGCAACATTCATTCACTAGTACACAATCATTCCATATAAATTACTACAAACTGTTTTATATAAAAAAAGACAGAATGGCGCACAGTAATCCTTTCAGGGATCCAACATCAGCACACTAAACCTGCTCTGGCTGCAAAGCGTCACTATGCATCATTTCTTTAGGTGCAGCCTTATTTAAGCAGTTTAAGTTTTCTATTACTAAATCTGAAATATGGCTTCTATCACATCAAATTTGGCTGGATGGCTATGTAAAGACCAAAGTACTTATCCGAAATCACTAATATTTAGGACTATTCTAACAAATAAAGGTCAGGTCTCTACTGGCCAATTCAAGTAGACCTACAAAGTCTTGCCCTACAGGACTAGATTGCCTGGAACTAATTATGGGTCTTGGCTCTACTGACAAGACATATGTAGTGATGTCTATAAAAGCTACTAGGAGACACTGCCAGTAAAGCAGTGATTAGGAGGCTGATCTATTCATATTGAACATGACAGACATAGCCATGCACCCCCAAGCAGATGTCAAAAGCAGGACTATGGGTCTTTATGGACAGATGAAATAGAAAAGGCCCCTTTCAAAGGCGGATGAGTCATATGCAGTATTATGTTTAGATCATGTCAAATTCTGAGCTTCTGACCAGATCATAGAAAAAGCCCTTAATATATATATTTTTAAACACACACACCAGCTATTGATTGTTGGTAAAAGGAGGGTCTGGTTTTACTCTCCTTCCCCCTGGAAACCCAATCCTGTGCAATATTTGCACCCTCTCTGCTGCCTTCAGCTTCATCTATAGCCAATTTAAGTGACCTGAAAAGGTTTTAGTTGCTGCTTAAGCACTTCTTTCATCATCCACGAGCACTGAGGAAGAGAATACCGACCACAGCTGGAACAATTTGTGCAACATGTACTAAAGATCGCAGATAGAGCAGAGTGGTCTTAACTTCAGCTGGCCACTGTCATGTGCACTGGAAGGTGAGTGTAAGAGGCCATAGACATCCTTTAAAGCCCACCGACATGCAGGAGTACAGAGCCATGTGACTGATTCAGATTCCAACAAAATAAAAAAGGTTAATAACCTTTTATATAAACTGCTTAAATAGGGCTACATATTTAAACAAAAAAAAAAACAAAAACACAGCTTTTCTGGCTAGTACATGGGGGGGGGGGGGGCAAATACTGCTGCAAGATCAGGTCCTCATATCTTTGTAAAAGTCTGACATTCTTATCATTAAAATCCCTGTGTAAAAGTAGTAAATTAATGTAAAGCCTTGTGGGGAGGGGGAAAAGAAAAAAAACACACGTGACCAGTACTCCATGGAGAACTTCAGAACCCAAAAACAGACAATTGAGGAGAACTAGACAGCTTAAAGTGTTTACAGATAGCCCTGAGACAGTTAACAGGCCTGCATGTGTTTACATATTTCTAGGGCAAGGTTTGCTCTTAGTAGCAAACCCATCAGAGCTTTTGAAGCAGGAGGAGAAAAAAAAATTCTAAGCAGCCCACTCCAAAGGTATTAAAAAATAATAGTCTAAAAAGTGACCAGTGTAGTTCAGCATTAAAATATGGTTTCTGACCTTCCTTCCCATGTTATAACCCATACTGTATGCTGGGGCCTCCCCAACACTACATTGAGATAAGAGCCATCTGGAAAATACAGGGTTAGGCAACAATGCAGCAGGTCGATGCTAGTGTCTTGAACGGCCTCCTTCAAACGCATGGTGCTCTTCATGAGCTGCAATAGAAGAGACAGGGCTGCGGTGAATAGAAGTTCAGGGCAGGAAAACATTGGTTGTCATTTAGAAAATCTTAGAGAGTGCTTGTTCCAACTGCTAGCGTTCCTGATCAAGATGGAGCCAGAGGCTCACATGAAGGTGCAGAGGCCCACCACTACATGGCACTAAATGTACTAACTGCAGAGGCCAGCTCAGGATTGGTCAGAAAAGAAGGTGTTCCAGTTCAGATAGCAAGTTCAGAGAAATCAACCCCCCCCCCCCCCCTTTCACAGTACAGGCACTATAGATTTACCAGACTTTGGGGAGGGGAGGTGTAAACCTGTCACCCCTGAAAAGGACACAGGCTTGGGTTGATATGTTGAAGCAGTGCTTATAAGTAACCCTTCATGTTGAAGCAGTGCTTATAAGTAACCCTTCATCTTGCTAACCACAGTGTTTTTATGGAAGTGCTCTTTTAGTATTTAGATAATGCACTTGCACTAGAGCTTCTTGATATGAGTTTTTGACCAGTCACATTCAAACCTCTGGTGGTATAGAATCAGACTATTGCAATAAACTTTTTTAGCAATAGAAGGAAAATAAAACTACAGGGAAATGAAAAGTAATCCCAGAGCCATTTTACATATCCTGGAACATTTGCACGTTTATAGCAGATCTTTATCTTTGAATTCTCAAGGTGGATTGAGCTGGCAAATGCACTGCTGAAGAGGACCTATCACATGTTGTGCCAGCCCTGGTGTCCAAAGGATTATCTACACCCATGTGAAACCCTGCCGATCGCCGTGATAACCCACCTGTCCAGCGACCCCTTTCGCAGGCTGCATCCCTGGAATCTTGTGGCCCGAGGTGCACTCCTGCACCCAGCCAATTTATATTAAGCTGGGGGCAGGAGCATGCCAGAGGGTCTAAAAGCTTGTCCAAGGCAAGCTGATCTGAGTGTGCTGGCAGCCAAATCCCTCACTACTCTCCAACAGGGAAGGTGCCTGTGCCGCCACTCACAAATGGCTGGCGTGGGCAAGCACCCTGCTAAAGGGATGGCGAGGATGCGCGCCGCTGCTCGCACATGCAGTTGGACTGCAAAAGGAGATTTTCAGGGCATCCTGGGAGGTTTAACGCAGGGGGGCATCCAGATTCTGGATGCCCAGGGGGGGATGTTAGAGGGACTCTAGTGGCCATGGAGTTTTATAGATTCCAGGGGGGCGTGGATTTTGGTCCATTTTAACCCCCTTGGCGGCGATCCCGAGCGTGACTCGGGGTTAATTTGCGCTGTAAGTGGCGGTAACCCTGAGTCACGCTCGGGATTGATTTGGGAGCAAGAGCGGGCGGCGCAGCCTCCTTACCTTCTCCCTGCGATCCAGCGATGTCTCCGCCGCGATCGCAGGTGAGAGCCGCGGCTGCGGCGTCCGTCTCTGCTTCCGGGTTCCGTCTCTGAGCCACAGAGGCTCATGGGGGCGGAGCCGTGCGTCAGAGACAAATGCAATGGTAACGCTTTCGTTGCCATTGCATTTGTCTATTTCACAACGCCAGGGAGGTTAAAGTGAACCCATATAGTCTACACATTTGTTCCTGCAGGATAGGCTACCAGGTAGACATCACTGCATTCAGTACCAATTGTACTTGTGCTCGGGGGCTGGAAGCTGCGGGCTCCTATTGGAGGAGCATTGGAGGCAATGTGGTATGCTAGATTTGTACTACAACAGGACACTTCAACCGGCCATTAAATAAGAACTAGTTAGTCACCTAGGCAGTTGGTGGGCTGGCAAAATGCAGTGTAAGCCCACTCAGTTAACCTCACTGGCTGACATGTGGGGGCACGATGTCATGTGGGAATGTGGAAGTAGGCTGGAACTGGGGCTTCTATGGTGGTATACAAACCTTCTCATCTTTATGCCGCCGACCTTGACCAATGACCCTGCAACCTGTTCGTATATTTAACCCTTTAACTGCCAGCCTACCTGGAGGAGATTTTGTCACCCTTTGTTGCCAGACCATTTTGCACTATTTTGCGCTCCCCATGTTCAACTGATTTTTGAAAGGATTTCCAGGGATTTCCCAGGAAAATGATATATTGTTTTTTTCAGTCTGGGTTTTAACATGAAATGTCTTATTTTTTTAGGTGTATTCTCAATATTTTTGGATGAAATATGTGCGAAAAAAAAAATACAATTTGTAGTGTTTTTTTGTAATAAAAAACGTAAGTTTGTAAAAATCTTACTCCGCGTGAAACCCAAAATTTCTCCCGGTTACAGTGGTACCACATATGTATTGGTAGACACCCTTTCCTGCCCAGAAGACTCCCCCAAACTAAAACAGAGCTTTAGGGGATTTTCAGATAAAATACAACTGCGCTATCCAATATGCACACCTTGCAGTTTTTCAAGAAAAACAACCCTTTACATTTGAAATATCCCCGACAAACTATATATTCTCTGGAAGTACACACCTCAGGCTTTCTAGGTGTACCAGGCTTGTTGACATGGGTGCAGTTTTCTGGAAGTAATCCCTCAATGTATTCGTTGGTTGCACAGGGTTTCCCTAAAAGAAAAAAGCAGAATGAAATGCACATTTTTCTAAAAAAAAAAAAAAAAAAAAAAAAAAAAAAAGCTATATGCAAACAAGAAAAAAAAAAAAAAAAAGAAAATCTGAAAAAGCAACATGCCCCGAACAGAACAATACCCAGCATGCATAACTACTGTCAAGGGAAGAGTTGCCAAACACAAAGTAAAGCATGTGCGTAACGGTAATTTTACTTCAAAATTTCAGCTCTGCAGACAAAAGTGCGCACCTTGTGCTTTCTACCAACACAACCCTTTACATTTGGAATATCCCCTATAAACCATATATTCCCTGAAAGTACACATTTTAAGCTTTCTATGCATACCCAGCTTGTTGTAGTGGGCTCATCTTTCTGGAAGTAATATCTTAGGTTGCACAGGGTTTCACAAAAAAAAAAAAAAAAAAAAAAAAAGAAGAAGAAGAAGAAGAAGAAGAAGTATAAAAAAGCAGACTAAAAGACACCTTTTCCTAAAATATCAATATGAAAATAAGAAAAAAACAAGCCAAATCTGAAAGCGCAAGGTCCCCCGAGCAGAATACCCAACATGCATATGTACTATTAACCCTTTTAATTGCCAGCCTACTTGAAGTTCTGTCACCCTCTGTTGACAGGTCATTTTTCCACATTTTGCGGCATGTTTAACCGTGATTGTTGCCGGAATTGCCAGGAAAATATATATATATATTTCTTGCAACAGAGTTTAGGCTTTAACATGAAATGCCTTTTTTGTAATTTTTCTACAGTTTAAAATATTTTTGCGTAAAAAAAAAAAAATATATATATAATTTTAGACAATTGTCTCCTTTAAATAAAACATTGTTTTATTCATGAAAACCATATTGCATGTGAAAGCCCCATTTCTCCCGATTACAATGGTACCACATATGTATCGATAGCCCCCCATTCGTGCCCAGGAGACCCCCCCAAACTGAAAAGAGCACTTTAATATTTACAAATAAAATAATACTATCCACACTATAAACATAAGGGGTTAATTTAAAAAGAAAAAAATGACATAGGGTCCCCCCCTATGGGGGCTTGTAGGAACAGAGTGGAGGGGCCAGCACTGGTGCCCCCCCCCACCCTACAAGCCCACATCGCCTGTGTGGGCCCGGGCTCTTCTGCCCCCCCCTGGGCTTTGGGGAGGCAGGTAATTGGGGGTGTGGGGGTTAATGGCAAGGCAACCGCTAGCGCAGGTGACTTGCCAGCCCCCAGCCTTGTGAACTGGTACAGGGGTCTCATGGACCCCATACCAGTTCACAAAGGGTTAACAGTAAAATAAACACAGAGTAAAAATGTTATTTAAAAAAAAAAAAAAAAAAAAAAAAAAAAAAAACAAAAACGTATTTTTTCTTTACTCACCTCCGATCGTCAGCTCCTCTGTCCCTCGCTGATCTGATGACCGATGCCGGTGATCGGCAGCCAGAGGAGGAGGAGGGGAGGCAGGAGATCAGAGGAGGCCCCCCCAGGTGAAGAGGGCCGGCGGAAAAGCCAGCGGCAGCAAAAATGGCGGGGCCTACTCCGGGCTCTCCCCTTCCTCCGGAGGAGCCCTGACGGGGGATCGGAGCCCCCCGGGGTGAAGATGAGACCCGGCCGGTTCGAATGAGGGGTCAGGTAAGTGGCTTTTTTTTACATTTTGCAGGCGCTAGCAGGGGGCAAAGCCAGGCACGTAAATTTTACGTGGCTGGCTTTTAACGGTTGGAGAGGCAGCCACGTAAAATTTACGTGGCTGGCAATAGAAGGGTTAAAGGACCCTCCAGTCCACATCTGGTAGTGCACTTGCAAGATGCAAAAACTGCCAATACGCATATAAAGCGTGAATCAGGATCTTACTAGCAACAGTGTTTAAGTCACCCCCATAACGCGGCTGCAAAAACCGCCATTCATTACCGGTAACTGATTTTTCAGGAAACCTTCAGAATGACCACATGGAACGGCTCCAACCCCGGAAAGGAAACAAACTGAAGGTTAAAAGCCCCACCCCTTCCTGCCCACGTCAGTCTTTGTAAAGTAACCCAAATAACCCTCGGACTATGGGTGGGTCCTAGGTGGTCATGCTGAAGGACTCCTGAAAAAAAGCTGTTACTGGTAAGGATAACTTTTTTCCAAGTCACCCTTCAGCTTGACCACACGGAGAGGATTAGGCAAGTAATTATACCTTTGGTAGAAGGATACTACTTGCAGCTTCCTGTTCCTAAGGCCTGATGTTTTGCAGATAGTAGATCAAGTTTGAGGAAGGTGTGGGGTGCTCGTGTAGAATGGAGAGAATCACCTAGTAAAATATGCTTGTGCAATAGTCTGTTTCATCCATCTGGCTATAGTGGACTTGGAGGCTGCTAAGCCTATTTTTTCAGCTGAAAGTTACTAACAGTTGTGCTATACGCCATTCTCTAGATATTTCCAAATAAATGATCAGGTCTCTTACATCTAGCAGCGAGAGATCTTTTTCCTTGCCCGCTCCAACCGGTAGTGTCTGAAGAATTCTCTTGTGACCTGTTAGCAGAAGTCGCTTTGTTTGGCAAAAACAAAGGATTAGGACTAAATCACTTTGGAGTACAGAAAAATAAGGCTCCTTCATAGATAAGGCCTGCAGTTCGCCTGGCAGAAGTAATGTCTAGCATAAAGCAACATTTTAGCGACAACGATTTCTCTGATACTTCATCTAAAGTTTCAAAGGGCAGCTCCAATAAGCATTAAGACAACTGTCAAGTTCCAGGTAGGAAAATCCCTTAAATGTTGCAGGTCTTTTGCGAATAACTGACTTAAAAAAAAAATAGTTTATTCTGTCTCAATTTCTGTTCGAGGACAGCTAGCCCCTTCTCGAAACCTTCCTGCAGGAATTAGACTGTGGCCATGTCCTTTTTCTTCAACTTAAAGTGGACCAAAATGCAGCTGGATCGGTCCACTCCCTCCCCGTGTGGCATACAAAATCAGGATGCTCCTCTGTTTGAAACCCCCCCCCAGGACGCCCGCTACAATTACCTTAATCCCCAGTACAATGGTGCATGCGTGGGCCGCATCCCCGCTATTCCTCTAACAGGGTGCGTGCCCATTCACAAATGGCTGGCGCATGCGCGCTCCCTGTTAGAGGGAAGCGCGAGATGCGGCTGCCAGCATGCTTGGTACCACTGAGCTAAGACGTGCATAGCTCAGCGGCTCCGAGCGCGCTGATTGGACGAGCAGCCGTGAATGTGCTGTAGGACCACAGTGAAGCGGGTTGACGTGAGCGATCTGAGGGGTTTCACATAGCGGGCACTCCCGGAGTGCCCCAGGGGAGTGGGCCAAAACCCAGGATAATCAAAATTCTGGGTTTTGGTCCACTTTAACTTCAAGAAAAAAAAAAATTAAAAAAAATTCCATACCGCTTCGTAGACTCACCTCGTAGTTAACCTTCGACAGGTCAGAAGAATTTCAGTCATTCAGCCCTAACTTCCTAGGATGGTCCCTTCAAGATCAAGCCGTCAGCAGAAGTTGACGGTTTCAGATTAAGAATGACGCCCTAATGAATGATATTCGGAATGTCTGGAGGTCTCCAGGGACCGTTCCTTACCATCCTTCTTAATCCCACAAACCACGCTCTTTGGCCAAAATAGAGCCAAGGATAACGCCAACCTTTTCCCTACTTCATTTGACCTGGCCAGAACATCTAGCTCTTCTCCGAGAGGAGATGAAACGGAATGCCACAAAGCTTGACCTGGCCAGAACATCTAGCTCTTCTCCGAAGAGGAGATGAAACGGAATTCCACAAAGCTTGGCCTTAGAGACATTATCTCCAGACCAAGTTTTTAACCAGAGGGCCCTTCTGGTGCAGGAAATTAAGGCTGAGGCTTTAGCTGTAGCTCTAATGATCTCCTCTGAAGCATTGGAAAGATATGGCTCCGATAAGAGTCAGTAAAGAGGGCGCCTTAATCTCAAGGGTCACATGGAGTATAAGCCATGCTTCTGAATATACCATCAGATGCTAGAGCGGGTCTGAAAGTAACAGCGGTAATGTCCCATAGGATCGCGTAATGCACCCATGTCATCAAAACTCAAATCCGCTGCCCTAAACATTTGACCCAGTGGGGCATCCAGTCTAGGACACTTGCTCCATGGTTCCATGTTCATTGAACAGGAATTTCCTTTTTAATGAGTTGGCCATAAAAAGTTTCTCTGGGTTTTCCCCATTCAGACTTAACCTCCTTAAGTGTCGAATGGATGGGAAAAACATTGAATGTTTTCCCCCCAAAACGTTATACATTTTATCCTGAACAGATAAGGGCTTGTCCTCTAGCCAAATCCCCCACGTTTCGCATATATCATGCAACAACTTCTCTAATTCGTCAGATAATTTGTTAAACTCAGGCCCCCCTTCCGCCTGGATTTCCTCATCCAGAGATCTTGTGACAGGTCCTCTTCATACACTTCCCCTTGCTCAGACACCACATTAACCTGGAAGGTTCCGCCCAAAGCACTAGGAGTACTATTGGTAATGCATAATCCCTTTACCACTTGGCTATCAATAATTTGAGTTGTCTGTGCGATAGCAATGGGCACTTCTGACCATACCCCTTTGGGCATCCTGTATTGAGGCAATCTCCCGACTCATTACCATAATGTCCAGTGGTTCCCTCAGGGAGGAAACACAAAGAACTGAGGGCAGGAAGGGGTGGGGCTTTTAACCCATTTGAGTTTTCTCCCATGGGGTGAAGCCTCTGTGAGGTCATGCTGATTGCATGTATATGGCTTTATTTTTTTCCAAGTCAAACAATGAAATAGAAAAATAAAAATCCTTCAAGCTGCAGCACACCATTCTATCCAAACGCAATGCATAAGGTCACTACAAGAACAGCACAGCTTGTTCCAGCTCCTGAGTTACTCTCAAGTCCAATGACAGAACACAAAGCGATTAAGACTTAAAACTACCCAACTGAACATGGATTAAATTAAAAATTGACTTCTAGGTTTCTATAATCGAATAAATTCCTTTTTAGTTTAAGTCATATATAGAAAGTCATTAAAGATTCCAGGCACAAATTAACTTGGGAACAGTGTTAAAAGGTTTCAAAGCACATTAATAAAATAAATAAAAAAATGTATATGTATTTTAAGCCCTTTGCACCTATTTCTGTGGTGTCTGAGCTGGCCTGTTATGGCAGTTTGAATCATGAGCATGCTCTGCTGTGGCCAGAGACAGACCACTGTGGCTTGCCAGGCTCACTCAGGTCGAGATCACTAAGGGATAGAGTGGCTGTTATACCACTCTGTGCATAGTCTTTTGAATTTTCCTTTCTCCAGGGGACCAAATTTTGCCCTGCTACAGCTTCTACATTGCTCGTCAGAAAATGCACATGGGGCAGGCATCACATAAGCTGCCTGCTGCCCTGTCATTGGGTTTAAAGCCCCTTTGGATGACAGCCATTAGAAACCTCTGAAAAGGTTATGGTCTTCTAGACCACAGAAAATTACAAAAAAAGTATCCATCCGTCTATATAGGTCTTTCAGACACATACATGACAATCCCTCACCTGTCATAAGTGTCAGTTCTGTGCATACTATTTATAGCGATTTCTGCACGTTTGACTTTCAAGTGGGTACAGAAGGAAAGTTTGTGAAATAAGTATATTAGTGAAATGTCTATGGTCTATATAAGAACATAACATTTCAGAGGTTTCGAAGGAAGGATATACAAGTCAGATAATCAGCACAACTAAGGTTCCAAAAGGTTGTAGCACCCACCTCCCATGAGCCCTCCCAACCAGACACCCAAAGCACTTTACATGGTGACTGATAGCATAAAGGCTTCTTATGATCACACCTAGTAGGCATCTAGCAAACATGACAGATTTTGTAGTGTAATAAGAGACTAAAATTAGTTACCAAATTGAATTACCAAATTGAATTACCACATGACAGAGGACCATAAAATACTTACGCTTATAAAATACAGCTTTAAAAGAGGTGTTTGGCAGCAGCTGGTAAATCTTTTCCAGAACTGTGGCTTCACCAACGACTGCGGCATTTCCATTCCACACCTGGATAACATCTTCACGGTCACGAACACTCACACTGACACCGATCACTTCATCCTCTTTGGGCAGGAGAATAAATCAGAACACAGGGACAGGTTTCAGAATATACATAGAGTGTTAGGCATCAGAGAATGGACAGACCCCATTTGGAGCGACAGTCAAGTGGGAGAAATAAAAAATAAAATAATTTCTTCACATAGGAACAGCCATCTTGGAGAGGCTGCACTTCCCCCACTATGCAAGTCCGACCATTAGCTTTAGAAAGGGGCGGGGGGTGAAGCACTGTAATCTCCCTGTGGCCGCCACCTGAATTGCTGGATTCCTGGACCAAGAAAGGTTTATGGTTAATCCGCTATCCTGTCTCAGAACTAAGGGTGGGGGTGGGATACACAGCACTCATCTTTGAGCCCTCTTCTGCTGACACTGCCACATGCTCTGCAAGATTGTCAGATGAGGGATTGGGGTATGGTAGAGAATATTTCAGTTTACATTCACCTACTTGTGGAAATTTGGTTTTAAGGGTGAAAAAAAAAAAAAAAAAAGCTCTCAACTGTAAAAAAAAAAAAAAAAAAAAAAAAAATCTGAAAAGCGTATTCTAACAATTAAAACGTATAGTCAAAGTGGACCAAACCCCACGGCGATCGGGCTGGGTTGCCCTGCTGTGTGAAACTCCCTGGCCCATACACACTTATCAAGTTTCCCGGTCCAACGGAGCATGAGTGAGCCGCATCCCTGCTATACCTCTAGCAGGGCACGTGCCCGCGCCAGGCATTTGTGAATGTTAGAGGGTAGGGGGATGCGGCCGTCGGTGCACTTGGAGCCGCTAGCCTTAGATGAAGGGTTAGATGACGTGACGTCAGCAGCTCTGAGAGCGCCGATTGGATCGGTCGAGAGAGGAGTCAAAATCCTTTTTTTCACACCTTCAACTTGACTAAGGACCTGATCATAGCTGAACCATTTGAACAGGTTAACATACATGTTTAATGTTACTTTGTAAAGTGCTGAAGAAATGTGACCAGACATTTACCTGCTGAACAGCGATCTGTAAACTGTTCGCCAATGGTAGCTAGTAGCAGTTCTTTCCAGACCAATGCCTGTTAAAAAATAAAATACAAACCTTAGATATGCATTACGTCAGAGTAGATCTATATCCCTGGGACATACTCGGCAGGATAGGTGTATGCCCTCTAAATGAATAGCATGCAGTTGCCAAATACTGCTGCGGACATTGGCCCATTAATACTAGACTTCAAGGGAGATTTTATTTTACCATTACAGAAATGAAACAAGAATAATGTGCATCAATGGAAGATCAAAAATATAAAACCATACATTTTGCCAAGCACACTTGTGCCAGCAACTCTTGCATTACTTTGAATGGGAGTCAAACTGCAAGTCCTGCAAGACTGCACGTTTTATGCAGATTATAGAGAGCTGTTGCAGATTTTATTTCAATAATTTAACAGAAGGCTGGTCAAAATACCCAAATAGACAAGGGGTATCATTCTTCACATCTATTGTTAAAGCAGACCCAAGCTGTAAAAGACTAGAGTCCGCTTAGCAACCCCCAATTTAGGATGGGCCACAGATGGCCTGAAAAAGACGCTTAGCAGATGCAACAAGGGCTCCAGCATGGCAAAGAGGTGCATCCCAACCCCCCCCTCCCCCCCGCCCCAATTAGGACAAAAGCTGGGAAATCCTTCACAACTGTTTTAGTGATTAACTGCAGTGAATTGGGAGACTGCAATACACAAACATCCCCCACAGAAAGAGCATACAACCCAAGATGAATAAAGTTGTAGGAAGCTTTTTTTTGGGTTGGTATTGGGCAGGCAAATCATCATTTCAGAAGTGGACCACTCACTAGAGGTCCATTGAAAGGTTTTCACACAAAGGATCAGATATACATACTGTGCCGTCTTTCGGAACCTTCATTTTCCACACCCCTCCTTTAGCATTGCTTTCTTCCTCCCTGAAAGAAGTTAAGTAAAATGTGAGACTAGGAATCTGGCAACAAAAAATAAAAAAGGGGGGGGGGGGGCAAGAGGATTACAGGTGATGTTACTTCCCTATATCTTCCATGACGGCATGTAAGATGTTTTCCCCTACCCCAGAAAGGACAGGAAATCCATTAGAGCATAAATTTTGGCTCCGCCCAAACCAACCCAGTGCAATAAAAAATAACCAATATGACAGCACGTGAGAGCTATACCAAAGCTCTTTACCTCAGGGGTGGTCTACTAAAAAGGTTAGATCTTGCATATCTGTTATATCCAGTATGTAGTGTTTACTGAAAGTGTGGACCATGTTGCGGCTCTGCAAATCTGTTTAATCAAACACAGAAGATGCCTCAGCCAAAGACGTTGCTACTGCACTGGTTGAGTGTGCCTTCACTGGTGTAGGCAATGAATAATCTGATATTTCAGAACGTCTTTAGATGAAGTACTGCGTAATATCTCATATCCAAGGAATGTCTTAGTCTTTCCTCTGGAGCAGAAGGGTTTGAAGTAAACTGTTGGTCCAACGCTACCTTGGGTAAAGAGGCTGATTGCAATAATAGCACAATTCTATCTGGTATTATAATCGCAGTAAGGTCAGCAAGCTGACAATAACTAAAGTTCAGAAACTCTAGCTGAGGTGACTGCTACTAGAAAAAAAATAAAAAATATATAAAATAAAGGCTTCCACGTCAGGTACCGATATGGGATTCCTCAATGGGTTCATAGTCTTTAGAACTTTTGGCGAATCCCAAGTAAACTATTTAATCTCGAGACTCACAGAATCTATGAACACTGGAATGGTCCAACAGTTTAAATAAAAACACTGCTTAAGGTAACCACTCATAACTTTTTTATTTTAAGCTAATAAAAAAGCCAACCACTGCAGGAGATAACCCTCTAGCCGTTAAAAGGGCTCGCTCAAAAGCCATGCCCTAAGTATTCAATTTGGTACGTCTGGATGGGACATTGGCCCCTGTTGGAGATTTCAGCTTAAGCATATTTCTGCAGATGTGAGTGACTGAGCCCTCTGTTTTTAACCAAGTTTGGAGACAGATTGTAGGTTGGTCTGCAAGCTAACAGGGTTGAGTGCTGTGGCTCCGTTAAGACTTGCCCTGCTGACGTGTACCTCCCAGGTTAGTTATAAAATGGTCTGAGCGGCTGCCACCCCTTCCTTTGTTTCTTTTGAATTTGTGCAAGCACATGAGGTGTGGGGTCTAGGCTGTATTGCAAGGTCTCTGACCCTTCCACCCCATGGCTTGGACTTGAGGTTTAGGGCAACCTCAGGTAAGCCTTCTCCCAATTTATCTATTGCATTGTATGTCCCAAATGGGGCTCTCAGAGATTAGAGTTAGGACTGCACCACAGAGGCACCTTGACGCTGGTGGTGCAGCTTAAGCATACTTCTGCAGATGTGTGTGACCGAGCCCTCTGTTTTTAACCAAGTTTGGAGACAGATTGTAGGTTGGTCTGCAAGCTCACAGGGTTGAGTGCTGTGGCACAAAGCATAAACCAGCTTCCACAGATTCCAGTTCTGGGGCAATGCATCCACTGCAAAAGGATTTTCATGGCGATTCAGTGAGCAGAAAATCTCTACCCATCTGCTTGTTTCAAAAAGATCCACCTCTGGCAAGGCCCACATTTGAGCAATCTGAAGTCTTCTCTGCTTAGCATCCATTTGCCTGAAGTTAGGGAATGGCAACTCAGATAATCTGCCTGGACATTTTGGGATCCTTCAGAAACAGCAGATATTCTTCTTCCAACAAAACGACTTTAGAGCCAGGCTCCTGGTTCAGCCCTGCTTGTTTAGATAACCTACTGTAATTGTATTGTCCAAAAGAACTAAGACAGTTACTCCGTACTGCCACTTTGAAGTAAATTAGTGCTCTTTTAACCGGTAGTATAATCCCTCTGGCTCGATGAGAATCTTGATTCCCGTTTGGTCCAAAGACCTTGGCATACCTGATCTCCTGTCCGAGACCCCCCAGATGGAGCGTCGGGCATCTGATCACTGTGACTCTTGGATCCAATAACTAAAAGACTCCACTTCCCAGATTTACTGGTTCCTTCCAACAGTCTAGAAACTGCAGGATCTGGAAGGGGAAAACCTCTGAGGCCAGCTATTGGTCCCATACATTAGTTTTAGGTTCCTACAAAGCCATATACTTAAATTGAGCCCTGGAACCCCCTGAATGGCTGCTGTCATGAAGCCCTTAAAATAGACATGGTCCCATGGATTGCGCACGTAATTTCCCTCTAATGTGGCGCAACAATTGAGTAATTCTTTGTCAGGGGGTAAGGACGACATTTCCTTGCAGGAGTCAATCAGAATACTTAAATTGTATGGATTGGGAAGGTGCAAGATTGGATTTCTCCCAATTCATAATCCAACCTAAGCTGGGCAGAAGGTTGCTTGTTGGTGAAGTAGTAACAGGTCACAAGATCCACAGACAATTAGATACTCCAGGTACAGAACTACCAAAATTCCTTGCTGCCTTAATACTGCTACTACTTCAGTCAAGTTTCATGAATATCCTGGGAGCTGTCTTTACCTCAAATGGAAGACACGTGAACTGCAGGCATAGAATGCCCTGTTCCATGGGTACTGCAATCCTCAGAAATTTGATGATCTAGGGGTTTTAAATGTATGATCAATCTTATGCTCCAGTACCAACACCCTCTGTCCCATCAAGGATACAATCTGGTCATGAACTGCAGACTGTAGAGAAAGGGAAGACTTGGGGGGACTGCCTCCCTACCCCAAGTGTCTGCAAAGTACTTCAGTCTCCCTCCCCCCCTCTGATGTGGGTCATTGGACCCCTGTTCTCCACCTTTACTGGAATAAACAGGAATTGTATATTTTAATCCTGAGGCTTTCGGATTTTGAATCTCCACATCTGTCCTTTTTATTTGGTATTTTGTTGAAACCTTTAGCCCGGAAACCATTTTAGGAATACGTTTTTCTTGACCGGAAACACCTTTTTATCAGATTATGTTTCCAGGATAGCCTTTGAGTGCCAAACAGGAACTCACCTTCTGTGTGCAGTGCACAAGTTTTTCTTTGATTGTCTGACCCTCCCACACCAGAATTTAAAGGAAAATGAATTTGTGATGTTTTTTGGTATTCTGCCTTACAGATTTCCTCTTCTGGGATATAAAATAAACATGCAATAGGATTGTGTGCTCAGAATTGTGATTTACTTAAATATTTGAATAAGTTGAATTACAGCAGAAGGGGTTAAACCTGTTGTCAGTACTTGCTGGAGTGAGGAAGTGTCTGAACTGAAATTTTCTTTTATAACAGAATTGCAAACAAATGGATATATATATACCGTATTTTTGGCCCTATAAGACGCACTTATTTTTCCCCAAAAGTGGGGGGGGGGGGGGGGGGGGGGGGGATGTCCATGCGTCTTATTGGGCGAATGTTAAAAAAAAAAAAGTGAAAGTGAAGTGAACTCACCCGTTATGGGCGCTCCCGCGCGTGTCTCCAGAAGAAGCTAGATGAGCAGCGGGCTTTGTTCCCCTCCCCGCTGCTGCTATAGTTGTCTTTCCCCACAGTGACAGCAGTGGTAGAGACAGAGACAGCGCCCGCCGATCCTCCGTCTGCTGGAGGGCAGGAGAAGATGGAGGATCAGCGGGCATTGTCTGTCTCTACTGCTGTTGTCACTGTGGGAAAAGACAACTATAGCAGCGGCGGGGAGAGGAACAGAGCAGTGTTCTCTTTAAGCTGAATTACTGAATCAGTGCCGCTTACCACCAGCTGATATCCGCACAGGATGTAACTTTTTAACTTTTCCTCTCCCCTGTTATGATCGTCACTGTTCTCCTTTCAGCACAGAGAGGAGAGTGAATGAAGCAAGCTGCACTCCCCCCTCTCTCTAGCAGTCTGCTGATAATTTATTCACTGCACTCTGAATGCCCCCCTCCTTAACCCCCCTCTCTGCACATAGTCATCATGCTGCTTCTGCTGTGTCTTTGGGGCTGTGATGGATGTGTGCACAGTAAGTTTATTTACATGGGGGATGGAGACTGCTACTTGTGATGACGATCTTGACGCTGTGAAAGTCAGCGTTTCTGTTTATCACCTCAAGCTACAGCCAGAATTATCTGTTCCACAGTCCCATGCTTGCCCAGGTTCTGTCCAAAACCTTGTAAAGCAGACCAAAACCCAGGAACATCAATTACCTGGGTTTTGGTCTGAATTAATGGGGTATCCCTATTTAGGAGTGAGTGAAACAGGCAATTAGATATAATGCCACACTGCCTATATGGAGAATGGGAGAGGGAATGTCGCACTGCCTATATGGGGAATGGGAGAGGGAATGTCGCACTGCCTATATGGGCAATGGGAGGGGGAATGTCGCACTGCCTATATGGGCAATGGGAGGGGGAATGTCGCACTGCCTATATGGGGAATGGGAGGGGGAATGTCGCACTGCCTATATGGGGAATGGGAGGGGGAATGTCGCACTGCCTATATGGGGAATGGGAGGGGGAATGTCGCACTGCCTATATGGGGAATGGGAGGGGGAATGTCGCACTGCCTATATGGGGAATGGGAGGGGGAATGTCGCACTGCCTATATGGGGAATGGGAGGGGGAATGTCGCACTGCCTATATGGGGAATGGGAGGGGGAATGTCGCACTGCCTATATGGGGAATGGGAGGGGGAATGTCGCACTGCCTATATGGGGAATGGGAGGGGGAATGTCGCACTGCCTATATGGGGAATGGGAGGGGGAATGTCGCACTGCCTATATGGGGAATGGGAGGGGGAATGTCGCACTGCCTATATGGGGAATGGGAGGGGGAATGTCGCACTGCCTATATGGGGAATGGGAGGGGGAATGTCGCACTGCCTATATGGGGAATGGGAGGGGGAATGTCGCACTGCCTATATGGGGAATGGGAGGGGGAATGTCACACGGCCTATATGGGGAATGGGAGGGGGGAATGTCACACGGCCTATATGGGGAATGGGAGGGGGGAATGTCACACGGCCTATATGGGGAATGGGATGGGGGAATGTCACACGGCCTATATGGGGAATGGGATGGGGGAATGTCACACGGCCTATATGGGGAATGGGATGGGGGAATGTCACACTGCCTATATGGGGAATGGGAGGGGGAATGCCACACTGCCTATATGGGGAATGGGAGGGGGAATGCCACACTGCCTATATGGGGAATGGGAGGGGGAGTGCCACACAGCCTATATGGAGAATGGGAGGGGGAATGCCACACTGCCTATATGGGGAATGGGAGGGGGAGTGCCACACTGCCTATATGGGGAATGGGAGGGGGAATGCCACACTGCCTGTAATGGGTGTTTCAGCACATTTGGTAAGATTTTTTTTTTTTTTTTTTATTATTATTTTCCTCCTCCAAATCCTAGGTGCATCTTACAGGGCAAAAATACGGGGATAATTTATTATATTTATTTTTTCCAAGAATCTCATAAACGGCTAATAATTCTTCAGTCTATTCTACCAGGAAGAAAAGAAGGTTTGTTTCTTACATGCTACAGAGAAGGTAGGCAAGCTTTCTGCATCAAAAGCTGAGTCAGAATCTGACACTTCATGTTTACGTTCATCTCCTGAATCATCTGTGTCGTGTTTGCTCTTAGGGGCAGAGGTAACAGGAGTTGGGGCCTGAACTTTATTTTATCTTTCTATAAGGCTGAAATTGAAATTAAGACTCCATTAAAGCAGGAGACTCTCCCTGTATAAATTTTACAAGTGCACCACTTGCAGATTTTTTTTGTGCGAGTCAGGCAGCATAGGAGAAATTCTGGTTTGAATGTTTTTGGTTTGGTTTTGTCTTGTTAGTGTTTTCTGCATGCTTCAACAGACCTATATCCATTTTGCTGGGCCATAGACTCCGTAAAGTGTGCCACGAGCATGACCACCGCATATGTATTAAAGTGGACCAACACCCAGGATTTTGACTATCCTGGGTCTTGGTCCACTTCGGTGGGGCACCCCCGATCGGGGTACCCCGCTGTGTGAACCCCCCCCCCCCGAACTCACCTCTCCCCGAGCCGACGGACAAGCCGCTCCTCCGCCGCCTCCCTCTTGACGCGCGCGTGCCCGCGCCGGCCATGATCTTATAGATTCCCGGGCCGATCACCGGTGGGTGTTGGTCCACTTTAAACAGGAATGCTTTACCTGGGCTTCGGCATCGCCTGCTGAAGTCACTGGCAGGCAATCAGAAATAAGGTGTTCATAGGCAGCTGCCATATTGGCCTTGTCGCTTAGAGGAACTAGATGGGAATGCCCCTTCCACTGCTTTCTGTCTCCAACTATTCTAAAGGACAAATTTAATATAAAATATGTTCCAAATGAAGCATTAAGATCTAAAAACGTAGTGCCTACTAAGAAAAAGAAGTTACATTTAAACATACAAAACTAAACTAGATGCTGCTTTGACACTTCCCATATCTGGAAGGCAGTGAAGCAGGTCAACTACCTGAAGGTGCGGAGGGTGCTGCAACCCAGGCTCCACACGGGACCCTGCTGCAGCACCAAAGGAGACAGGGTTGGACCACCCTCACACTTAAGCAGTGCGTCAAACATGCAGTCAAGGCATTTATCCAGGTATACAGATCACAACTAGGACTGCAACCCCCCCCCCCCGTGACCTCAACCAACACAACAAAAGGGGAATCCTACACAAAGCATCAGCTTGGGGAAATTTCCCAGACTCCAACATCTGTGGGCAAAAGAGACACTGTCAGACCCCCACATACAATTCTGAACACCCATCTCAGAGCCATAACTCCGTGCAGACCATTATACCCCCCATGGGCAGGGAAAAGCATTCAGAACACTGGGTGGTTATCAGAAACTAAACGCCAATCATGAAATCCCTGAATGGGTCCTTCCTAAAGAACTGAAAAAAACCCACACACGGTTTGGGCGGAGCCAAAACGTATACTCTTATTACCTGTCCTTTTTAGGGGAGAGGAAACCATCTCACGTGCCGTCATGGAAGTACAGGGGAAAATGAAATCAAAACAGTGGGTGCGTTTATAAACAAACATAGCATTAAAGTAATGTTTGAAATACAGCGCCCGTCCAGCCCACCTGAATAGCTCGGTACACCTGGCCGCAGCAATACGAAATCATGGCAGGGACCAGCAAAAAGGTAAAGGGTTTGCAGGCTAAAGCAGGTAATTTACACAGCGGGGCATCCTGAATCTTTTGATTACAGGGTGGCCAACAGCAGTAATTAGTTCACTTTAAGTAGCTGAATGCCAGCTTACCATAATGGCTTCCTTTCTCCCCTCATTAAGTGGTAGCTCCATCTTAGAGGTAGATTCGTCACAGCAGGGATGTTGTTGTATACACTCCAAAAACGCTGTAAAAGAAAAAGTTAAACAGGTAAAATAAAAAAACAAAACCACCAATTGAATACACCCTGGCAGCAGGCATCTCAGTTCTCTAAAGAAAAATCACAGGATGGTCGAGGTCCTAAATGTGTGGAATAGGAAAACATTGAAACCATTTGAAAAGGCTTTATAAAGGCATCAGAAGCCTTGCTCCCCAAATGGCTTGTCCCCTGCTGTAGTAGCATGCTGCAAACATGATTCCTCAAAGTCCTGCCAGTTGAATTCGTACAGCCATATCAATTAGCATGCAAGAAGTCTCCCATGTCCAGCAGCATCAGTACATTGATACTTTCATTGTTTCTTAGAGGAGGCGCCATTGTGCGATTTGTATCTTGGGCAGAAGATACCAGTGAAAGGACAAAACCTTCTGGTTTAAGTTATCTTTAAAACTTACCAAACTTTAAATTGGAACAACACTCTAAAGAAGCTTGTGGTCCGGCATGAAAGGCCCCTATAGCATTCTGATTTGGCCCCATGGTGTTAAAAGTAAAAAAAGTTTTAAAAAGCACCATTTGTTAAAGCACTCACCTGTACAGTGTGCACCGTGTATATCTTTTTTAAATTTGATTCACATTCTGCTGCAGTTGTTCCAGGAAGAGATCTGTAGAAGGAAAAATTCTCTTTACATGTAAACCACGACCCACTTTAAGCTATTCAATTGCTGAAGCAAGCCTGCGGCTAGACTTACCTTATTGCAGCAGATTCTACCTGCTCAATTTACTGCACTTATGTCAAAACAGACGACGCCTTTCTAGTCACAGGGGGCTATGTAGCCAGTAGAGACCAGCAGAAAACGGGGTGGGAGGAGTCCACCTTCATCCCAAGGTTGTTAGTCTGACCCAGCAGTATGGCCAAAGGGCATATATCACCAAGTAGAGCTTTTTAAAGTAACCGTCAATTTGACACACACTGACTAGGTATTCTTTAATGGCAATTGATTGCACGCTCAGGAGCGGCAGCAATGTTGTGAAAATTGATTCCAAGCTTTTGAGAACTAATTTAAGTGTTAGAGACCTCTTGCCTCTGGCAATGTACTAAATCAGCAAGCCTTGAGGTGAGAAAAAGAAGGACCTGGGAGCCCAAAGGCCAATAAAAAATCATCTTGGTTCATGGGCATTGGTTTTGGCAATAACACCATCCAAATATGCTTGTTCCTGCCTTGAAAGAATAGAGTGGTGGGGGCTTTTAATGAAATCTGCATAGTCCCCTTCAAAGGATTGGGGGAAGAAAAAAAGAAAAAAAAAAAAAAAAAAACAATACCCCCTACAAAGCAGAACCAAGAGTGGAGAACAAGCATGCCATTGGTCCAAAATAGTGCTCGTGCATGTGGCTGGTTTATAAGCTGCAGCACAACCACTACATTCAGGCCTGCCTTGGCACATTTGTTTATTCCCTTGTGAATAGGCCTCAATTCAATAAGGGTAGATACAATTCACATCATGGGGAAAAAGATTGAGAATTTCACTGTTGCTGAAGACAATGAAAGTCATTGCCACTTTTTACAGTGTTCCCTACGTTTCTTAGGAGTAAAAAAAGCACCATTGACTTTCATTGTTTTCCGGTGAAATTCTCAGGCTTTTCTCAAAGTGAATGTTTTACTAAAAATTCTTTTCAGCTCTTATTGAATCAAGGCCAAAGCCTGTATTTTGTTTCCACTTGCTAGTTCTGTGCTGTAAGGTGCAACCTCCTGTATTATCCAATCAACAAACCAAAGAAAGGAAGTAATCTTTACTATCCCAGGTTTTTATCCTTGCCCATGGGGGGCAACCTGCTTATGTGAAACCCCTCTGAATCACAAAATACACCTTTCCCCAGTCAACCTGCGCATGTGCTAGCTTTCATCAAACCTGCGCCATATGCCATGTAAATTAATGCTAGGCATATGGAAAGAATTGCTGCATGCTCCATTTACCTTTAGACAGGCGAGTGTTCCTGCTCCCAGCCTATCTGAATGACTGGGCCTGGGAACACGCCTCAGCCTAGAGCCTCAGAGGATGCAGCCAGCATAGCTTTTGCTGTGACCGTGGGTGGTTCGTTGAATTTGGCATGCCCTAGGGGCCAGCCACTGGTTTGGTTCCCCTTAAAATAGGGGTCATACTGAGCTCTTTATTCCCTCTTAATGGGCTACATATGGGTCTCTCCCTACTTGTTTCTGACTATACTACTCCTATGCAAACCATACTTTGTAAGAGGCAATGGAATTTTACAATTTCCCAGTTGGAAAGCTCACAAAGGCAAGACCATGGTAGTGAAAGGAAAACACAGAAAAGGGAGGAAAGGCTAACAAAAGACAAGAAGCGCTAGTACACAAAGAAAGTGTCAGAGTGGGCACATTAGTGACGGTCAATAACAAAGACAGGTGTAAATGATGAGCAGGAGCAGGCAAGGCAGAGAATGTGGGTCTAGAGAGGGGCCACACAGACAATGCAGGAGCGATGGTTCACAGAAGGTAAAAAAGAGGGCAGAGAGTGCCAGAGAGGGCCCCCCCCCCCAAGCATCATGAGAGAGCAGAGAGTGCCCCCCCAGGCATCATGAGAGGGCAGAGAGCGCCCCCCCCCAAGCATCATGAGAGAGCAGAGAGCGCCAGAGAGGGCCCCCCCAAGTATCATGAGAGGGCAGAGAGCAGAGAGTGCCCCCCCCAGGCATCATGAGAGGGCAGAGAGCGCCCCCCCAAGCATCATGAGAGGGCAGAGAGCGCCAGAGGGTGCCCCCCCCCAAGCATCATGAGAGGGCAGAGAGCGCCAGAGGGTGCCCCCCCCCCAAGCATCATGAGAGGGCAGAGAGCGCCAGAGGGTGCCCCCCCCCCCCAAGCATCATGAGAGGGCAGAGAGCGCCAGAGGGTGCCCCCCCCCCCCAAGCATCATGAGAGGGCAGAGAGCGCCAGAGGGTGCCCCCCCCCAAGCATCATGAGAGGGCAGAGAGCGCCAGAGGGTGCCCCCCCCCCCAAGCATCATGAGAGGGCAGAGAGCGCCAGAGAGGGCCCCCCCAAGCATCATGAGAGGGCAGAGAGGGCCCCCCCAAGCATCATGAGAGGGCAGAGAGCGCCCCCCCAAGCATCATGAGAGGGCCCCCCCAAGCATCATGAGAGGGCCCCCCCAAGCATCATGAGAGGGCAGAGAGGGCCCCCCCAAGCATCATGAGAGGGCCCCCCCAAGCATCATGAGAGGGCCCCCCCAAGCATCATGAGAGGGCCCCCCCAAGCATCATGAGAGGGCCCCCCCAAGCATCATGAGAGGGCCCCCCCCAAGCATCATGAGAGGGCCCCCCCAAGCATCATGAGAGGGCCCCCCCAAGCATCATGAGAGGGCCCCCCCAAGCATCATGAGAGGGCCCCCCCAAGCATCATGAGAGGGCCCCCCCAAGCATCACGAGAGGGCAGAGAGCGCCAGAGGGTGCCCCCCCAAGCATCATGAGAGGGCAGAGAGCACCAGAGAGCCCCCCCCCCCAAGCATCATGAGAGGGCAGAGAGTGCCCCCCCCCAGCATCATGAGAGGGCAGAGAGCGCCAGAGGGTGCCCCCCCCCCCAAGCATCATGACAGGGCCCCCCCAAGCATCATGAGAGGGCCAGAGAGGGCCCCCCCAAGCATCATGAGAGGGCCCCCCCAAGCATCATGAGAGGGCCAGAACACTAAGGGCAAAGGAGAAAGTGGGGAGGGATAAGGGCAGGCAGGAAAGGGGGCAAAGACGGGGGAGGTAGAACACAAAGAGATTGGGGGAGGGGGGTAAAAGGCAGCAATTTGCGTGTGTAGTTGGGGCAGAAAGGAGCGAAAAACAGCCAGATAAAGCCAGGCAGTCCAGAGCCGCCATAACAAACACACGTCACCGGAGGGGGAAGGAAAGGAACTGAGGCAGGATTCCCGGTGGCGGCGGTTACCTGTCCAGCCAGAAGGTCCAGGGCGTGTGAAGCGGGATGCCCTCGCTGTCGGCCTCCTGGGGCAGCTCCAGGTTGCCCAGCTCGCCCCGGTGGTGGTTGAGGAGCAGCTGCTCGTCATTGTCAGACTTCAGCCGCCGGTCGGCAGCGGCGGGGAGCGCCATCTTCCTGTGGACGCGCCGCTTTAGCTCCGCCCCCGCTGACATCGTCACCACACAAGCCGCTTGCTGATTCACCTGACGCCGCGCGCGGCCCCGGCAACTATAGCAACACGGCGCGTGACGTCACGACGGGGCAGGCCATTGGTTGGCAGTCGTCTGACGTCACTCACCGATTGGCTAATTATTATTAGCCCTCTGACTGAAAATAGTGCATTTAAAGGGACAGGAACAGCGAGATTTGAGCACCATGACACTGTGAAAGCGTTACCTAAGTTCACGGGACTCTTCATTTTAAACAATGCTGATTCCCTTGGATGCCATTGTGCTCCACCACTTCTAGAGAGCTACTATCTACTCCACCTTTGCTGTCCCTATTTTCAGCCCGTGTCTCTCTTTGTTCTCATGTGTCCCTCTTTGAGGTGCACTATGCAGATCTGCACCAATGAATGTTTCATTTGCCTATTTAAAGTGTTTATATTGTTTTAACTGTTACACCCCATCTCCTATCCATCCCTCAATAAGGAGATGTGGCCTAATTTAACAAATGTCCCTCTTTCTTACACTGAAAGGTTTAGGTAGGTATGAATGAGCAGGGTTGGATTAAGTGTGGTGGAGGACCCTGAACACACAATCTGGTGGAGGCTCCAGATACAGTATTTTCTTATCTTTAAAGTGGGCCAAAACCCAGGATTTTGACTATGGTCCTTACCCCAATCGGGCAACGCGACCTCTTCCCGGTCCTAAGGCGCATCTGCGGCCACTCGTCCAAACTGCGGTCTAGAAGCTATTGACGTCACGTCATCTAAGGCTTTAGGGTCGATTCAAAGAAACATGTAACAGCTTGGATTTTGGTGCCGATCATCCTATTTTTCACGTCCGCTCGTGCGTTCGTATGAACTTGCGAGTGATTCTATAAGCAAATACGTTTCTATCCTAAAATATACGTCCGTTCGTATGGCAGTTCGGGAATCAGACCTATGACCTATGTTTCCATCCTGAATTTTCCGTTTCATTTCTCAGGTTGCAACATTGGTTTTGCCCTTTTTCCTTTTTTGTCTGGACGTAAATCCTTCTGATCTTGCGGCTGCGCACTACAAACTTACCTCATTAAAGTGCATTCTAAATATTTGGTCTTTTATTTTTCTTTATTTCATTCATTTTGTAGTAACCAACCATTAATGAATGCATTTGCATAAGTAAATCTTACTTTGTTTAATTTTTAGTTAACGTGCATTTTTTACTTGTGGATTTAATTTTAATATTTATGCTTCAAATGGTACAACTTTAAATTTTTTGTGTGGTTACCCACACCCTCTACATACAGATTGCTCTCAAATATTAAAAAACACCCAGCAACTTCTGCATGTTATAAGCCTAGAAACAGCCAAGATGGCGGCTCAGGTATTATCGGGCAGCCTGCAAACAGAAAGGGCCTTGTGACTGTGTTGCTCTGGATTCTTTGATTTCTGACCTTTCCGTGCCCCCAGCTCTGCTGTGTCTGTGCAAAATACAGCAGTAACCCACATCCTGCACTTTATCCCGCTCTCCTCTCCTCAGTAAGTGTGATGCATCTGACCAAAGATGTGCTTAAATAATTAAACAAAGCAAAGGTAAACAACTACACCAATAAATGCAATCTAAAAATATTATTCTAGTACATCAATTTAAAAATAAATAACAAAGGACATAAGTTTCTTTAATTAACGCAAATATATAGCCAAATAAAGGTTTACATGCAAAGGACTAATTAAGGTCCACATTAAAATGCTTTTATAAGGCATACATGAATCAGGTATGCATTGCCATACAATTTATGGCCTCGGCCATGCTGATACATGCAGTTCATTGCAGCTCAAGACGCGCAGACTCCTCCACATAGCCAAAAAACCTGTTCAAGAACAGCAATACGACTGCTAAAAGGTGTCGGCAGTGGCTTTCTTCTAAAACGTATTTAGAGGTTTGAAAACTGTTCTCTGAATCACACCGAAACACATCCAATTATCCTAAGTTTTACGTTTTCATCCTAAGTTTTAGGATTTGATCCTAAGTTTTACGTTTTTATCCTAAAATTTAGGAACGAACTTGCGATGATTGTAAGAGCATATACGCATTCGAACGTAGGCTCGTGCGAGTCGGAAATGGCCAAAAAAACAGGAAAAAATGACTAACACCCACCCAAACTTACGATTCTCGATCCGAAATCAATTAACTTTTGCTCTTTGAATCGAGGGGTTTGTCTAAGAGCAGCAGCTACCAGGGCTCTGACGGCCGCATCCTCCGCTTCCCTCTAACAGGTAGTGTGCCCGTGCCAGCTATTCACAAATCCTTGCTAGAGGGGATGCGGCTGGCACATGCACCGTTGGAATGAGAAACAAGGTAAGCCCGCCAATCGGCGTGGGTTAATAGTCCAGCCAAGTAACTGATTAGGGGTTGTCTGGCACCCTCCTACTTAATGGAACGTCAGATCGAGTCCCTTATGCAGGTGCGGGCTGCTCAGGAACTCCTTCTTTGCCATTCTGGGCTGGTGTAGAGAAAGAAAGCTGTTTCTCTCCATCATTTGTTCCTCTTTAATATTGTATTTTGTTATATAAAAATGCCTTTGATTAGGACCCCCAGACAAAACTTTGCATGGGGTCCCAGAAATTTTAAGCTCGCCCCTGACTATGAGGACACCCCTGACAATGGGGAAGCGGTTCAGGGCAGCCACCAGGGGAGACAATAAGCGATTGTAGCTTATTCTGCAATGGATTCTGTCACTTCCTCCTTACTCACTACTATCATGCCAAAAGAAAAAAGGAAAACATGCCCTAATAGATTTTATAACTTCTGCTTTCTGTATTTTTTCCTTACACAGATTACAAGCTCTTCAAGGCACCTTCAGTATTCTCCTGTATACAGTTTATAAGACCTTTCTTCTGTATGTTCCCTTTTGCTATAATACAGTGTTCTCCAACCTCCTCCTCGAGGCCCAACAACAGCTCATGTTTTGTGGATCTCCACATATCTGCCCCTATAACTCCGCTGCTGCACTCATTACTCCACCTGTGCATCTGTGTGGAGACCTGAAAAACAGGGCCTGTTGGTGGGCCTTTTTATGAGAGGATATGGGAACATTGCCCTAATAGATTGTAAGCTCTTCCTCCTTCTGTATACTCCCTTATACCCTAATAGACTGTAAGAACGTCCTCCTCCTGTGTCCTCCCTTATACCCTAAAAGATTGTAAGTTCTTCCTCCTTCTGTGTCCTCCCATGTGTCCTAATAGATTGTAATCTCTTTTATCTTCTATAATTTTCCCTATGTCCTAATAGTTTGTAAGCTTGTACTCTATCTGTATCCTCCCTAATATATTGTAAGCTCTTCTCCTTCTGTATCCTCCCTTATACCCTAATAGATTGTAAGCTCTTCTCCTTCTGTATCCTCCCTTATACCCTAATAGATTGTAAGCTCTTCTCCTTCTGTATCCTCACTTATACCCTAATAGATTGTAAGCTCTTCTCCTTCTGTATCCTTCCTTATACCCTAATAGATTGTAAGCTCTTCTCTTTCTGTATCCTCCCTTATACCCTAATAGATTGTAAGCTCTTCTCCTTCTGTATCCTCCCTTATACCCTAATAGATTGTAAGCTCTTCTCCTTCTGTATCCTCCCTTATACCCTAATAGATTGTAAGCTCTTCTCCTTCTGTATCCTTCCTTATACCCTAATAGATTGTAAGCTCTTCTCCTTCTGTATCCTTCCTTATACCCTAATAGATTTTAAGCTCTTCCTCCTGTATCCTCCCTTATACCGCAATAGATTGTAAGCTCTTACATCTTCTATATTATTCCTTATGTCCTAAGTTTGTAAGCTTTTTTACCTTTTGTATCTTCCCCTATACTCTAAGTGACTGTAAGTGTGGGCCAGAAACATGGGGAGAGAGCTGGAAGGCCCCATTAGGAGCCCTGAAGGTGTGATAATGACCTTGACAAAGTATACTGAGTTTCTGACCACTTTCCTCCATGGTACAAAACTGTGCCTTCTAATGCACAATAATGCATACCTACCAACTTTTCAGGGTGGGAAAGAGGGGTATTTGTTAAATTAGGCCACGCCCCCTCATAGAGGGATGGATAGGCAAATTAATAATTTATTAATATTATTATACTATTAAAGTAGCCCAAAACCCATCTATAAGATTCCGGGGCGGATCAATTCCCCCCCCCCCCCCCCTTCCGGGCATCCAAAATCGTGATGCTTTGCTGTGTGTAACCCCCCAGGGCGCCCCATTCACTTTTCATGTTTCCCCGTCCAAATGCGCATGCATGAGCCGAAGCCGCATCCCCACTATCCCTCTAGCAGGGCGTGTGCCCGCGCCAGGCATTTGTGAATGGCCGGTGTGGGCACGCTCCCTCTTAGAGGGAAGCGGAGGATGCAGCCATTCAGAGCCGCTGCTCTTAGACGATGTGACATTAGCGGCTCCAAGCGCGCTGATTGGATGAGCGGCCGCGCATGAACCTAGAAGCGAGAAGAGGTGAGTTGCCTTGGGCAATCTGTGGGGTTTCACGCAGCGGGGCACCCCTGATAGTCAAAATCTTGGGTTTTGGCCTACTTTAATATATTAATATTCATTTATAATACTAAGGGGATTAGCAAACCCACAGCACTGCCAGGGGGCACAGCCTCACAGAGAGAATGTGTAACATTTCTCACATGTGACCGGGGAATGGGTTGGGAGGACAAGATTTCCCAATGCAAGGAACTACTAAGGCATCATGCAGCCAAACCAACTCCAACACATTACTGGGAATTACTGGACCACAGTTCACCCACCCTAGCCATAAACCAAATACATATTCAAAACCTAGAAGTCAGGAGGTACGCAGGGGTATCTATTGTGTGAGTCTCGGATGCTCTATGGTTGAGCTAGGGGGATCTTTATATTATATATTCTATTTATGTTTGGTCAGTTGTTCCTCTTTAGGCTCAGAGTTAAATGCCAGACCTGAACCTGGCGTCTTTCTTTCTTCTCAAGGGTCATGTGTAGTGTGGAAGAAGATACAGGATACTCGCAGGCTCTATTGGCCATCTTGCTGCCCTACATCACTGCCCATCACCCAATGGAACCAAGGTACTGATTTCTCTTTGCTCATTTTGGTTTGTAATTGCCATTTTATTTGCCCCTCAGACCTGTATCTGAACTGATCTTGTACTTACCACAATTAAATATATAACTCAACTTGAGATGCACATTTTGCTTTGATCCATTTGATGTATAATTCATACATACGTCTGTTTTTCAGTTAAATTACACGATACTGGGCTGACTTTCATAAACGCCTGCTGTTGGTATGCAGCCCAGCTAAAGGTTAAGCAGGGATACGGCCAGGGCACCATGATGCAGAGTGGGCTTGGGAAAAAGGTGAGTGGATCAAGCATCCCAGCACACAGTGAGGCATCCCAATTGGGGTTGCTCAATAAAGAAGAACAAAACAAAACACAATCCTCTCTCTACTATGAGTGGAGTAAAGCAACAGAAAATAGATAGTGCTGCATCTCTACTTGAATGGTATTAAATCACCAAGCACTAAGCTGCCAGTCAGGGAATTCAGATGCTGCAGCTGCCACCTTCTGTCTGTGCTGAGTAACAACAGCTTATTACTAGTAGACTATTCACTCCACTTGTCATGAATCATTCAGTATCAGCACAATACTATACAAACAGAAAAAGCAGGAATATTTGAGTTTATAGTCTCTCTGGGGAGGAAACAGCACTAAGACTGTCACACAGAAAATCTCTGGCTGTGGGCTGCTCCAGCTTTTGCTGAGTGATTTATCTCTCCAAACAGGTGATCAGAGAGGGGGTCAAAAAATCATATATATAAGAAAAGCCTTCCAGAAAAGCCAGGTTAGCTGACATACCTGTAGCAGGCTTGGATATCAGGACCGCAACCCAGACTGCAGCCCATTTTATTCTTGGTGTGCCACACACCCCGCTTCACTTCTAAATATTCTTCACTTAATGGGTTAACTCACCGCCAGGTGACGTAGTGCAGAGAGGAAGTCTTGTAACGAGCCCCCTTCCGGCCTATATATATATGGTACCTCCCTTCAATCACCAGTATTTTTCTCTCTGCTTGACGACAAGACAGAAGATTGAAGTCTCCTGCTTACAGGTAGGCCGGGGTTCTTACCCCGGCACCCCCCTTTTGGTCTATTTCTGCCCGGTTTGAGTGTTTATACCTTAATGGTGGAATGGAAGCCTCCCAGCCTAGGCTGCTCGCTGGGCAAATGGTAGACGGCACTTTAAGTGCCTAGGAGCTTATCTCCTACCGCTCGACCTCATGCGTGGGGCAATGCGGCTATCCGGCATGGTGATCCGGAAATGGGATGCCCCTGTCCCGAGGGTCCCCGTAGCCCCTTTCTCTCCCGTTACGGTCCCTTCTCCCTTCACTGGGGGGGGGGGGGGGGGGTTTGAGGGTGTGCATTAAGTTTGTGTTTTTCACTAGTATAACTTTATTACAACGTGTGTGTGTTCATGTTATGCATTGAGCTTACTTCAGCATGTGTGCGCTCTTTGTTCACTTTGGTTTAGGTCTCCTTGGATGGCAGACCGCGCTGGGTAGGTGGCTTGCCGCTTGTGCAAAGAAGACTATTGCTTAAGTGGCCCCCTCCCGCCTCCCCCCTCCCCCCTTCCCCGCTGGCACTGTATGTGTTTTATTTTTGCATAGGCTGCGCTATGCGGTCTTTGTTGTTTTCCCCCCCTCCGCTGCCTGGGCGCACGTGTAGTGGCCCATCTGGTGTAATCCCCAGCTGAATTGGCCGCACTGATCAGCGTAGGGGGCGGGTCCCGGTGACGCTGCGACGGGGGCGCGGCGCCGGCGGCGGCGTCATGCGGCGGCCCCAGCTTCACTTCCCTTCAAAGGGGGAAGTCACGTGGGCGCGCGGCCGCACTTGGTTCTTCTGTGCTGCGGCTCCTGGCTGCTGTCTCGCCCTCCGGCTGCTGCTCTCGCTTGGTCCAGGTAAGCGGCCCCACCTGGTGGGGCCGTTGAGTGGGAATTGCCTATGTTCTTGTAATGGATATGGTGGGGAGTTATTTTTTATTAGGGGGCATGGCTGTTGCTCATTTTTAAAGGCACTTTGGTGCCATGCATATAGGATTGTTGCACACATGTGAGGATCTGATTGTGGTTTCTCTTGCCTTACAGATCCCGGGATCCCTGTTTATGGTGGCTAGTCTTTGCCTGGCTAGTCCTTGTCTATTAATTGGGATATTTATAAATGCATATATACATAAATCTATATATATATATATATATATATATATATATATATATATATATATATAATATATATATTATTAAAGGGGACCTTAATTTAAAAAAAATAAATAAATCCTCCCTTCCGGGACATTTACAAATAAGGGGGCATCCCGGGTTGGCTTATGCCTTAACCCTTTAGTTGCCAAGCCCGTAACACCTACGTGCTGGCTTGGCTGGGCGTTAAGTGCCAAGCACGTAGGTGTTACGTGCTTGACATTCACTCACCTCCTGTCAATCTGCGGCAGCATTCAGCAGGGATTCCGGCTCCATCTTCTAGGAGGGTCCTGGGGGGTCACCTGGAGGTGACCCTGACTTCACCCGAGTCACCTGATCGCCGCTGGACGAATGAGAAGTGGGGCGCGCGGCTGCTGTCATCAGCCGGCGCCACCACTATATAAACAACATGCGGTCTCCTGTTGCTGTCTTTGCCCGTCGGATCGAAGGTAGGTGGAGGTGTGTGTGGGGGTGGTGGAGGTGTGTGGGGGAGTCACTGATTGTTGGGGGGGGTCACTGATTGTTGGGGGGGGTCACTGATTGTTGGGGGGGTGAGTGGGTGGGTGGCCGTAGGTGCTCAGGTGTGCGCCGCTCCGCCGCCGCTGCCGCCACCACTTCAGGAATGTGGGGGGGTCACTGATTGTTGGGGGGGTCACTGATTGTTGGGGGGGGTGAGTGGGTGGGTGGCCGTAGGTGCTCAGATGTGCGCTGCTCCGCCGCCACCACTTCAGGAATGTGAGGGGGTCACTGATTGTTGGGGGGGTCACTGATTGTTGGGGGGGTGAGTGGGTGGGTGGCCATAGGTGCTCAGATGTGCGTTGCTCCGCCGCCGCCACTACTTCATGAATGCTGCTCCATTTGCCGGATCTCTCTCATCGGATCGGAGGTGTGGGGTGGGGGGGTGTGTGTGTGTGTGGGGGGGGGGTTGTGATCTGTGGGGGGGGGTTGTGATCTGTGGGGGGGGGTTGTGATCTGTGGGGGGGGGTTGTGATCTGTGTGGGGGGGGGTTGTGATCTGTGTGTGGGGGGGGGTTGTGATCTGTGTGTGGGGGGGGGTTGTGATCTGTGTGTGGGGGGGGGTTGTGATCTGTGTGTGGGGGGGGGGTTGTGATCTGTGTGGGGGGGGGTTGTGATCTGTGTGTGGGGGGGGGGGGTTGTGATCTGTGTGTGGGGGGGGGTTGTGATCTGTGTGTGGGGGGGGGGGTGTGATCTGTGTGTGGGGGGGGGGGGTGTGATCTGTGTGTGGGGGGGGGGTGTGATCTGTGTGTGGGGGGGGGGGGTTGTGATCTGTGTGTGTGTGCCGGCGGTCAGATCTGGGGTCAGATCTGTGCGTGCCGGCGGTCAGATCTGTGTGTGCCGGCGGTCAGATCTGACCCCAGATCTGTGTGTGCCGGCGGTCAGATCTGACCCCAGATCTGTGTGTGCCGGCGGTCAGATCTGACCCCAGATCTGTGTGTGCCGGCGGTCAGATCTGACCCCAGATCTGTGTGTGCCGGCGGTCAGATCTGACCCCAGATCTGTGTGTGCCGGCGGTCAGATCTGGGGTCAGATCTGTGTGTGCCGGCGGTCAGATCTGGGGTCAGATCTGTGTGTGCCGGCGGTCAGAGCTGGGGTCAGATCTGTGTGTGCCGGCGGTCAGATCTGGGGTCAGACCTGTGTGTGCCGGCGGTCAGATCTGACCCCAGATCTGTGTGTGCCGGCGGTCAGATCTGACCCCAGATCTGTGTGTGCCGGCGGTCAGATCTGACCCCAGATCTGTGTGTGCCGGCGGTCAGATCTGACCCCAGATCTGTGTGTGCCGGCGGTCAGATCTGACCCCAGATCTGTGTGTGCCGGCGGTCAGATCTGACCCCAGATCTGTGTGTGCCGGCGGTCAGATCTGGGGTCAGATCTGTGTGTGCCGGCGGTCAGATCTGTGTGTGCCGGCGGTCAGATCTGTGTGTGCCGGCGGTCAGATCTGTGTGTGCCGGCGGTCAGATCTGTGTGTGCCGGCGGTCAGATCTGTGTGTGCCGGCGGTCAGATCTGTGTGTGCCGGCGGTCAGATCTGTGTGTGCCGGCAGTCAGATCTGGGGTCAGATCTGTGTGTGCCGGCGGTCAGATCTGTGTGTGCCGGCGGTCAGATCTGTGTGTGCCGGCGGTCAGATCTGTGGGTGCCGGCGGTCAGATCTGTGGGTGCCGGCGGTCAGATCTGTGGGTGCCGGCGGTCAGATCTGTGGGTGCCGGCGGTCAGATCTGTGGGTGCCGGCGGTCAGATCTGTGGGTGCCGGCGGTCAGATCTGGGGTCAGATCTGTGGGTGCCGGCGGTCAGATCTGCGGTCGCGCGTGTGTGGGTGCCGGCGGTCAGATCTGCGGTCGCGCGTGTGTGGGTGCCGGCGGTCAGATCTGCGGTCGCGCGTGTGTGGGTGCCGGCGGTCAGATCTGCGGTCGCGCGTGCCGGCGGTCAGATCTGCGGTCGCGCGTGTGTGGGTGCCGGCGGTCAGATCTGCGGTCGCGCGTGTGTGTGCCGGTGGTCAGAGTGAATCCCCCTCGATTGCCAGTAAAACTTACCTTACCACCGCTCTAGGTATAGCATAGTGCGGCTGTTGTCCATGCATGCGTCCTAAACACTCCCTAATCTTAACTTTTTCTCTTAGGTTGTTCGCTGAGATCTTCTCCATTTGTTTCGTTGTTTGGACCTTTCGCTTGCCCTTTTGGGAGCCTAGCCCCCGCCCCTCCTTTTGGGAGCCTAGCCCCCGCCCCTCCTTTTGGGAGCCTAGCCCCCGCCCCTCCTTTTGGGAGCCTAGCCCCCGCCCCTCCTTTTGGGAGCCTAGCCCCCGCCCCTCCTTTTGGGAGCCTAGCTGGGATCCCGTGACCTGCTGCTCCTGACTCCACCACTTCTCATCGGGTTGTAACTATACACTTTTATTTCTATTTTTGTCTGTTTTTTTTGCTTTGTTTTATTGTATTGTATTTTTTTGTTTCATTTTTTGTCTGTTTTTTTGCTTTGTTTTATTGTATTGTATTTTTTTGTAATTTGTCTTTAGTTTTAGCCTTTAGTTTTAGCCTTTAGTTTTAGCCTTTAGTTTTAGCCTTTAGTTTTAGCCTTTTTTTTTAGATTTTTGTTTGCATTGGGGTATGGCTGGTAAGCGGTACACTGCACAGGAAGCTGCGGCTTACCTGATGGCGTCTGACTCGGAAGATTTTAGTGAGTCAGGGTCTGAGTTCTTCCCATCAGATAGCGAGTCAGACAGTGTATACTCTACTGAGGAAACACAGCCGCGCAGTGCTACCAGTAGTAGCCACCGTAGAAGGGATAGTACCGCACAAAGTGAGGCCACGCTTCAGGCGAGTGTAGTGCAGGATGAGGCATCGAGTGCTGCAGCTGGTGAAGGAGCGTCTGCGTGGAGGCCTCCTAATAATATTTCCCCCGAAATTCCCCCTTTTGATTCGGTCCCCGGGGTCAATGTAGACACCACAAATTTTGGTGTCATTGACTTTTTCAAATTGTTCCTCACAGAAGCCATCCTACTGGATATGGTCTTCTATACCAATCTGTATGCCGAGCAGGTCTTAGCGCAAAACCCCCAGCAGAGGCACGCCCGAGCTCAGGCATGGCATCCCACAAATTTGAGTGAGATAAAGAAATTTTGGGGGCTCACTCTAGCAATGGGTATCCTAAAAAAATTTAGTATTTCCTCCTACTGGGATACCCAAACCATATTGGCAACTCCATTATTTCCGGCCGTAATGTCCAGAAACCGCTACCAAATTTTACTGCGGTTTCTGCATTTTAACGACAATTCCACTGCTATTCCCCGTGGTGAGCCCGGTCACGACAGGCTGCATAAATTACGGCCCCTGCTCAACAGCCTGTCAGATCGCTTCGCAGTAGTGTACACCCCCGGCCAAAAATTATCAATTGACGAGTCACTACTGCTTTTCAAAGGGCGCATTGTTTTTCGGCAATATATCCCTAGCAAGCGTGCCCGCTACGGGATTAAATTTTACCAATTATGCGATAGTGTGACCGGCTACATCAAATATTTTCGAATCTATGAAGGAAAGGACACCTATCTGGACCCCCCTGGTTGTCCCCTTGATTTGTCAATAAGTGGAAAGATCGTTTGGGACCTCATGACTCCATTGTTGGGTAGAGGTTACCACTAGGGATGAGCGAATCGATCCGGACGAACCCGGATTCGATCCGAATTTCAGGAAAAATTCGATTCGGATCGAATCCGAATTTCCCCGCGATTCGATCACTCGAAGTTTTCCTTTAACATCCATTCATTTACATTACAGGCATTCTAAGATGGCGGGCGGGACATGTCTGGACATGTATCCCGCGGCAGTGCAAGCTGGGGCAGTCACATGCAGCCTATCAGCAGCCAGCAAGCCCGGTGACGTCACACAGCGGTATTTAACGGCGGCCATCTTGCTTTTCCTCATTTCTCTATTGCATTCGTGACAGACAGACAGAACGCTGTGTAGCTGAGGCAGTTAGACAGGCTGGAGACAGGCTGGAGACAGGGACAGACAGGGACAGGCTGGAGACAGGCAGGAGACAGGCAGGAGACAGACAGGAGACAGACAGAAAGCCAGGGAAAGGTAGGAAAAACGGAGCTGGCTGACAGGGAGATTTTTTTTTTTTCATCCAGCCTTTGTTAGCGTTTTCAGGCTGCTTATAGTAACTAACTGTGCATATATACTGAACTGATCTTAAGTCTGCTGTGAGGCATCCCATTCTGTGACTAAAGCAGCCTCTATTTAATAGCATAATAAACATTTGCACTTATTCTCATAGAAATCAGGCCTGATAAAGACACTTTTGCTGTGCATGCTCTCTGGTTTTTGTGGCACTGGCATCCCATTCTGTGACTAAAGCAGCCTCTATTTAATAGCATAATAAACATTTGCACTTATTCTCATAGAAATCAGGCCTGATAAAGACACTTTTGCTGTGCATGCTCTCTGGTTTTTGTGGCACTGGCATCCCATTCTGTGACTAAAGCAGCCTCTATTTAATAGCATAATAAACATTTGCACTTATTCTCATAGAAATCAGGCCTGATAAAGACACTTTTGCTGTGCATGCTCTCTGGTTTTTGTGGCACTGGCATCCCATTCTGTGACTAAAGCAGCCTCTATTTAATAGCATAATAAACATTTGCACTTATTCTCATAGAAATCAGGCCTGATAAAGACACTTTTGCTGTGCATGCTCTCTGGTTTTTGTGGCACTGGCATCCCATTCTGTGACTAAAGCAGCCTCTATTTAATAGCATAATAAACATTTGCACTTATTCTCATAGAAATCAGGCCTGATAAAGACACTTTTGCTGTGCATGCTCTCTGGTTTTTGTGGCACTGGCATCCCATTCTGTGACTAAAGCAGCCTCTATTTAATAGCATAATAAACATTTGCACTTATTCTCATAGAAATCAGGCCTGATAAAGACACTTTTGCTGTGCATGCTCTCTGGTTTTTGTGGCACTGGCATCCCATTCTGTGACTAAAGCAGCCTCTATTTAATAGCATAATAAACATTTGCACTTATTCTCATAGAAATCAGGCCTGATAAAGACACTTTTGCTGTGCATGCTCTCTGGTTTTTGTGGCACTGGCATCCCATTCTGTGACTAAAGCAGCCTCTATTTAATAGCATAATAAACATTTGCACTTATTCTCATAGAAATCAGGCCTGATAAAGACACTTTTGCTGTGCATGCTCTCTGGTTTTTGTGGCACTGGCATCCCATTCTGTGACTAAAGCAGCCTCTATTTAATAGCATAATAAACATTTGCACTTATTCTCATAGAAATCAGGCCTGATAAAGACACTTTTGCTGTGCATGCTCTCTGGTTTTTGTGGCACTGGCATCCCATTCTGTGACTAAAGCAGCCTCTATTTAATAGCATAATAAACATTTGCACTTATTCTCATAGAAATCAGGCCTGATAAAGACACTTTTGCTGTGCATGCTCTCTGGTTTTTGTGGCACTGGCATCCCATTCTGTGACTAAAGCAGCCTCTATTTAATAGCATAATAAACATTTGCACTTATTCTCATAGAAATCAGGCCTGATAAAGACACTTTTGCTGTGCATGCTCTCTGGTTTTTGTGGCACTGGCATCCCATTCTGTGACTAAAGCAGCCTCTATTTAATAGCATAATAAACATTTGCACTTATTCTCATAGAAATCAGGCCTGATAAAGACACTTTTGCTGTGCATGCTCTCTGGTTTTTGTGGCACTGGCATCCCATTCTGTGACTAAAGCAGCCTCTATTTAATAGCATAATAAACATTTGCACTTATTCTCATAGAAATCAGGCCTGATAAAGACACTTTTGCTGTGCATGCTCTCTGGTTTTTGTGGCACTGGCATCCCATTCTGTGACTAAAGCAGCCTCTATTTAATAGCATAATAAACATTTGCACTTATTCTCATAGAAATCAGGCCTGATAAAGACACTTTTGCTGTGCATGCTCTCTGGTTTTTGTGGCACTGGCATCCCATTCTGTGACTAAAGCAGCCTCTATTTAATAGCATAATAAACATTTGCACTTATTCTCATAGAAATCAGGCCTGATAAAGACACTTTTGCTGTGCATGCTCTCTGGTTTTTGTGGCACTGGCATCCCATTCTGTGACTAAAGCAGCCTCTATTTAATAGCATAATAAACATTTGCACTTATTCTCATAGAAATCAGGCCTGATAAAGACACTTTTGCTGTGCATGCTCTCTGGTTTTTGTGGCACTGGCATCCCATTCTGTGACTAAAGCAGCCTCTATTTAATAGCATAATAAACATTTGCACTTATTCTCATAGAAATCAGGCCTGATAAAGACACTTTTGCTGTGCATGCTCTCTGGTTTTTGTGGCACTGGCATCCCATTCTGTGACTAAAGCAGCCTCTATTTAATAGCATAATAAACATTTGCACTTATTCTCATAGAAATCAGGCCTGATAAAGACACTTTTGCTGTGCATGCTCTCTGGTTTTTGTGGCACTGGCATCCCATTCTGTGACTAAAGCAGCCTCTATTTAATAGCATAATAAACATTTGCACTTATTCTCATAGAAATCAGGCCTGATAAAGACACTTTTGCTGTGCATGCTCTCTGGTTTTTGTGGCACTGGCATCCCATTCTGTGACTAAAGCAGCCTCTATTTAATAGCATAATAAACATTTGCACTTATTCTCATAGAAATCAGGCCTGATAAAGACACTTTTGCTGTGCATGCTCTCTGGTTTTTGTGGCACTGGCATCCCATTCTGTGACTAAAGCAGCCTCTATTTAATAGCATAATAAACATTTGCACTTATTCTCATAGAAATCAGGCCTGATAAAGACACTTTTGCTGTGCATGCTCTCTGGTTTTTGTGGCACTGGCATCCCATTCTGTGACTAAAGCAGCCTCTATTTAATAGCATAATAAACATTTGCACTTATTCTCATAGAAATCAGGCCTGATAAAGACACTTTTGCTGTGCATGCTCTCTGGTTTTTGTGGCACTGGCATCCCATTCTGTGACTAAAGCAGCCTCTATTTAATAGCATAATAAACATTTGCACTTATTCTCATAGAAATCAGGCCTGATAAAGACACTTTTGCTGTGCATGCTCTCTGGTTTTTGTGGCACTGGCATCCCATTCTGTGACTAAAGCAGCCTCTATTTAATAGCATAATAAACATTTGCACTTATTCTCATAGAAATCAGGCCTGATAAAGACACTTTTGCTGTGCATGCTCTCTGGTTTTTGTGGCACTGGCATCCCATTCTGTGACTAAAGCAGCCTCTATTTAATAGCATAATAAACATTTGCACTTATTCTCATAGAAATCAGGCCTGATAAAGACACTTTTGCTGTGCATGCTCTCTGGTTTTTGTGGCACTGGCATCCCATTCTGTGACTAAAGCAGCCTCTATTTAATAGCATAATAAACATTTGCACTTATTCTCATAGAAATCAGGCCTGATAAAGACACTTTTGCTGGCCAAAGGCCTACTGGACCCTGCCAGCTCGATTCCTGCCCGGGGCATCCCATTCTGTGACTAAAGCAGCCTCTGTTTAAGACCATATAAGCATTTGTTCTTATCATATTTGAAATTAGGCCTGATAAAGACACTTTTGCTGGGCATAGCACTACTGGACCCTGCCAGGTGCACTCCTATTTGGGGCATCCCATTCTGTGACTACAGCAGCCTCTGTTTAAGACCATATAAGCATTTGCTCTTATCATATTTGAAATTAGGCCTGATAAAGACACTTTTGCTGGCCAAAGCACTACTGTACCCTGCCAGCTCGATTCCTGCCCGGGGCATCCCATTCTGTGACTACAGCAGCCTCTGTTTAAGACCATATAAGCATTTGCTCTTATCATATTTGAAATTAGGCCTGATAAAGACACTTTTGCTGGCCAAAGCACTACTGTACCCTGCCAGCTCGATTCCTCCCCGGGGCATCCCATTCTGTGACTAAAGCAGCCTCTGTTTAAGACCATATAAGCATTTGCTCTTATCATATTTGAAATTAGGCCTGATAAAGACACTTTTGCTGGGCATAGCACAACTTGTCCCTGCCAGGTGTACTTACTGCTGGTTTTTAGGGCATCCCATTCTGTGACTACACCAGCCTCTATTTAAGAACCTAACCATTTGCACCTATTCTAATTGAAATTAGGCATGATAAAGACACTTTTGCTGTGCATAGTCTTACTGCTGCCTGCCAGGTGCTCTCTGGTTTTTGGGACATCCCATTCTGTAACATACCATTAGCCTCTGCATTAACTGTAAGCTGCACAGTTATTTAAAGAAATTTGGCCTGTATGAGCCTGCTAACACACTGCTGCTGTGTGCATATATACTGATCTCAAGTCTGCTTTGGGGCATCCCATTCTGTAACATACCATTAGCCTCTGCATTAACTGTAAGCTGCACATTTATTTAAAGAAATTTGGCCTGTATGAGCCTGCTAACACACTGCTGCTGTGTGCATATATATTGATCTCAAGTCTGCTTTGGGGCATCCCATTCTGTAACATACCATTAGCCTCTGCATTAACTGTAAGCTGCACAGTTATTTAAAGAAATTTGGCCTGTATGAGCCTGCTAACACACTGCTGCTGTGTGCATATATACTGATCTCAAGTCAGCTTGGGGCATCCCATTCTGTAACATACCATTAGCCTCTGCATTAACTGTAAGCTGCACAGTTATTTAAAGAAATTTGGCCTGTATGAGCCTGCTAACACACTGCTGCTGTGTGCATATATACTGATCTCAAGTCTGCTTTGGGGCATCCCATTCTGTAACATACCATTAGCCTCTGCATTAACTGTAAGCTGCACAGTTATTTAAAGAAATTTGGCCTGTATGAGCCTGCTAACACACTGCTGCTGTGTGCATATATACTGATCTCAAGTCTGCTTGGGGCATCCCATTCTGTAACATACCATTAGCCTCTGCATTAACTGTAAGCTGCACAGTTATTTAAAGAAATTTGGCCTGTATGAGCCTGCTAACACACTGCTGCTGTGTGCATATATACTGATCTCAAGTCTGCTTTGGGGCATCCCATTCTGTAACATACCATTAGCCTCTGCATTAACTGTAAGCTGCACAGTTATTTAAAGAAATTTGGCCTGTATGAGCCTGCTAACACACTGCTGCTGTGTGCATATATACTGATCTCAAGTCTGCTTGGGGCATCCCATTCTGTAACATACCATTAGCCTCTGCATTAACTGTAAGCTGCACAGTTATTTAAAGAAATTTGGCCTGTATGAGCCTGCTAACACACTGCTGCTGTGTGCATATATACTGATCTCAAGTCTGCTTGGGGCATCCCATTCTGTAACATACCATTAGCCTCTGCATTAACTGTAAGCTGCACAGTTATTTAAAGAAATTTGGCCTGTATGAGCCTGCTAACACACTGCTGCTGTGTGCATATATACTGATCTCAAGTCTGCTTTGGGGCATCCCATTCTGTAACATACCATTAGCCTCTGCATTAACTGTAAGCTGCACAGTTATTTAAAGAAATTTGGCCTGTATGAGCCTGCTAACACACTGCTGCTGTGTGCATATATACTGATCTCAAGTCTGCTTGGGGCATCCCATTCTGTAACATACCATTAGCCTCTGCATTAACTGTAAGCTGCACAGTTATTTAAAGAAATTTGGCCTGTATGAGCCTGCTAACACACTGCTGCTGTGTGCATATATACTGATCTCAAGTCTGCTTTGGGGCATCCCATTCTGTAACATACCATTAGCCTCTGCATTTACTGTAAGCTGCACATTTATTTAAAGAAATTTGGCCTGTATGAGCCTGCTAACACACTGCTGCTGTGTGCATATATACTGATCTCAAGTCAGCTTGGGGCATCCCATTCTGTAACATACCATTAGCCTCTGCATTAACTGTAAGCTGCACAGTTATTTAAAGAAATTTGGCCTGTATGAGCCTGCTAACACACTGCTGCTGTGTGCATATATACTGATCTCAAGTCTGCTTGGGGCATCCCATTCTGTAACATAACATAACCTACCTACCATACTAAGCAGGCCTCTTGGAGGCTGAGTGTCCACTTTTGGGTGTGCATTTATATTCGGTTTCATATACAGTGGGGTATCCCAATTTGTAAGATAACCTACCCCAACCATGTAAACTAAATAGGCCTGTTGCAGCCTGAGTTTCTCTGCTTGCGTATGGCCTGCATTACAATCTGTCTCTTTCAATGACACTGCTGCCTGTGGTATCCCAATTTGTAAGATAACCTACCCCAACCATGTAAACTAAAGGTTACGTCCTTCCAGAAGGAAAACTTATGCCGAACACTATTTTTGTTAGGGGCATTGACCTTTGGATTGATCGGCATGAAATTAATTTTTTTTTTTCAAAGTATGGCGCTGTGAAGGTGGTCAAAATGATGTCTCATACTTGGATTATTGTTACTTTTTGTTCAGCTTGAAATATAACAGGCCACACGGGCATCCCAAGGCACATGCTATTTTAAACCTATCTGTTATACAACATAAGCGTTGATCAGGCTACTTCAGTTTGCACTTGTTTTTGACTGATTTTAATAAACCAGGCCGCAGGGCACCCCAAAGCTGCACCTTGCACCCTATCTGGTATACAACATAAGCGTTGATCAGCATCAGCTTCATTAAGCTACTTCAGTTTGCACTTCCTTTTTGACTGCTTTCATTTAACCAGGCCGCAGGGCACCCCAAAGCTGCACCTTGCACCCTACCTGTTTATACTAAATAAGCATCTACAGCCTCAGCTTTATTAAGTTATTGCATTTTGAATTGGTTTTGGTCTGCTTTAAATACACCAGGCCGCAGGGCATCCCAAACCTGCATGTTGCACCCCATCTGTTATACTAAATAAGCGTTGATCAGCATCAGCTTTATTAAGCTATTGCATTTTGCATTGGTTTTTGTACTGCTGCCAAAACACTAGCCCATATGGGCATCCCAAACCAGCACATGTCACCCTATCTGTTATACTAAATAAGCTTCTACAGGCCCTTTTTTTATTTATTTATTTTTATTTATATAGAGCTGCAATAGCTTATATTGTGAGGTTAATTTGCCATTTTGCAGCATAATATAGAGCAGCCCCTGTGTAAATCTGAGGGGCAATAGCTTATATAGTGAGGTAAATTTGCCATTTTGCTTCGTTATATAGAGCAGGCCCTGTGTAAATCTGAGGGGCAATAGCTTATATTGTGAGGTAAATTTGCCATTTTGCAGCATAATATAGAGCAGCCCCTGTGTAAATCTGAGGGGCAATAGCTTATATTGTGAGGTAAATTTGCCACTTTGCAGCATAATATAGAGCAGCCCCTGTGTAAATCTGAGGGGCAATAGCTCATATAGTGAGGTAAATTTGCCATTTTGCTTCGTTATATAGAGCAGCCCAGTTGCCATCTAAATCAACTACTGTCCGGCCAGTACAGCTTTTCCAGGGCAAACTCTGCTAGTTGCGGGCACAAGTCAAGTTTGGCTTCCCAGCAAATCCAGTGGATCTTGAAGGTGTGTTGGCATGGTCATGTCAAGGTATGACATGACCTGCTGTTTGAGGTCCAGCTCCAGGTCTTCCTGCTGCTCATGAGTAGACTCACTATGCGGGTGTAGAAAGCTACTCACTAGCGACTGAAGACTGAGGCTGCTGCTGATGGAGCTGCTGCTGCTGCTCCTTCCACCCCCCCAGCAGCCATGGCAGTGGAAGGTGATCGCAGAGGTCCCCCCCGAGTCAGACCTGCGGGAGTATGGGCCATGGCGCAGATAGACATCGCCCAACTGACTACGTGGGATGTCTCTGTAGTAGGTCAGTTTGTCCTCCCTCTCAGTGGGCGTAAAAAATGCCCCCATTTTGTGCCGGAAGCGAGGGTCCAATAAGTTGGAGAGCCAGAAGTCTTCCCGCTGACAAATGGAGACAATTCTGCGCTCACTAGTACGCAAGCATGTGAGCATGCATCGTGCCATTTGTGCAAATGACTCGGAGGGACTACCTGTCTCCATCTCCACTGTAAACTGCCACGGTGTGTCTGGGTCCTCTGTCTCACCTTACTCACAACCCTCTAGCTCCTGTGGCTGCTCCTGCTCCTCCTCTTCTGTCAGATGACTAGATAAAATGGTCATTTTGTGAAACCTAAACTGTGGTTTGCTTTGCCCCACCCCCTCCTCCTCCTCCACTTCAGCCCCCACAGGCTTCATGTGGCTGTGAAATGTATGTGCCATGTCTCCAGTGCCCTGACCAGCCATGGTTTCCAACATGTGTTGTAGTACATGAAGCAGTGGAATCTCATCGTTCATCTCATAGTCCTGGCAACTGACTAATAACGTAGCTTCCTCAAAGGGCCTGAGCAAACGGTCGGTGTCACGTATGAGCTGCCAATGGTTTACATTGAATTTACACAGGTGTCCCCCTATCCGTTTGGATCATCCAGAAATCCGTGATGGCTTTTCTCTGTTCCTATAGTGCAGTGGTCCTCAACCCTGTCCTCAAGGCCCACCAACAAGTCATGTTTTTTGGATCTCCAAATAGCCAGCTCTATTGCTCTGCAGCTGCACTAATTACTCCACCTGTGCATCTTTGTGGAGATCTGCAAAACCTGGCCTGTTGGTGGGCCTTGAGGACAGGGTTGGGGACCACTGCTATAGTGGATCCTGCATATGGAGGGTGGAATTCCAACGGGTGGAAACATCGCAAATCAGACTATGGTGGGGTACACCGTTGTGACGCTAAGGCTCAATAGGGTTGTGCTTCGTGGTGTAGGAGTGCCAGAAGTGCATGCTAACTTTCTTTCCTGTTGTTCTTTCAGATGGGGGCAAGACTTAAAAACTAGACTGAACACGTGTGCCATGTGAGGACGCATGACTTTGGCTTCCTTGTCGCAGCGCAAACAAGATGTTCTTCCAAGTGTAATGCAGCAGGCTGGACTTATGGTGACGCTGTCTGAGAGGAGAAATCCCTCAGACATCAAGATTAAAAATTCCAAGAATTTTTGAGGGCTAATTATTCAGAGGCAAATGATAGCTAGTTGTTTCTGATTTAATTACAAGGTGGAAACACACCCTCAAACAAAACTTCACTTTGGCAATACTATTGCATTTGTCTATTCATAATTTTATGTATATACACTAACTAACCTACTTTTTCTCCCCAGGATGCTGCATGAAACACTGCCACATCGCTGAGTAGCTGATTTTTCCGAACAACAGTCCGCAATAATCTGCTGCTGCTGCCGCCGCCACCGCCGCAGACTCCAGGGACCCTCTTCCACTACCTCGGCTTGCAACACCTCCTCCCACGACACTCTCCTCATCACTAATTGCCGGCTACTGGAAGAAGAGGCGAGTGTCTCCTCCACTTCTTGGCTGGGCAGTAGCTGCTGAATTTTATGATTATCAGATCTTCATCAATGGATAGTGGAGCTGAACCCAAAGCATAACAGACAGACAGTTGACTGGGGGTGTCAGATGCCACTTGTGATGCAGTGGACTGCTTTTGCAGCACTTCGAGACAAAGTTGCTTCATTGGCTGACACAATGACTGGTAAATCTGTGGAACATATGGTTTACAAGCAAGAATAACCATTTGTTTTTATATGAAAAAGACCCTGGTTTATACAGACTTTTTTTTTCCAGAGACTGCCCTGCGTGGAAATGAATGGCGCTTGGATCATCCAAGCTTTCCTCCCAACAATGCCTGATGTATTCCAGTAGATTGATGACGGGGCCAGACCTACACTAAAGAAAGATGGATCGTGCAAAACAGATTTAAGGCGCTGCTCTCCAGTTACAGACATTCCTCCGCATCGGACCACAAGTAAGTATTGATAAAAAATCCTTTCCGTTACTCTTACTTTTTATTAATATTCTTCGGATAAGACGGATCAGACATGATTCCAGATTAAAAATTCCAAGAATTTTTGAGGGCTAATTAGTCAGAGGCAATGATACCTTCTTGTTTCTGATTTAATTAAAAGGTGGAAACACACCCTCAAACAAAACTTCACTTTGGCAATACTTTTGCATTTGTTTATTCATAATTTTATGTAGATATTACTAACTAAGCTACTTTTTCTCCACATGACTCTCCACAGGGTGTGATTCATCCAATTTTTGGGCTCCTGAAGCCAACCCCAGTGTCTCTTTAAAGTAATATTTGGGCTCCTGCTGCTGCCAACTCCAGGGTGTGATTCATCAAATTTTTGGGCTCCTGAAGCCAACCCCAGTGTCTCTTTATAGTAATATTTGGGCTCCTGCTGCTGCTGCTGCCAACTCCAGGGTGTGATTCATCCAATTTTTGGGCTCCTGAAGCCAACCCCAGTGTATATTTGGGCTCCTGCTGCTGCTGCTGCCAACTCCAGGGTGTGAATCATCCAATTTTTGGGCTCCTGAAGCCAACTCCAGGGTCTCTTTAAAGTAATGTTTGGGCTCCTGCTGCTGCTGCCAACTTCTGCCAACTCCAGGGTGTGATTCATCCAATTTTTGGGCTCCTGAAGCCAACTCCAGTGTATATTTGGGCTCCTGCTGCTGCTGCTGCCAACTCCAGGGTGTGATTCATCCAATTTTTGGGCTCCTGAAGCCAACTCCAGTGTATATTTGGGCTCCTGCTGCTGCTGCTGCCAACTTCTGCCAACTCCAGGGTGTGATTCATCCAATTTTTGGGCTCCTGAAGCCAACTCCAGTGTATATTTGGGCTCCTGCTGCTGCTGCTGTCAACTCCTGCCAACTCCAGGGTGTGATTCATCCAATTTTTGGGCTCCTGAAGCCAACTCCAGTGTATATTTGGGCTCCTGCTGCTGCTACTGTCAACTCCTGCCAACTCCAGGGTGTGATTCATCCAATTTTTGGGCTCCTGAAGCCAACTCCAGTGTATATTTGGGCTCCTGCTGCTGCTACTGTCAACTCCTGCCAACTCCAGGGTGTGATTCATCCAATTTTTGGGCTCCTGAAGCCAACTCCAGTGTATATTTGGGCTCCTGCTGCTGCTGCTGCCAACTCCAGGGTGTGAATCATCCAATTTTTGGGCTCCTGAAGCCAACTCCAGGGTCTCTTTAAAGTAATGTTTGGGCTCCTGCTGCTGCTGCCAACTTCTGCCAACTCCAGGGTGTGATTCATCCAATTTTTGGGCTCCTGAAGCCAACTCCAGTGTATATTTGGGCTCCTGCTGCTGCTGCTGCCAACTCCAGGGTGTGATTCATCCAATTTTTGGGCTCCTGAAGCCAACTCCAGTGTATATTTGGGCTCCTGCTGCTGCTGCTGTCAACTCCTGCCAACTCCAGGGTGTGATTCATCCAATTTTTGGGCTCCTGAAGCCAACTCCAGTGTATATTTGGGCTCCTGCTGCTGCTGCTGTCAACTCCTGCCAACTCCAGGGTGTGATTCATCCAATTTTTGGGCTCCTGAAGCCAACTCCAGTGTATATTTGGGCTCCTGCTGCTGCTGCTGTCAACTCCTGCCAACTCCAGGGTGTGATTCATCCAATTTTTGGGCTCCTGAAGCCAACTCCAGTGTATATTTGGGCTCCTGCTGCTACTACTGTCAACTCCTGCCAACTCCAGGGTGTGATTCATCCAATTTTTGGGCTCCTGAAGCCAACTCCAGTGTATATTTGGGCTCCTGCTGCTGCTGCTGCCAACTTCTGCCAACTCCAGGGTGTGATTCATCCAATTTTTGGGCTCCTGAGGCCAACTCCAGTGTATATTTGGGCTCCTGCTGCTGCTGCTGCCAACTTCTGCCAACTCCAGGGTGTGATTCATCCAATTTTTGGGCTCCTGAGGCCAACTCCAGTGTATATTTGGGCTCCTGCTGCTACTACTGTCAACTCCTGCCAACTCCAGGGTGTGATTCATCCAATTTTTGGGCTCCTGAGGCCAACTCCAGTGTATATTTGGGCTCCTGCTGCTGCTGCTGCCAACTTCTGCCAACTCCAGGGTGTGATTCATCCAATTTTTGGGCTCCTGAGGCCAACTCCAGTGTATATTTGGGCTCCTGCTCCTGCTGCTGCCAACTTCTGCCAACTCCAGGGTGTGATTCATCCAATTTTTGGGCTCCTGAAGCCAACTCCAGTGTATATTTGGGCTCCTGCTGCTGCTGCCAACTTCTGCCAACTCCAGGGTGTGATTCATCCAATTTTTGGGCTCCTGAGGCCAACTCCAGTGTATATTTGGGCTCCTTCTGCCCCTCATAGTGATGCCACTTCAACTCTCTGCAATTGTGCCGCTCTGCGATTCTATTAGCGATGCCTCTGATCTGCATGTGATATTTCTTAAAAGTATTATTTAACAAACCCAGCACGCATCCTGTGCGTGTTACAGCAAGGCTGAATGGTTTACAACCCTATTGAGGCTGTAGGAGGCTCAGAAATAGCCGTTTTTAATAGCGATTCGTCGCGAATTTATTCGGGTCGAAACGATTTTTGTCGGAAAATTCGGCGAATCAGTCGAATCGAATTTTTCAAAAGTTCGCTCATCTCTAGTTACCACTTATATGTGGACAACTTCTATACCAGCATCCCCTTATTTCGCGCCCTTTATTCGTTGGATACCCCGGCCTGCGGCACCATCAACCCTAAACGCAAAGGATTGCCCAGGCCACTACTTGAAAAAAAATTAAAAAGGGGGGAGTCTTATGCTCTAAGAAGCGATGAGGTCCTGGCCATGAAATACATGGGCAAAAAAAATGTATTCCTTCTGACAACACTCCACGATGAGTCAGTTGTGAATGTAAGGCAACGTGGTCCCCGAGCCCCTTCCCAAAAGCCACGTTGCATAACCGATTATAATAAATTCATGGGTGGCGTTGATAAAACGGACCAAATATTAACTTATTACAACGCCACCCGAAAAACTCGAGCCTGGTACACTAAAGTTGCTATCCATTTGGTCCAAATGGCAACCTACAACAGCTTTGTTGCCTTCAAGGCAGCAGTGCCAGGCTCCAATTTATCGTACATAAAATACCAGCAGCAGTTACTCCCTGCTTTGTTGTTTGGGGATACTGCGGAAGAACCAGATCTGCCTACCAATGACAACCAGGCCAGATTAGTAGGGAAGCACTTTATAAAGTTGCTTCCCGAAGTTGGTAAAAAGCGGTATCCCCAGAGAGCTTGTAGGGTTTGTAGGAAGCGTGGCATTAGAAGAGATGTGCGGTATTATTGCCCGACCTGTCCCAGCCAACCCGGGTTATGCCTCGAAGATTGTTTTGAGGTATACCATACTCAACTAAATTATTGAGCAATGCATTTTTTTTTTTTGGTAGGTAGGCCCCTTTTAGGATTAGGTTTCTTAGGTATTTTGTGTTGCCATTATATTTTATTTTCTTTTAGTTTCTTTTCGCTGTTGCTAATCCGAAGGGAAATGGTGGAGCAGGAGCAGCTGGTTACTTGTGGCAAGTGATGATAAAATGTGACCAATTTCAGGTCCTTGATTCCTAATATTGGTCATTGATCACTGCACTGATCTTATAGTCTGATGACACAGCTACAGTATCCTATAATTTGATGACACAGCTACAGTATCCTATAAGATGGCACAGCTACAGTATCCTATAATCTGATGGCACAGCTACAGTATCCTACTTGCACTTCTTAGAACAGGTAAGAAATTGTTTTGTTTTTCCATAGCGCATGTGTTAGTTTTGGGTGATTGGTAACTGTACCCTTCAAAGTACCTATGCATGTGGGGTATTATTTTGTTCAGCAGATGTTGTGCTTTCAGATTTACTGCGTTACTTCTTGCTTGCTTATTGTTTTTATAGGAAAATATGGTTTTGAATCTGCTTTTTGCTTATTTTTTTAGCGAAATCCTTTGGAACCAGAGATTCTGCCAATCAATAGATTCCCGAAGGAAGTCGCCGATGTCAACAAGCCCAGTAGGCTTAGAAACCTTGAGGTATGTACTTTCCAAAAATATATAGTTTGTGGGGGGTATTTCAAATGTAAAGGGTTGTAAATTTGGAGAAACTGCAAGGTGCGCACTTTGTGTGCGCCGCTGATTTTTTCAAGTAAAATTACCCTCAAACGCATGCTTGACTTTGGGGTGTTTGGCAACTCTACACTTCAAAGTACCTATGCATGTGGGGTATTGTTTTGTTCAGCAGCCGTTGTGCTTTCAGATTTACTGCGTTACTTCTTGCTTGCTTATTGTTTTTATAGGAAAAAATGTTTTTCAATCTGCTTTTTGCTTATTTTTTTAGCGAAATCCTTTGGAACCAGAGATTCTGCCAATCAATAGATTGCGAAGAAAGTCGCCGACGTCAACAAGCCCAGTAGGCTTAGAAACCTTGAGGTATGTACTTTCCAAAAATATATAGTTTGTGGGGGGTATTTCAAATGTAAAGGGTTGTAAATTTGGAGAAACTGCAAGGTGCGCACTTTGTGTGCGCCGCTGATTTTTTCAAGTAAAATTACCCTCAAACGCATGCTTGACTTTGGGGTGTTTGGCAACTCTACACTTCAACGTACCTATGCATGTGGGGTATTATTTTGTTCAGCAGATGTTGTGCTTTCAGATTTACTGTGTTACTTCTTGCTTGCTTATTGTTTTTATAGGAAAATATGGTTTTGAATCTGCTTTTTGCTTTTTTTTTTAGCGAAATCCTTTGGAACCAGAGATTCTGCCAATCAATAGAGTTCAAACCAATGGACCCACGCCAACAAGCCTAGTATGCTTAGAAACCTTGAATTGTGCACTTTCCAAAAATATATAGTTTGTGGGGGGTATTTCAAATGTAAAGGGTTGTATTTTTTGAAAAACTGCGAGGAGCGCAAAGTATTTGTATTTTATCTGAAAATCTCCTCTAGCGCTCTTTGCAGTTTCTGGGGTCTCCTGGGCAGGAAAGGGTGTCTACTAATACATGTGTGGTACCGTTGTAACCGGGAGAAATGGGGCTTTTACTCTCAATATGTTTTTATTGAAAAACCTTTATTTTCGATTAAAAAAAAACACTGCAAAATGTAAAAACTTGTGTATTTTTATTTTCTTTCACATATTTTGCCCAAAATAATTATGATAAAACTACAAAATTGATAAACAAGAGATATGATGTTAAAGCCCAGATTCTGCTGAAAAAAACAATATGTAATTTTTATGGGAAATCCCAGAAAATCCCTTCAAAAATTACAGTTGAACATGGGGAGCGCAAAATAGTGAAAAATGCTCTGGCAACAGGGAGTGGGAAATGCTGCAGGTAGGCTGGCACTTAAAGGGTTAAAGACCTAAATATTGCGAATACAATAAATCGCCATATGGAGGCTTCCGTTATTACCGGAAACGGTTCTGCTGAGCCTTTCGGGGGGTGCGTAGGTTGTGGGGCTCTACTCCCAGCTGATGATGTCTTTATTTGCATCCCTTGTGCAAAGCAGACTATTGCGCGCCAGTCCGTTGCTTCGGCTGCGGGCCCATCGCATCCTTCATCATCTCCTACCTTTCCCTCCCTGTTCCGGACCCTGCATGACACTGTCAAAAGTGGGGATTCGCATTCCGAGGTGGCGGCACAGGCCAGCCCCCGGAAAGTAGTGCCCGTTAAAGCAGGGTTAAAGGCCGCTGCAAAACGGAGGCACCTGACTCCGGTACCTTCGGCTCCACAGGACGAGTTATGTGAGCCTGTGGAATGGTCAGATGGATCCCCGGATAAGGATGAATTCCTGTTGGAGTCAGATGAGCCTGCAGATCAGCTTGAGGCTGATGTGATTGGCGATTGGTCGGAGGGGGTTGTTGTTGACACCCCCTCCATTCTGGCTCAAATGTTCAAAATTTTGAATTTAGATCCGCCTGAGGCTGCCACCCTGCCAAAGGGTCAGTTGTTTAAGGAGCCTCAGCCGCGTTGGGTTTTTCCCAGACAACACCACTTTGAGAGGGTGGTCCTTAAGGAATGGGAACATCCCACGCGGTTATCTGGAATTCCTTCCAGTTGGGAAAAGCGTTATCCTTTCCCGCCAGAGTTGGTAAAGCTTTGGTCTGTCCCTCCTGACGTCGATACCCCTGTGCTAGGGCTCTCCAGCACGGCTATGGTACAGTCTGCGGAGACCACTGTCCACTGACCACTGTCCCTAAAGATGGGGAAGATCGTCGGATTGACCAATACGCGCGCCATGGTTTTATTTACTCCCGGTGTGTGCTTCAGCCCTTCTTCTATTGGCAATTAAGTCCTTAATTCAGGGGCTATATGAGGATCTCAATCCTGCTTGTAAACGGTTTACTGCGCTTAAGCAGTGTGAATCTTTTGTGTCTTATGTCCTATCCGCTCAGGACGATGCGCTGGCTATGAGTAGCAAGGCAGCGGCTACGCTGGTGGCTATTCGCAGGTCGGTATGGCTGCGTCAGTGGTCGGCGGACGCGGCGTCTAAAAAGGTGCTCACAGCTCTCCCCTTTTTGGGGTTGCGTCTGTTTGGGGAGAAAATTGATTCAGTCGCAAAGGGTGGTAAGATGCCACAACGCAAGAGGCCTCGTGGCCCCTTTAGGGGGGCAGGTTCCGGTAGGCCTTCCTTTCGAGGATTCAGAGCGGGCAGGGGTGCTTCCTTTCCCGCTACCAGAGGTGCAGGTTGGACTCGGGGGAGGGGCCGTGGCCGGCCCGCTCAGTCCTGGGGCACCAAGCCCAAACCTGCTGATAAGCCCACTCAGTAATGAGGGGCTGCCCTCACCCGTGCGGGTGGGGGGACTATTGCGACACTTCTCCCAGGTTTGGAACCAAGTGGTTCCAGGCAGATGAATCCAGGAGGTAGTGTCGGCCAGTTACGACCTGGAATTCGAGTCTCACCCTCCTTCACGGTTCGTTCGGTCTCGGGTGCCCATCGATCCTCTGGCCACGCAGGGGCTCCTGGTGTCGGTAGGGGATCTGTTAGAGATGGCGGTCATCCGGCCGGTGCCGCGTTTAGAGATGGGCCTCGGTTTCTACTCCAGTCTTTTCGCAGTCCCCGAGAGAGATGGGTCGGTTCGTCCCGGCCTGGACTCTCATCAACACAGAGTGTTTCTTCCTTTTGCCCAAATTCACACGAGAACGCTTCAGCTTTTTCTGTTAGCGTCTTGGGACCAGCAGCCTCGGTCGCTGGATCAGTCCTTCCAGTTGTCCTCCCGGGTCCGGCAGTCCCTCCTGTGGTGGTTGGTCTCGACCAATCTGGTGTAGGGCAGGTTTTTCCTGACCCTCCTTTGGGAAATTGTCACCACGGACGCCAGTCTGTCGGGATGGGGCGGATTCTGGAAGGAGCTGCAGTTTCAGGGGCAGTGGGGACCTCAAAGGGCCCACTTACCCACCAATATTCTGAAACTGAGAACTATCCGTTGGGTGCTTGCTCTCCTGACTCAGCACGTTCTGGGCCTTCCGGTCCAGGTGCGTTCAGACAATCAAACAGCGGTGGCTTACATCGGTCATCAGGGAGGGACTTGCAGTCTGAGTGCTCTCAGAGAAGTGTCCCTGATCCTGACCTGGGCGGTGTCCCATGTTCCTTCTCTCTCGGCGGTTTACATTCCAGAGGTGAAGAACCAGGTAGCGGACCGGTTGAGCAGGGGCTCTCCCCGTCTGGAAGAATGGGCTCTCAATCCTCGGGTGTTTCGCTCACTGTGTCTCCGATGGGGGACCCCGGAGGTGGACCCGTTTGCCTCTCGCAGGCTCCCGAACTTCGTGTCGCTCTCCCAGGTTCCTCTGGCTCTGGCAGTGGACGCCATGTCCCTGAGCTGGGGAGTTCTGGGATTTCTATACCTGTTTCCTCCGATGCCCATGCTGGGCAGGGTGCTTCAGAAGTTAGCTCTGGAAAAGGTGTCCGCCGTTCTCGTGGCCCCAAGGTGGCCAAGGTGAGTGAGGTTCGTAGACATCGTTCGGCTGGCAGTGGACCAGTTCGTTCTGCCTCTTCGGCCCGATCTGCTCACTCAGGGTCAATCGTGTTACCCCAATTTACCAGCGCTGGGTTTGATGGCCTGGCTGCTGAAACCTCCATCCTGAAGGAGGAGGCTCTTTCTGATTCAGTCATTTGGACTCTGATCAGTGCCCAGAAGAGGTCTTCTTCCATCACCTACTATAGGACTTGGAAAGCCTATATTCCTTGGTGTGAGATAAGATCTTTTCCTTGTAGGGTCTTTTCGGTCTCCAGGATTCTGGAGTTTTTACAATCAGGGCTGGACTCTGGTCTCCAGCTAAGTATGTTGAAAGGGCAGGTCTCTGCCTTATCTATCTTTTTTCAGAAGCGTGTTGCGCTTAAGCCTTTAGTTAAGACTTTTTTTCCAGGGGGTTACGCATGTGCGGCCTCCCAGGAAACCATTACTCCCTGTTTGGGATTTGAATTTGGTTCGTTCTGCTCTTCAGGCTCCTCCTTTTGAGCCTTTGCAAGATATTGCTTTGTCTACCCTGACTCAGAAGATTGTCTTCTTGGTAGCGATCACTTCGGTCCGGCGTGTCTCAGAGTTGGCGGCCTTGTCTATCCAGGCGCCTTACTTTGAGAGGCATCAGGATAAAGTGTTTTTTCGGTTCAAGCCAGACTTTCTTCCTAAGGTTGTTTCTGCTTTTCATTTGAACCAAGATATTGTTCTTCCCTCCTTGTGTCCTAATCCTAAGAATGACAAAGAGAGGGTTTTGCATTGTTTGGATGTAGTACGCTGTGTTAAGTACTACTTGATTATCACGTCTCCTTTTCGTAGGACGGATTCCTTTTTTGTTGTGCCCCATGGGCCTAAGAAGGGTTTGGCACCAGCCAAATCTGCCATTAGCAAGTGGATACGTAAGGCCGTTACTGCGGCCTATTCTGCTAAGGGAAGAGTTCCCCCTTTTCGTATCACTGCTCATTCTACTCGCGCCGTTGGGGCGTCTTGGGCTTTTCAGCACCAGCCTTCTGTTGAACAAGTTTGTAAGGCCGCCACTTGGTCTTCTGTTCATACTTTTTCTAAGTTTTTGATGTGCGAGCCTCAGCGGATGCTGTTTTTGGCCGCAAAGTTCTGCAGACTGCAGTCATTTAAGTTATGCTTCACCTGGCCTTGAGATGCCCATCCCTTGTGGACACTGCTTTTGGATGTCCCATTAAGTGAAGAATATTTAGAAGTGAAGCGGGGTGTGTGGCACACCAAGAATAATACCATTTTGTGAGTACTCACCTGAAAAATGGATATTGTTGGTGTGCCACACACCCCGCTTCAATCCCACCCTTTTCGGTATTTCCGAAGCCTTTATATGGTGAAGCCTTTTTATTTATATCAAAATTGATTTTGAGGTTACCGGTGGAATACTGGTACCTTGTTTTTCTGCTTTTTTAATATACTGGTGATTGAAGGGAGGTACCAGGTATATATAGGCCGGAAGGGGGCTCGTTACAAGACTTCCTCTCTGCACTACGTCACCTGGCGGTGAGTTAACCCATTAAGTGAAGAATATTTAGAAGTGAAGCGGGGTGTGTGGCACACCAACAATATCCATTTTTCAGGTGAGTACTCACAAAATGGTATTATCTGGAACCCGGCTCAATCTAGAGCTTAATGCTACTAACCAGTAAAAATGCCGGTTGGACTGTCCTGGCCCCATTTACAACTTGCAATTGTATGTATTGGGACTACAACAAAACATTCAACAAATGTTTTCTGTAGTACAGAAAAAGAGACGCAAGCCACCATGTGGAGAGACCCATATCCCTGGTCCGATTTACCTGCAGGATAAACCCAAAGTGCAGGTTTGATTTTTCTGCTTGGCAAACCTGATCCTTTGTGCAATCAGGGGTCATCCTAGACTCTGCTGCCTGCCTGACATCCTAGACTCTGCTGCCTGCCTGCACTCCAAACCCAATTTATCTGTACAGCAAACAACTGTGTACACTGTCACATGGGACCTGTATGATAATACTTTGTTTCATTTACTTTATTTATCTGCAACCTAAAGCCTGCAATCTGATATATCTGCAATTCTGATTATGTGATTCTGTTCAGTGCACATTTTTCCCTCACGCACAATGCTGTTTTTTAAAAAAATGTAAGTACTTTAATTGATCTGTGTTACACACTAGCCTACAGTTCACTGTTGTGTTTTTCAAAGGGTTCTACTGAAAGTGAGTCATTTGATTAGGAGACCAAAGCAAATTAAAGCATGGCTCAGGTGAACTTTGCTTTCTTGTGGAAAGTCACGTGTGGTCGGCCTCTGGGTTATGTCCAAATGCAGGTCCCTTGTGTTCATCTGATCAACAGTCAGGTTTACTCTGCTCTGGACTCGTTATCTGGTCTGTGTATATTTTTTCTGGACATCCGGTTGTGAAATACCAAGTGGTGGCCTGAACGCTTTTTGTTTGTACTGGTAAATTGTAGTCCTACTTTAGAATGGACCTGGTCAAAATGACCTTTCTTTCTTTTTCTCTCTCTCTTTCCTTTTTTCTGACATTCCTTTTTTTTCTTTCTTTTTTCATTCCTTTCTTTCTGTGACATTCCTTGTTTCCTTTGCTTTCTGTCTGTCTTTCATCCTTTTTCTTTCATTTATTCATTCTATTCTTTCTGCCATTCCCTTTCTTTCTTTTTCTCACACTCTTTCTTTCTGACATTCCTTCGTTTCATTCTTTTTTTTTCATTCCTTCTTTACTTTCTTTCTGTATCACTCCTTATTTCCTTTGATTTCTTTCGGTATTTCCATCTTTTCTTTCTTTCTGCTTTCTTTCTTACATTCCCTCTTTTCTTCTCTTTCTGTGTCATTCCTTCTTGTTTTTCTTCATCATTCTATCTATTCTTTCTTTTTCTCTTTCTGTCATTCGTTCTGTTCTTCCATTCTTTCCTTATTCCTGACTTTTATTTTGTTACTCCTTTTCTTTTTCTTCTTTTCATTTATTACTGTCATTCCTTATTTTTTTCCATTTTTTCTTCCCTTGTCAGGCAGGACTATTCCAGGATGGGGGCTAAAACCCCAAGCTCAAAAGAGTTTTTGCATTTAGAGGGGAAAATTGACCTTAACTGGAAAGTCCATGAAAAGTCCTGAGAACAGATAGTGGCGCCTGGGCAGCAAGTAACCGGGTCGCCTTGAGCCTGTTGCCACTATAAAGTTCTGCTCTGAGGACTTTGGGACTATGAAAGTGGACTTTCCTTTTAAAGTAGAACAAAACCCCAGGATTCTGATCTTCCCAGCTCTGGGGGCATCCCATATCGGCCAAGGACCCATTTAAACCTGGAGCTGGCCCTGCAAGTGATCTCACTGTCCAAAGAAAACTAGCGATTCACAGGGTTGTAACTGCAGGGGATGTAGAGTAATAGGATCATGTGGTGGAGCAGAAAGCCTGACAGGTCCCAAGAGGCATTTGTTTCTCTATAAAGGGACAGTGTAAGCAGAAAATGGAGTAAGTGGCTCTGGCAGCGGGCATGGACAATCTCAGCATCTGGTGAATTTTATTGAGCCAGACAGTGGCAGAGCAGCTTTGGCTTTTTTTCTTTTTAGCCCTGCCTGGAAATTGACTTTTTTTTTTTTGCAACTCTGTGCCAGGGAGAGTCTTGGTCCACCGGAACACTAAACTAAATTGACCAGCCCCTTACTTCATCAGTGAGCCCTGCATTAGAGGTTAGGACACAACATAGCACAAAGCCGTCAGGGAGAGTTTAGGTGTACTTTATGTAAAACACCTATAATTATGGCTTATGATATGTCACAAATAGCAATGTTACTGATTTTCAGTGTAATGCTATATATATTTATTGTATATATATTACCCATTTACATTTTGCACCTGCAAAGAAATACACCTGACGAGGTATTTAAAAATAAGCATTTTTTTTTTTTTTTTTGCACTCGGTTCTACTCATATCTGACATGTACGTAAATCTGTCACTTGCCCAATAAAGTATAGAATGAAGTTCAGAAATACCTTTGTGACAAAATAAAACATCTCCTGTTGTAACAAATACAGACAATGTGCTTATTCTGATACAGAATATATAATATATACGGTACAAAGGCCAAATACAGAGCACAGCAAGGCAAATGCAGGAAATAATAAATAACAAAAATGTATCAGGCCATAGCGTAAAGACTGGTGTTCACACAAAATGCTACAGATGTCTCTGAGGTCCCCCAATATCGGTGGTCCCAGACCACCAAAAAGCAGTGGGTTTTGTACACAAGAGGTCCAGGCATGGGGAATGTGGACTGAGGTAAGAGGTCTAACCTGGGCTGATCAGGTATAGAGATGGGAGGCAGGATGGAACTATTTTTTCCTGGAATTAGGTTTTAAGGTATGGGTTGTGTTGGATGCACTGGGTATTTACCCTCCACCCCCAAGGGACATGGTTCCATTGAGTACACTAAAGTCATCCATCTTCCAGCCCCCTGTCCACCCCCATTCAGCACACACTGCTGTTCAGTGCTGTGATTTCCAGTGCTGAAATTAGGGGTTATAGTATAGCAGGTAAAGTGCTATATACTCCAAAAACTATTGAAAAGGGCAAAACTAGTGACAGACTTCCCTTTAGGACTATAAGTCTGTTTTAAAGAGAACCCCCTGTTAAAAATAGTCCCTCCCCATTTGCATTCCCCCGATTGGGATAATCTGTTGTGTAAAACCTACTGGTTCGCCCTATATGAAAACCAGTAAACCGGTGGCGCAAGCAGGCCTCGCACGGCAGCCCTACTGCGCACGTGCGGGATAGAGGAAGCAGGAATGCCATAGGGTAGGAAGCTAAGCAGATACCCCACTGCGCTCCCTCCACCATGTACACTGGGTCTGGCAGACATTCAAGGCAAGCACACACAGCAGGGATACCATGGCCAGGCCATGCAAACATGCGCTGTAGGATTATAGTGAGTGTAGGGCGAACCTGGACTTTTCACAACACCATAGACTCTTGTAGACTCTAGGGCTGACCAAATCAGGTTTTGGCCCTGTTTAAGGCTGCTGCAGCTGATGCTGGTTTATCAGCCACCAAAGGCTCCTACCCACTTCTCTTGTGTACAGTGGCCCACTGCATTTCATGTGTTGGTTCACATCACAGGTTTATTTTCAGCAACATTTACAAAAGTCCTTCTCCACGATAGCAATTTTGGTACTGTAGGCTTTGTTTGTAATCCACTAATAATAAAGATCTTGGCTTTTTAGGTAAGGTAGGCACTGGTATCTGCTGTCATCCACTTTTGTACAAACCAGGTTAGGCAAGCATGGACATGTGTGATGCATTCTCTTGCCAAAAAAAGGAGTCTAAAAGAAAAAAAGTAGAAATGTTTCAATGTATACAGCTGACTCTGATACCGCACAAAATAAAATAATGCAGCAAAGTCTTTTGGGCCATGTGCTCCTATTAAGTCAGGTAGCTCTTGCTTCACACTCATTACACCAATATTGTAATAGTTTAGACACTAAAAGGCAGAGAGTATGAGCTTGATACAGATATAGGGTGAAAGGTGGATGAGCATGTTGGCATTTGAGTGCCTTGTTCGAGATGGCGCACCGCAACTCTGGATTCAGCCTGCCGACGCTATCAGCTGTAGTATTCCTGGCAAAGCAGTGTTCGCAGCGCATGACATGTATTTGCCTATGTGCTTGTGACACCTAGTGCCGGCCGGGAGCAACAAAAAAATACATAGCACTCTCAAGGGCATGCTAAAATGGGATTCCAGACACACATTGCCTGTTGTAATTTTTTTTTAGGCTCAGCAAAGTTTTTTTTTATTAAAAAAAATGTGAATTACATTGGGGGGCTTGACACAGCTCTCTCACTGCCTACGTTTGTTATCCCAAACCGCCCAGGGACCCTGTGGTACATGTACCAGTCCAAAAAATAAATAAAAGCAAAAATAATAATAAACATTCAAGCCCATTGAAATGTATGGGATAAGGCCACACAGTGCAGGGTGAGCGCCTGGTCTTATCTGGCACTGTAGGGAACTCATCCCATTGCCGGCACCGTTGATAGATGGGACACTCTGACTTTTTGACTTGATAAATACACTTTTTGAACTGGGACCTGACACTCATCTGGCACTATGTGGCCCTAACGTTTCATACATAAACCCCTTACAGTGAATACCGAAAGAAAGGTTCAGCATGACAGCCAGAAGCTAATGGACAAGGAGGATGACCATGAATACATATGGTGAGGATGAACATGACAGCCACACACAGAAGCAGAAAGGGTTAGTATAATAGGCAGATACTGAGGTAGGGAAGATAATATGTCAGCCAGACACTAAAGGACATAAAGAATAGAGGATGATCATGGCAGCCAGGCACTAAGCAACTGGGAGTTTGAGCATGACATCCAGACACTAAGCAACAGAGACAACCGAAAAAAGAGAAGAGGTTGAGGGAGGATTTGCATGACAGCGAGAGAGAGAGGAAAATAGATAAGAATTCTAGCCACTGAACCACATCCATCACCCTAATAGTATATCATACTGAAGCCATGGCAGGGACACGGGGGGGGGGACAAGTAGGACAGAGGGTCATAGACAGGGAGGGAGGATAAGTATGGCAGTGGGACATTAAGAAGGAGGATGGGGATGTCAAGGACAAGGAGGACGAGGATAGCAGTGACAAGGAGGGAGGATGAGGATGGCAGTGGGGCAGTCACAGGGAGGCAGGGCCGGATTATGAGGGGGCACAAGGGGCGCAAGCCCTGGGGCATCCACCACTTGCCCTGCAAATGGGGCCTCCACCAACTTTTGGGTTATGGTCTGGTCTTGGAGGCTTTTCAGTTTTTGGTCTGACGAGCCGTGGGGTCAGCAACAAAGCTATCAGTGGCACGCCTGTTTTTACAAACTTGCAACCGTCAGCAACGTTACAGTGATGGGTGGGTGCAGAGCTGTCAATCGGTGGCCGCTCACTGCACATAAACCACCAAGCACAGCCGCTGGCAGCTCAATGCAGGGAACTGTTTTCTGCTGGACCAGCTGGGTGACTACACCCTACCACCCAGAATGGCAAAGCAGGATTTCCCCAGCAGCAGGCACCCGCACAAGGGTGGCATAGGGGACTCGAGCCAACGTTACAGTAAGTAGGCGGGCGCTAGACAACCACCAATCAGTTACTTGGCTGGACTATTATTTTATAGGACAAAAATACTGTATCTGGGGCCTCCACCAGATTTTGTGCCCAGGGGCCTCCACCACACTTAATCCGGCCCTGCAGGGAGGGATGATAAGTATGGGGGGCATTAACAAGGAGGGAGGATGAGGGTGGCAGTGGGAAAGTGATAGGAAGGTATGATAATTATGGTATTTGGGCAGTGACAAGGAGCATGAAGATGGCAGTAACAAGGAAAGTGGATGAGGATAGCAGTGGGACTGTGAAAGAAAAGGAGGATGAGGATGGCAGTGACACAAAAGATGAGACTGACTGTGTGGCAGTGACAGGGAAGGAGGATGAGTATGGCAGTGGACAATTGACAGGGAGTGGTGATAAGTATGGCAGTGAGGCAGTTACCGGGAGGGAGGATGAGTATGGCAGTGGGCAAGTGGCAGGGAGGAAGGGTCAGAGGGACAGTGACAGCGAGGGAGGATCAGTATGGCAGTCGGGCAGTGACAGGGAGCGAGGATCGGTATGCCAGTGGGGCAGTGACAGTGAGAGAGGGTGAAGTTGATAGTGGGGCAGGATGAGTATACTGGAAGGTCAGTGGCCATGAGGGAGGATTAATATGGCAGTGGGGCAGTAACAGGGAGAGAGGATGAGTATGGCAGTGATGACAGGGACGGAGGATTAGTATGACAGTGGGGCAGTGATTACAGTGAGGGAAGATGAGTATGGCATTGTGACAAGGAGGGAGCATGAGTATAGAGTATGGCAGAGTGGCAGTGACAAGGAGGGAGCATGAGTATAGCGTATGACAGTGGGAAGTGATGGCAGGGAGGGAAGATGAGTATGGCAGAGTGGCAGTGACAAGGAGGGAGCATCAGTATAGAGTATGGCAGTGGGGCAGTGATGACAGGGAGGGAGGATGAGTATGGCAGAGTGGCAGTGACAAGGAGGGAGCATCAGTATAGAGTATGGCAGTGGGGCAGTGATGACAGGGAGGGAGGATGAGTATGGCAGAGTGGCAGTGACAAGGAGGGAGGATGAGTATAGCGTATGACAGTGGGAAGTGATGGCAGGGAGGGAGAATTGGTATGACAGTGGGGCAGTGATGACAGGGAGGGAAGATGAGTATGGCATTGTGGCAGTGACAAGGAGGGAGCATGAGTATACAGTATGGCAGTGGGGCAGTGATGACCGGGAGGGAGGATGAGTATGGCAGAGTGGCAGTGACAAGGAGGGAGTATAGCATAGCAGTACAGCAGTGATGACAGGGAGGACGACAACAGGGCAGTGACAGGGAGAGAGAGAGGATGAGGATAACAGTGACAAGGAGGGAGAATGTTTTTATTAGTTGGATTTCTATAACAATTTTGTATTTTAATTTGTTTTTACAAAGTAACTCCTGTTTTCTTTTGCATTTCCAAAGATGCGTCATTAACCACAGCAATTTGTCATTATTGACTTACTTTATGGCTTAATGGGTGACAGTCATCCCCCTCAATGCCAAGAGGAGTGCACATGCGAAGGCTTCTTATCCAAAGGCTGATGGCGCAGCACATCCCTCCTCCACACTGCAGATCCTTTTCACAAGCCTGTCAATAAATACAGGACAAAGCCGAGTTTACACAACAAAACTATTTCATCTGCCAGAAATACATAATAGTAGTGACTAAATTCTGTAGAATGCTTTTAAAAAAAGTCCTTGTATCACCGGAAATATTTTTCTTTTCAGACAGTTGAACAAAACAGGTTATAGATTGAAAATATTCGTTGAATGGCAATATAACGTTATTGTAAACTTATTTTGAAGCTGTTTGCAAGCACCCTATAATACTTAGCATTCTTTTCAGTTGTGGTATTATTTATATTATATTTTACACCATGAATTGCAAAAGAAAAGGTTTTAATGCTTTGGTGAAAATTTTAAATACGCAACATTTTCACTTTCTGCTAAATATAAATGTAGCGATAACCCTTATCGCCGGAGGGCTTCACCGCCCGAGACGTCCTTTCCCAATGGTGAGAGGTGCTGCTGGAATTCCAGAGTCGTCCGTGAGGAAACAGGAACAGCCCTTACAAGGGCTAGTGAATTGTAATATAGCGTTTCCCCCAATAAGAGACAGAACTCAGTATTGAGGGTGAAGGTGAAGTGTTTTTATTAGTGCCACTCTAGGCCTTATATACACAAGTCTCCATGCAATGACAACCACACTGACCAATAGCAGCAGGGCATACAATCCCTTAACTCTGCCGGTGACGCAATCAGTAGAACAATAGCAGGCTGTAATATAATTATAATCAATCAGGACAATGCCATTGACTGTGACGTAATCAACAATACACAATGGCAGTCAAAATACAATGACATTGCCTGTAACAGTATCAAAATACAATGACCTAATTAAGAAAAGGCCAGTGAATGACCCGGTGGGCAACTGAATAGTGATGACATCCAAAAGACAGAGCGTCTGTCACAATAAACTGCAGCGAAGGTAGCTTGGTTACAGCTTTCCTTGTTTTCCCCTACATACCTTGACAGGAACCTAAAGGACAACTATTATTAAAGTTATACTAAAGGGAAGCCTGATTGTTGTCCCATTGTCTCGGGTTACACGTTGCACTTTCCTAAATCTTAATTCGTTTTCAAAAATCCCTGTAGTTCCTAAGTTATTTGTAAAAGTATTAGAGCATTGGAGATGCAGAGAAAAAATGAAAAATGAAGTGATGTAAGAACACTGTGATAAGTGTGAGAGGAGGGCGGGGTTTCAGAGCTGCAGCGGGAGAGGCAGCCAATCAGGGCAGGGAGTGGGGGGTACTTCCATTCTTGGTCCACCAAAGGTTGATTGATGATCCAAATCAGCAGGATGGAGACTGAAAGAGGAAGTGATTTTCCTCACTAAGAAGAAAGACGGATGAGGAAGCACATTGCCGAAGCCACTTAATGAAAGGTAAGCTATTGATATATATTTTTTAACTTTTGACTTGCCAAACACTCTTGGAAAAATAAAAAGCTATTTTATGATATTAATATATAAATATATTAGTATAGTCTACACAAAAAAAATTGACTGTCACCAAATGAGATGCACACAATTGAAACTAATGGAATTTGGCATGTGATTTGTGTTTTCTAGGACACAGCGTTGATGATGTGAACAACTCTCCCTTAACAAACGCTAAACCAGCGCTAATACCTAAATAATAAACAGATCTCGACTAAACTCCAGTGGTGATCGTCGCTCGACAGACACTTACCTTGGCCGTAGTCCAGAGGTGACCATCGCTCAATCACCGTGCTGGGTGCCGCCATCTTCCAGGGGCTGCACAGGTGCTTCCGGACCGAAATCTCATTTAATTATATGGGCAGACAGCCACGTGAATGATGCAGAGAGTTTCCGGTCCAGTGGCACTGTGCAGCCCAGGCAAGATGGCGTCGCCTGGCACGGTGATCGAGTGATGGTCACCGCTGGACTACGCCCAAGGTAAGTGTCTGCTTGTTATTTAGGCAGTAGCGCTGCTGCTGCTATGTTCCTTTCCATCCGCACTGCTTATATATTCCTTTCCATCTGCGTTTTGAAATGTCCCATCAATTGTGTCACCATGAAGTTGCACAAATTCTTCCTTGGTCCCCCTGCTCACCCCCCTCCCTGCCCAACTATCTTAGGCGATGCAGCTAGGATGGATGGATCAGGGGCGATGGATCAGATAGAGGGTCAGAAAACATGTGTGACTGTGGCCAAATGATGATATATACACGTGTAAGGCAACTTGAAGGAAAAATCCACTTTTGTGGACTTTCCAAAAGACACGGAAGGGGGGACTCGTTGAATCAATGGGATCTTTCTGGACAGAGACGCCCCCAAGATGTGTGTCATGGGAGCAAGTGGCATTGTGGCAAGTAAGCAGGTCATCTCATGCTGGAGGGCACATCTACTGAGGTCTTTTGGAAAAGTCCACGAAAATCTTTAAATCAGGCCCAGCATTCTTCTTCAAGCAGAAAAGGAGGGCAAACTATTTGGACTGCTTACACCTTACTTACAATTTATAGTATAGTTTATAGTATAATATTGCCTAATAGACCACTGTGGGTTATAATGGAGATCCTTTAGATTGTAAGCTCACAAGGGCAGGGTCCTCTCTCCTGATGTACTTCTGTATCTATGTGTTAAGTTACTTGTCTGTTACATCTGACTCATAAAACAATATTATATATATTTACTTGTCTTAGTGCCTGTAATATTTACAATCCATAGTGCCATGGCCTATGACGGCGCTTTATAAATATATAATAATAATTACAAAAAGAGGAAACAAAGAATGAGGCTTATAATCTACAGAAAATAAGGTAAGGCACTAAATTGGGTTAAAAAAGACGAAAGGGTATATGGAAAAAATAAAGCTGTATTGCTTCTAATACTATAAAAAAAACGCATCAAATTTGGCTTTATTACACTTTTCTGTATTTGGCCTCTCTAAATGAACTGATATTGTATCTGCAGTTAAGTAGTATATAGCAGTCTCCTGGCTGGCATTTATCCACAATTATTATTATTGTTTATTTATACTATTTTATTATTATTGTTTATTATATATCCATTATACCTTTCCCCAAGTTTAAATCCAAATTTTAAGACATTTGGGTAAATGAAAAGTACTCAGTTTAGGGAATGGATAGAATAGAGTAATTTAAGAAATTATCCTGGGAAGGGTCCTGGAAAGTTTTTGCTGGATTAGATTGCAACACTCATAATAATATGTAAGGACTTCTTTGTTTCTTGTGTAGGTTTTCCTTTTAATATTTTATTTATGTGTTCCTTATTTTAGATGTATGTGTTCTTTTACTCCCACATATAGATGTACGGTAATACATTTAGGTAAATATGCTCTTTGTTTGCTTTTGTAATGTATGATTATACTTCTAAGGTTGTCTTTTGGTACATATACTGTCAGAATTTGATGCCATGTTTACTAAGCTATAGATTGGCATTGACATTGTACTATGCCTTTGAATCTTGTAATCTTGTAAGGAGCAGAAGCGCTTACAACCTTTATAGCATAAAAGAGTGTGAAAAGATTAGAGCAAAAGGAGATTGTGAGATTTTGATCTATAAGATATAAAAGAATACAGAAGGCGGAACCACTTACAAGCTTTAGGGTATAAGAAGGTAAATGCAGGTATAAAATCTATTGGAGTATAAGAGAGGGTACACAAGGAGGAAGAGCTTATAATTGAATGGGGTTATGGAGGAGCTAGAGAAAGGAGAGGCTCCTGCATAAAGTGGAATACACAAGGAGAAGGGAGATCTTACAACCTATTGGAGTATAAAGGAGGATACACAAGGAGGAAGAACTTACAACCTATTGGAGTATAAAGGAGGATACACAAGGAGGAAGAACTTACAATCTATTGGAGTATAAGGAATGATACACAAGGAGGAAGAGCTTACAATCGAATGGGGTTATGGAGGAGCTACAGAAAGGAGGAGCTCATGCATTAAGTGGAATAGACAAGAAAAGGAATAGCTTATAATTTACTGGGTTATAATGGAGAATACACAAGAGGTTGAAGCTCACACTCTATTTGGGTGTAATTGAAAATACACAAGAAGTAAGATTTTACAATCTATTGAGGTATACAAGAGCATACACAAGAGGTTGAAGCTCACACTCTATTTGGGTGTAATTGAAAATACACAAGAAGTAAGATCTTACAATCTATTGGGGTATACAAGAGCATACACAAGAGGTTGGAACTCACAAACTATTTGGGTATAAGGGAGAATACACAAGAAGGAAGAGCTTACAATCCTTTGGGGTATAGGAGAGCATACACAAGAGGTCAGCGCTCACACTCTATTTGGGTATAAGGGAGAATACACAAGAAGGAGGATCTTACAATCCTTTGGGGTATAGGAGAGCATACACAAGAGGTCGGAGCTCACACTCTATTTTGGGTATAAGGGACAATACACAAGAAGGAGGATCTTACAATCCTTTGGGGTATAGGAGAGCATACACAAGAGGTCGGAGCTCACACTCTATTTTGGGTATAAGGGACTATACACAAGAAGGAGGATCTTACAATCTATTGGGTTATAGAAGAGCATACACAAGAGGTCAGCGCTCACACTCTATTTGGGTATAAGGGACAATACACAAGAAGGAGGATCTTACAATCCTTTGGGGTATAGGAGAGCATACACAAGAGGTCGGAGCTCACACTCTATTTGGGTATAAGGGAGAATACACAAGAAGGAGGATCTTACAATCCTTTGGGGTATAGGAGAGCATACACAAGAGGTCGGAGCTCACACTCTATTTTGGGTATAAGGGACAATACACAAGAAGGAGGATCTTACAATCCTTTGGGGTATAGGAGAGCATACACAAGAGGTCGGAGCTCACACTCTATTTTGGGTATAAGGGACTATACACAAGAAGGAGGATCTTACAATCTATTGGGTTATAGAAGAGCATACACAAGAGGTCAGCGCTCACACTCTATTTGGGTATAAGGGACAATACACAAGAAGGAGGATCTTACAATCCTTTGGGGTATAGGAGAGCATACACAAGAGGTCGGAGCTCACACTCTATTTGGGTATAAGGGACAATACACAAGAAGGAGGATCTTACAATCTATTGGGTTATAGGAGAGCATACACAAGAGGTCAGCGCTCACACTCTATTTGGGTATAAGGGACAATACACAAGAAGGAGGATCTTACAATCCTTTGGGGTATAGGAGAGCATACACAAGAGGTCGGAGCTCACACTCTATTTGGGTATAAGGGAGAATACACAAGAAGGAGGATTTTACAATCTATCGGGTTATAGGAGAGCATGCACAAGCGGTCAGCGCTCACACTCTATTTGGGTATAAGGGACAATACACAAGGAGGATTTTACAATCTATCGGGTTATAGGAGAGCATGCACAAGAGGTCAGCGCTCACACTCTATTTGGGTATAAGGGAGAATACACAAGAAGGAAGAGTTTTCAATCTATTGGGTGTAGAGCAGACAATTTAACAGGGTATAACAAAGAACAACATAATGGATAAATATCAGAATGCAAAGCAATGTTTAACCGTAAAAACTGATAACAATGCAATGATGTATTGCTTTGTTTGGTGCTATTTTAGCTGTGCTACAATCCATCTTAGAATGTATTAATGTATATATTTCATTATAATGCACCAGTGAGCTTCAGAAAGTAATTTTCTCAATAAGTAGAGTTACTAACAAAAAGTTTGGAAACTTTTGGAAGACCCCTCGTATATGTATTAGCAATTTTTAAACACCTGACATTTTTTACCATTCCTTTCAATCAACCTTAGTGCTACCCTATACTGTACAATCTAACTTTACAATATCTATAATATCATCAATATATTGTTATATAAAATCCCTCTAATATAAGGTTGTTTTCTAGTATGACAGTTGTATAATCAGTATTTCCCCTCAAAAGGTGGCTTATAATTTTTCCGCCACAGGAGCAGAGAGAGCAAGGCGTGAACATATGCAGCTCCCGCCAGGTCACGTGAGGTGGAAAGGGTGCAAAGTTTACCTCACCTCAACCAACTACGCACTCACCCCAGTTATCACGGCAGAGTCTCCAGACTTCAGAAGTAGGACAGCGGCGCAGAGAAGAATCGGCAGACACGGCTGTTTTCTCATAATAATAGAGGCTGGATGGGGAGGATAATGTCAGGGAATCCCGGGGAGTTGAAGAGGGCGAAGGATTTGCAGCTGCTAGAGATGTCTAAAGTAAGAGGGTGTCCAGGCAGGAGCTGAAGGATGGGCTGCTGATGCTGTTTGTGAGCTGTTATAAAGCTCTGCTCGCCATTCATAACGACCTCCATGACTCAGGGACTGAGATAGAGAACTGCCGAGCAGGTGTCAATCAAAGACATGCAGCCATATGCGCACCCCCTCCTAACATCAGCAGGCTCCATCCCTCTCATGGCTCCATTGGTCATAGCAGAACTCTCAGTTCCCACCAAGGTTATTTCTATTGCTGACTGCATCCTCCAACACCATGATGAAAATAGCATTTTTGAGGTAAAACTGCCTTTAGGTTTTAAGCACCCAAGACACGAGGACTATTAGAGGCATTTCTACTTACTGTACATTGTCACTGGTGCAATTCAACCTGTAAAAACTCACAGAACCAACCCCCTTTATACTGACACACACCCGAGAATTCATTAAGAGCAGTTAATAGTTCATCTGGGAAGGTTATTTGTTCATCAGCTTGAAACTTTGTAGGGATTACCCTGTGTGGAAATTAGAGTTATTTTGCAGATGGAAGAAGTAAGTGATTCAGTTCAGTTCTACAACAAAAACAACATATTTGGTACCTAACACAAGCTTTAACTGCAGATTGTTTTGGGTCTCACATCCACTGCACACGCAACTGTTTATAAGGATGAGTGGTTCCAGGGCTAGCTGTACAGTATGTTAAGAGATACAAGGGAATGTGCAAATATAAAATACTAAAAATACATCATAATTTAAAGCACACAAGGCTTGGCAAAAGACATGGTCAGACATGGCAGTTGACAACAGGGCTTGGGGGCTAATGTGATCAGATGTGGCAGGATCGGCAGAAGGGCTGGGCATAAAAGCCTCGATTCAGAGAGACACAAAAAAACTTCAGTTTTCGTGCCGATCTGTTTTTTTTTTGGAAATGTTTCCCTTCTCGTATGAGTGTACGAGCGATTCTATGCATGCATTGAAAACCTTCTGTAAAGTTTCCGTCCGTTCGTACGGCAGATTACGAATTACGAGGATGTCATTTTCCATCCAGACTTTTCCGTTTCATTTTCACATGTTACAACGTAGGCTTTCGTTTTTTCCCTTTTCCCATCGTATCCTCCAACGAATCCTTTACGTTTCCCGTTCAATTCTGTTTCCCTTTTTCAATAAATATTCGTCCAGACGGAAATCCTTACCATCTTGCGCCTGCGCACTACAAACTTAACTCATTAAAAGTGCTTGCCTACATATTTGCCACCCTCACTTCTACTACAATGTTTAGCTAAATCACTTAGCACTATCCTCCATCTTCCCTTTTGGACCCTTAAAGCTCACCCAAACCACTTAGCACTATCCTCCATCTTCCCTTTTGGACCCTTAAAGCTCACCCAAACCACTTAGCACTATCCTCCATCTTCCCTTTTGGACCCTTAAAGCTCACCCAAACCACTTAGCACTATCCTCCATCTTCCCTTTTGGACCCTTAAAGCTCACCCAAACCACTTAGCACTATCCTCCATCTTTCCTTTTGGACCCTTAAAGCTCACCCAAACCACTTAGCACTATCCTCCATCTTCCCTTTTGGACCCTTAAAGCTCACCCAAACCACTTAGCACTATCCTCCATCTTCCCTTTTGGACCCTTAAAACTCACCCAAACCACTTAGCACTATCCTCCATCTTCCCTTTTGGACCCTTAAAGCTCACCCAAACCACTTCTCGGTTAGGTTCTTCTTCCATTTTAGCCCCCTAAAACTTACCCAAATCACTTCTCGGTCATGTGAATATTCATCTTTAAATATTTCTGGGCCCATTAGTTTTGTGTTAATGTATTTTGTAAATGAAATGACAATGTAACATTTTTATTTTATACCATCATAAAATATAAAATTTTAAAAAATTTTGAAAATGTAAAATGTTTACAACTATAAAAAACAAAATACATAGCAATGGCAGGCCACTGAACATTATTCTTCATCTGTGGTCCCCAACGGGTTGCGCAGCTCCAGCATCTCGCCCACCAACTGAAGGACCCTGACACTCAGTTGTGCCACTCTGGCACGTGTGGTCCCTGTTAAAAAAGGTAAATTAAAATATTGGTATAACCTTGTTGGGGTTATACTGCAGTGCCCCCCCCCCCCTGTATGGTCCAAACACCTAAATCTGGACTTCAAAAGCCAGAGGGCCCTCGCCACCACGGCCCGGGTTTTGCATAGTGCCCGATTAGAGAACCCCTGGCCCGCATTCTGCAGGCAAAGAACGGGCATCAGGAGCAAGGGCGAGTGGCACATCTTGCGGTTCCTGCAACCAAATATAAAACAAGTACACAAAGCAAAGGTAACCAACTAAAACAATAACTCCTACAACAAATTAAGATTCAAGTTCAACAATCCAAATATAATTCACAAAGGACATAATATAGCAATTATATGGATGTGTAGGAAAATAAATGTTTACATGCTAAGGACTAATTAAGGTCAGGTATGCATTGCTATACAATTTATGGCCTCGGCCATGCTGATACATGCAATGCCTTGGTGCTAAAGGCACGCAGACTCCTCCACATAGCCGCAAAACATGTTCAACAATAGCAATCCGAGCCCTCAAACGTCTCCTAAGTGGATCGGAAATGAAACGGATTTATAGGGTGGTGATCCGTCGGAAATCAGATCTCTGAATAAGACAGAAACCCATCCCAACAACGGAAGTTATCTGAACAAACGGAAAATTTCCGATTTTGTTTGGAAATGTTCCGATTTGCTTCCGTTCATCGAAAGAGCATATACACATTTTCCAGAACGTTCGTGCGAGTAGAAAATGGACGAAAAAAAGCAAAAAAAAGACCCACCAAAACTTTCACAGACAGCTACGGACGTCCGGACGAATGTGTCTCTGAATCGAGGCTAAAGTTCAGAGTTACTCTAGACGGGAGAACTGGAACAGAAAGCACACACAGCAATACGACCAGCAATGCGCTCGTTTCTGAAAGGTGGGATTTTAATTCCTTGCCCTCCACTAAGCTGTTGCGGCCTGGCACCAAGCTTTCCTAGCAACGCCAGATGCCAGGCCATGTGGGAATGGCCAGCAGGTGAGTTGAGGGCTGTGACAGTCCACAAAGATGGAGAATGGAGGCAACGATATGTTGTGTCCTTGTTTATATTTTTTAGCTTCAGGTGATCCACGTCTCTTGAAGTCTACAAGTTTCATCAGTAAGGGATAGCTACCAAAAGCTGTGCCCAGCTCTGCAAGAGCTTGCAATTATCCTTCAGCTTTATACAAAATATAGAGACAAACGCCGCGCATAAAATGATATATAAGTCCACACTTCCAAAAGATTCTTTCTTTCCTTTGGAAAAGTTTCCTTTCTTTTCTTTGGAAAAGTTGTGTTACGCAACGAATTGCGTTAGGCTGGGCAGCGGCAATCTGAATGTTTTTGAAAGTTAAAAAGTGCTTTTGGTGACATTATTTGGCTTAACCTGAAACCTTTGCATCCCCATTATATATATATATATATATATATATATTGTGGAGATTAGCTCTGGTAGGCGACCGGGTGTCAGCAGTATAGAGGCAGAGGCAAGCAGTTCAAAGTAAAGTCTGTGTTTATTTCACACATAAATCCACAAAAGCATATGTCCAAACAGGTTACATCACCTTTTCAGGAAACAGCAGCATAAATGATTCAATCAGGCAAACAGCTTTTAGTCCTTGAGCAAACGTCCTGTTTACAGTCCAACTAGGCCTCAGGTCCGCATGAAACAGCCTCCACAGGAGATTTCAGCCAGGCTCACAGAGTCTCACTCCCATGTGAGCTCTAGACAAAGGACCCAGCACAGCTGATTCCCCAGGCTATTTAAACAGCCCGCAAAACCCGGACCTGGGTAGTGGGATGGAGTCCCACCCTGCTCTACTCCATCCCAGTAAAGCCGTCCCAGGTTAGCCTTTCGGCTATTCTAAATCATCAGCAGCAAACTGCCACCAGCAGCTGATGCTGGACAAACAAGCTATACGGCTTTACTGCACCAATGCCAGGTACATTGGTGCTACATACCTGCCGTCAATAACGGCCCCTTGCACCTTACCACATACCCCCCCCTTTGTTCAACCCTGAGGGGGTGGACACATGCCAAACAATGTGTTCTGGACAGGGCATCCGCGTTACCCAACAATCGTCCCGCTCTGTGCTCTACTGTAAACTTGAAGTTTTGTAATGACAAGAACCATCGGGTGACCCTGGCATTCCTGTCCTTAGCCTGGCACATCCACTTGAGGGGAGAGTGGTCCGTAATCAGACGGAACCTTCTCCCCAGCAAGTAGTAGCGAAGAGACTCCAGGGCCCATTTAATGGCCAAACACTCCCTCTCCACTATACTATACCGGGTCTCCGCGGGTGTCAATTTGCGACTCATGTAGACAACGGGGTGCTCCTCCCCGTTGACTTCCTGAGACAGTACAGCACCGAGACCTACCTCGGAGGCATCGGTCTGCACTATGAACTCCCTCTTAAAGTCGGGTGTCACCAACACCGGAGACCCACACAGGGCAGACTTCAAAGCGGAGAACGCTTTTTCGGCCTGTTCATTCCACTTCACCATGACAGACTTGCGTCCCTTTAACAGGTCTGTCAATGGTGCCGCTAGGGTGGCAAAATTGGGAATGAACCGCATATAATATCCCACCAACCCCAGAAATGACTTTACCTGGCGGGTGGTGTTAGGCCGGGGCCAGTTACGGATGGCTTCTAGTTTGTTCACCTGGGGCTTGACCACTCCTCGTCCAATCACATAGCCCAGGTATTTTGTTTCTTCTAGGCCTAAAGCACATTTTTTCGGGTTTGCCGTCAACCCAGCCTTCCTGAGGGAATCCACTACGGCCTGGACTTTGGGTAGGTGACTTTCCCAATCCGTGCTATGGATAATTATATCGTCCAGATATGCCGAAGCATACCGACGGTGTGGCCTGAGGACAATATCCATTAACCTTTGGAACGTAGCGGGAGCGCCGTGTAACCCAAAGGGTAACACCTTGTATTGGAACAGTCCCTCTGGTGTAATAAAGGCTGTTTTCTCCTTGGCAGCCTCAGTCAAGGGCACCTGCCAGTACCCTTTTGTGAGGTCCAAAACCGAAAAGTACCTGGCTTGGCCTAGCTTCTCAATGAGTTCATCTACCCGGGGCATAGGGTAGGCATCAAACTTGGAAACTTCATTAAGTTTGCGGAAATCGTTACAGAACCGCAACGTACCATCGGGCTTGGGAATCAAGACTATGGGGCTGGCCCACTCACTCTTTGATTCTTCAATCACGTCTAACCGGAGCATTTGCTGCACTTCCTCCGCGATAGCTTGTCGCCGGGACTCGGGTACCCGGTAAGGCCTCAACCGGACCTTGACCTGAGGTTCCGTGACAACATCATGTTGGATGACCGCCCAGGGAGTTCTGAAAACACGTCCGTGTTTCTGCTAATAAACTCCCTGGCTTCCTGAGTCTGTTTAGAGGAGAGGTTGTCGCCAGTTTTCACCTCGACTACTACTTCTCTACTAACAGACCGAGGAATGGGAAGCTCCACCCCCACCATACCTGGTCGGGGACTGTCACCCCCAGGGGTCTCCCTGTCTTTCCATAGTTTCAGCAGGTTTACATGGTACACCTGCTCGGGCTTCCTCCGCCCAGGCTGATGTACCTTGTAAGTCACTTCCCCAACTTTTTCAATGACCTCATAGGGACCCTGCCACCTAGCTAGAAATTTACTGTCCACCGTGGGTACCAGAACCACAACTCTGTCACCGGGGTTAAAGTTCCGTACCCTGGCTTGCCGATTATAAACCCTGCTTTGGGCCCGCTGCGCTGCCTCCATGTGTTCTCTGACAAGCGGCAAGACGGTCGCTATCCGTTCCTGTAGCTGAGTCACGTACTCTACCACACTTTTGTGGGGTGTGGGTTGCTGTTCCCAGGCCTCCTTGGCTATATCCAACAGGCCCCGTGGATGTCGACCGTATAAGAGTTCGAAGGGCGAGAACCCCGTAGAGGCCTGGGGCACCTCTCGCACTGCGAACATCAGATAGGGCAGCAGCAAGTCCCAATTCTTCCCATCCTTGGCGACCACCCTTTTTAACATGGTCTTTAAAGTTTGATTAAACCGTTCTACTAGGCCGTCTGTTTGCGGGTGGTAAACGGATGTCCGCAACTGTTTCACCTGCAGCAGTTTACAGAGCTCTTTCATTACTTTCGACATAAACGGGGTACCTTGATCGGTCAGGACCTCTTTAGGCAGACCTACTCTGGAAAACATTTCCATAAGCTCCTTAGCAATGAGCTTGGCAGAGGTGTGACGCAGGGGCACTGCCTCAGGGTACCGCGTGGCATAGTCCAAGATCACCAGAATATGTTGGTGCCCTCTAGCGGATTTTGGCACTGGACCCACTAGATCCATGGCAATCCGCTCAAAGGGTACCTCAATAACTGGGAGAGGAACTAAGGGACCACGGTAATGAGGCTGAGGGCTGGTCATCTGACATGTTGGACAGGACTCACAATATCTCTCCACCTCCTTGTACACACTGGGCCAGTAGAATCGTTGTAAAACGCGGTCCAGTGTTTTCTGCTGGCCTAGGTGTCCACCCAGAACATGTTGGTGGGCCAAATCCAACACCAATTTGCGATATGAATTGGGTACCACCAATTGTTCCACCACCTCTTCACGTACCTTGTTTACTCGGTACAACATTTCCTGGTGAACCACAAAGCGAGGAAACTGTAACTCCGCCCCTGGCTGTTGTGGTTCACCTTCCACCTCAAGAACATTCTCCCAGGCCCGAGACAGGGTCGGGTCCTGGTGTTGAGCGGTACCAAAGTTAGTTGTGGAGACATGGAGATCTGCCAACTCTGGACCTGTTGTCAACTCTTCCACATCTCCAACCATAACATTTAGTGGGGTTGACTCCCCCTCTTCCATTTTAGGGACGGGCACCTCTTCCACGGTGCCTCCTGATTCCGGTTCCCAGGGCACCGGGGTCTCCCCTGAGTAGGGCCAGTCTATTGGGGACACACCCGCCTCGCGGGTTTCCGGAACTGCCAGCTTGGCCCACAGTGACCTGAACCCTGGAAAGTCTCTCCCAATAATCAGTTCATATGGGAGTTTAGCGGCGACAGCGACTTCATGTTTCCAGCTGCCGGAGACGGTGGTGAGAGACACTTGTGCTGTGGCATAGTCTCTCAAGTCCCCATGAATGCACAAAACCCCGGTTTTCCGCCCAGTGTACTCATCGGGCAGTACTAAGGCGGGTCTTGCCAGGGTAACCATACTCCCCGAGTCCAAAAGGGCCACAGCCAGGGTGTCTCCCACTTTCACCTGACAGAGGTGACTTTGCCCCACAAGCTCAGGGATACCGGCAGCACACAGCCTCCTGGCATACATGGAAGGGCGGTAACCAAAGTTTACATCCATGGGCTCCCCCTGGTGGGGACAATTGGCTCTGATATGTCCCAGCTCCTTACATCCCCAACACAACACTTGGGCAGGGACTTTGGGGGGTAGGTCCTGAGAGGGTTTAGGGGACACCACTCGCCTGAGCTGGGGCGGGGACCTCCGGGGTTTCCCCGAATCCCTCCTCATGGAGCCGCTTTGCAAGTTCCTGGTGGCCTCATATCGCTCCACTAGGTCCACCATCCCTAGTGCGTTGTCAGGGGATACCTGGCCAACCCAGTGCTGAAGAGGGTGCGGTAAAGCCCTCCAAAACATGTCCGCCAGCAAGCGGTCCAAAATGGCAGTGGGGCTTAACAACTCCGGCTGCAGCCATTTTTGCAGCAGGTGCAGCAGTTTATAATACTGGGGTCGGGCGGGCTCTGCCGACTGGTAGCTCCACTGATGCACCCGCTGAGCCCGAACCCACACATTCACCCCCAGTCTCGCCAGTATCTCACCCTTCAGAGTCGGGTAGTCAGCGGCTTGGTCCTCTGGGAGATCAAACAACACCTGCTGGGGTCCAGACGCCAGAAATGGAGCGATGACATCAGCCCACTGGTCATGCGGCAACTTCTCCCTTGCAGCCACCTTTTCAAACACCGCCAGGTAAGTCTCCACGTCATCTGAAGGGGTCATTTTTGTGAGCGCCGAGCGGACAGCTTTCCGGGCATCAGGAATACTTTTGGGCGCACCTGCAGCTTGCTGCGCCATCATATGTTGCAAAAACAGCTGGTTGGTCTCATGCTGCTGCCTGTTGGCCTCCACGAGCGCTTTCACGACCGCCTCCATTTTGTCTGCAGTCCCAGGTAGCAGCCTGGCAGGTTTAATATAGGACATGCACAACAAAAAACTTTTTCGTCGGTTGCTCCTAGCAACGGCCTCACTGCTATGCCCGCATCCGACACCAAATGTGGAGATTAGCTCTGGTAGGCGACCGGGTGTCAGCAGTATAGAGGCAGAGGCAAGCAGTTCAAAGTAAAGTCTGTGTTTATTTCACACATAAATCCACAAAAGCATATGTCCAAACAGGTTACATCACCTTTTCAGGAAACAGCAGCATAAATGATTCAATCAGGCAAACAGCTTTTAGTCCTTGAGCAAACGTCCTGTTTACAGTCCAACTAGGCCTCAGGTCCGCATGAAACAGCCTCCACAGGAGATTTCAGCCAGGCTCACAGAGTCTCACTCCCATGTGAGCTCTAGACAAAGGACCCAGCACAGCTGATTCCCCAGGCTATTTAAACAGCCCGCAAAACCCGGACCTGGGTAGTGGGATGGAGTCCCACCCTGCTCTACTCCATCCCAGTAAAGCCGTCCCAGGTTAGCCTTTCGGCTATTCTAAATCATCAGCAGCAAACTGCCACCAGCAGCTGATGCTGGACAAACAAGCTATACGGCTTTACTGCACCAATGCCAGGTACATTGGTGCTACATACCTGCCGTCAATAACGGCCCCTTGCACCTTACCACAATATATATATATATATATATATATATATATATATATATATATATATATGATATATACTGATTTTAATGACAGAGTTGCCCTAGATCTCTTTGTGCTCTCTTGTTTTTTATCCTGATCATCTAATCCAATGATTTGGAGTTGCCAATAACGGGATTCTGGATGCTCAGACGCTGGTCTTCCCTGAAAACGGATTGAAGAGTTTTAATTTAATACACTCACTGTTAAGCATCTGGTAAGCAGACATCTGAGAGGTAGCGGGGACATGTGGAGAATTTGGATGTGCATGCACTTTGGGATACCTTTAAGATTTCTGATTTTGAAAAAGGAAACTACCTGCTCTGTGCCTTATTGGTTCATATCCTTCAGCTTTGATGACTTGAATTTCCATCAGCAGGTCACTTATTTATCCCAGCTTCTGGAAGTCTATCTTCTATTACTTCTGGGAAGCCATAACACTCAGCAAACCCTCCCAATATCATGCCGAGCCCCCTTCCTCTGCCAGCATCTCACGCCATGCTGCTGCCTGGATTCAACTGACATAACTGACAATGCACAGTAATAGGAAGCCCAGCAGCACTTCCTGTTTGCAGGCGGTCTGCACATCCATGAGCCATCATTTTGTTTCTAAAATTTACTGCAGCAGGAGTTAGAAAAAGGTAAATACATTTTTATGTGCAGCAGTCTATATTGCCCCGGTGAGGGGTGCATATGAGCATTGCCTGTTGTGTTGGTCTGGTTTAAGACATTTTTGGCTGTTGGTCCTCTTTAAACAATGTTGATGTCTTTGATGCATCTTGCATGCTCTACTGACTCATTCCCTTACCTCTTCACTTCAGACAGATCTAAGTCTTTCATTGTGTTTCTGAATGAAAATCTTTGTTTTCGCATGAGAAAAGGCCACACTCACCAGATAAATTGTGGGGAGAAATGTCCACATATCCTGGCGACGTTTTAATGCATGGTAAAGGTCAGGTGACCATGCATTTGCCGAAACACATAAGCATGGGATTTGCAAAAACAAATTGCAATGGAAAAAAATGGTGCTGAATTTCAACACTGAAAAAGAGCATGTGAAAATGCATATGTTCACGAATAAATTTGAATTTGCATGGTGCTGAATCAGCTCTATAGTCTGAGGTGTGTGTGGAGCTGAATTGCACTAATGAAAAAATAATTATACATTTTTTTTCACAAGTTCAACATGCAGACACAAAACTAGCCCTGCAACTAGCATCTTGTAAATGACATGATTCTGAAGCATCATGCATGGATTTTGACTATTCTGGGTTTTGGTCCATGCCCCGCTGTGTGACCTCCCCAGGTCACCCAATCTCACTCACCCTTCCCTAGCCCTACGGCGCATGCGCAGCCCTCTTATCCAATCCAGCCCAGATCCGCTCCCACCTCTTTCTCTAATAGCTTGTCTAAGGCGGATACGATTGCTGGTGGCCACATCCGCTACCCTCTAACACGGAGCATGCAGTGCAAATGCCTGGCACGAGCACAAGCACACAGAAGGGTATATCGGGAATGCAGCCGTCGCACATGTGCCGTTGGACCGGGAAAGAAGGTGAGTTTCCAGGTGACCTGGGGGGATTTCACACAGCATGGGCACCCTGATTTTGGATGCCCTGGAGGGAGGGAATTCAGCATCCCTGGAATATTATAGATTTCAGGGCCTTTGGGGTGTGGGTTTTGAGCCAATTTTATGAAACATGGGTGTTGGTCTGCTGAGGGGGACACCCCAATTGCCAGGGTCCCCCCTCTTGATCGAATGCTGTAAAGCCTGCAAACCTTACCTGACAAATAACTCCCTTGGGGGAAATGCAGCCCGCAGTTGACGGCGGTTGTCACATCTCCCTGCTCAGGTTTCCGCTTTGCCGACTGCCGACCATGTGACAGCCGCTGGCCAATCGCAGGGGAGCGAGTGGTCAGGTAAGGTTTGCGCCCCCCCCCCCTGCAGTGGACCAACATCCATATTTTGTAAAATGGGCGTTGGTCCAGTTTAAGGGTGAGCAAATAGACACATGTTTTCTCCATAGGCATCTATGCATGTATCTTTGCAAATATATACAAACTTTCTCCCAGATAATCCCAATGCAGATAAGCATTTATAAGCATCTCTGCATGTATCTGTGTAAATAGATATAAACTTTCTCCCAGATAATCCTAATGCAGATAAGCATTTATAAGCATCTCTGCGTGTATCTGTGTAAATAGATATAAACGTTCTCCCAATCCCAATGCAGATAAGCATTTATAAGCATCTTTGCATGTATCTGTGTAAATAGATATAAACTTTCTCCCAGATAATCCCAATGCAGATAAGCATTTATAAGCATCTCTGCGTGTATCTGTGTAAATAGATATAAACGTTCTCCCAATCCCAATGCAGATAAGCATTTATAAGCATCTTTGCATGTATCTGTGTAAATAGATATAAACTTTCTCCCAGATAATCCCAATGCAGATAAGCATTTATAAGCATCTCTGCGTGTATCTGTGTAAATAGATATAAACTTTCTCCCAGATAATCCCAATGCAGATAAGCATTTATAAGCATCTCTGCGTGTATCTGTGTAAATAGATATAAACTTTCTCCCAGATAATCCCAATGCAGATAAGCATTTATAAGCATCTCTGCGTGTATCTGTGTAAATAGATATAAACTTTCTCCCAGATAATCCCAATGCAGATAAGCATTTATAAGCATCTCTGCGTGTATCTGTGTAAATAGATATAAACTTTCTCCCAGATAATCCCAATGCAGATAAGCATTTATAAGCATCTCTGCATGTATCTGTGCAAAGAGATATATGCTTTCTCCCCTAAACAGATAAGAATCTATAAGCATCTATGCAAAAGTAATTTACTGCTTTTAGATTTTATTATTTATATTGTCTCCTTTATTTAATATTATTGTAATATATGTGTTATTTATGTCAATTCAGACTTGTCTTTCCTTTCACACCTTTTTTGTGTTTATGTGCAATGTTTATTCCTTTTTGTTTCATAACAATGTATTTTTAGCTATGTTTCTCTAATGTATCTTATCTTTAAAGCAGAACAAAACCCGGGCTTTTGATTATCCTGGGTTTTGTTCCCTGCTCTGGGGGATGCCCCACTGTGTCAAATTGGGATGCCCCACTGCGTGAAACCTCCCATCTCTTTCCATTTCTATGGTGCATGCTTGTCCAATCAGAGCCGTTTGCTGTACATATGTAATGCTTGGCAAACAACTCTCATGTGCACACCTAGCAGCGCACACGCTCCCGCCCCTAGCCATTCAGATAGGCTAGTGCATTCACGGCCTGCATGAGGCCAGGTGTTTACATCAGCAAGGGAGGCCAAAAGCAGGTGAGTGTTGTGGGTTTTGTTCTTTAAATTGTTATTTCTGTATTTGCTTTTCCACTGGTCTTTTCTGTTTTTGCTTTTCTAGTGGTCTTTTAAAATGCAATTGTATGTTACATTTATCAATGCTCACTCATCTGTGTTCCTCCTGTAGTCAATCAGGAATCCCCCTAAACTGATCCTAGCTGACCTATGCCACCCCCCCCCCCCCCCACACACACACACAGTTCCCTGGCAATAGGGTTAATTTTCTCCAGGCGATAAAGAGCACTACTTTTTGCGAGAAAAAATTGGCATTTACTTTCAAGTGAATAAAATATAAAAATAAATAGAACAATATACAAATACACACACACACAAAAGAGGTGGTTGTAGATGTGCGTTAACATGTAAGCACACGTTTGGGTAAGTAGTGTTCTTGCTTGCAATGTGTGCTTAGCCTAATTACATTAAGGGGTTTATTTAAGAAAAGCTAATGCCACATAGCGCCACCAGCAAGTCATATTTATGACGCAAAAAAAGTGTTCCGTGTATCAAGAGCGCCGGGTGCTTAGTTAGCACTGCCGCTGTGTTCTCTAGAGCCCCACATCACATCCAAAGGTGCTCAGTGTCATTCTCCCATAGATTTCAATTAGCCATTCCAGTCCCATTTTTTTGTGACTTCTGGGTAGCTTTTTTTAATTTTTTTGTGCTCAGCCAAGTGACACAGGATCCCCGACCTGTTCAGAATGTTTTTTTTTCATTCAATTTTGTACTCAGATTACACCCTGCTAACTTGTGTTTTCATGCCTGCCAATGATGTGTCATGTCATTTATACGTCCCCAATGTCATTCCATGTGTTTTCGCTTGGTCACTGTGCTGCCATCCCCAGTTAAAGCTTTTATTTGCATTACACACGGTGCTGTATGTTCATTTAGATGTTAAATACAAATGATTTCTGGCTCTCTCCACCAGTGCTACCTGTCACTAGCTCCATTGGAAAAAACAACAAGACACAGCAACACAGGTAGCCTACAGTACCGAACACTAACAGCGCTGTCTGCCTGTGCCTGGCATTGTGGCTGAAATGCTAATAATATCTCCTCACGGGTGCTCAAGAAGCGCTTCAAGGAGCTAGTGATAAATTGGCCTCCATGTTGTCATTTTGAAGGTTCTTTGCTCTGTAGCTACTAACCTATTAGGTCATTTGAGAGTTGTAGCACAACATACGTGTGGAAAAGGCCATGCTCGCCAGGTAAATGGTAGAGATCAATTGCCATCTTCCTTGGCGCCTTTTTATCACATGGAAACAGTCAGGTGGGCTGAATAATGTGAACATGCGAAAATATTTTGCATGCCAGATGGATCTGCCAAAAGTATGTGCGCACTTGATTTCCAAAAAAGAGGTGCTGAATTACAACAATAAAAAAGAGCATGTGAAAATGCAAACTCTCGCAGAAAAAAGGTGCAAAAACTCTAATGTGCATTGTGCTGAAACTGCCCTATTGACTGCTGCCAGAGGCTTTTTTTTATAGCGGGTACAGTAACTGGAAAAATCAGAGAAAGAGTTAAAAGATATGCTGTACTTTGTACAAAGAATGTGTTCTTGTGTGAGGAGCCAGAAAGATTCTTCTTAGTGCAATTCAACACCATTTTTAACTGTGCGGATTATTTAACAATTTGCTCAGCTAAAATAGTTCTGAATTGCACTAAGGAAATAAATCTTTAAAAAATCTTTTTAGTGAAGTGAAAAAAATTCATTTATTCCTGACCGCACTGATGACGGCTGTGGGACCCTGGCTGTGCTAGTGAACACCATGCCTGTTAATAGATTCCCCTTTTCCAGAGATGAAGTGCATCAGTGGCCCTAGTACTCATCTGTTTCAGTACATGTTCCAGTACTCACCTGTTTCAGCTGAATTCCAGTTCTCCCCCAACTGGGCAAGTGCTCCAGTTCTCTCCTTAGAGACTTCAGCTTCTTCTGTTGTCACGCCTTTCCTGTTCATATCATAAAAAATGTGTATATTTTTAGTAATTCAGTTGAAAATCTGAAACTCATACATTATATTGAGTGAATACAAACAGAGTGAACTTTTTTAAGTGTTTTTTTAGGTTAATGTTGATGATTATGGCTTACAGCCAAGGAAAACCCAAAATTAATTATCTCAGAAAATTAGAATATTATATAAGACCAACTGTAAAAAAATGTTTAACACAGAAATGTTGGCCAAATAAAAAGTATGTACAGTAAATTATCTCAATATGTGGTTTCGGGCTCCTTTTGCATGAATAACTGCATCAATGTGGCGTGGCATGGAGGCAATCAGCTCGTGGCACTGCAGAGGTGTTATGGAAGCCCAGGTTGCTTTGATAGCAGCCTTCAGCTTGTCTGCATTGTCTGGGTCTGCTGTCTCTCATCCTCCTCTTGACAATACCCCATTGATTCTTTAAGGCAGGTGAGTTTTCTGGCCAATCAAGCACAGTGATACTGTGGTTATTAAACCAGGTCTTGGTACTTTTGGCACAGGTGCCAAGTCCTGATGGAAAATGAAAAATCTCCAAAATACTTGTCGGCAGAGGGACCAGAAGGTGACATGGCTCCCCCAAACCATCACTGATTGTGGAAACTTCACACTAGACCTCTAGCAGCTTGGACTGTGTGCCTCTCCACTCTTCCTCCAGACTCTAGGAGCTTGCTTTCCAAATGAAATGCTAAATGTATTTTCATCTGAAAACAACACCTTTGACCACTAAGCAGCAGTCCATTTCTTTTTGTTCAATATATCTTTATTGAGTTTTTAAATTTTGCATAGACAATAAGACAGCGAAGAAACAGTGTAGGAAAATTACAGAGCCACTCTACTATATTGTACAGCGGAGACAACCAATGGAAGCATCTAGATACTGTAAAGGTCCAAAAGAAAAAAAAAACAATATATATATCTCCGACAATAGTACCCGAACAGCGTTGTCGACATAAATGAAGATACCAGGGTCTTGCGAGACCGCAGGGCATCCCATCGATCGTTCTCCATTTACTGGTCACTATATAAGTAGGAGAACCCGGGTCTTATCAAAGGTCCAACTAAAGGAGCGGAGGGACAGAGGGACCGACCTCAACCCCCAACCCAGGGCCCACGCCTGGAGGGCATTTCCCCGGCCGGCGGCCGCGGCCCCCCCTGACCACTGCCACCCCAAACCACCAATCTTCCAGGCCTCCCCGCTACCAGCTCTGTCCACCCCCGGGAGAAAGCCCAGCGGAGGCGGAAGAAGAAAAGAAAGAATAGCGAGAAAAAGAAAGAGAGGAAAAAAGGGGAAATACAAAAGAAGTGGGAACAGAAAAAGAGCAAGAACGCCCCCTCACCCAATCTTCTCTAGCAGGTCCCGAATCCCCGGAGAGTTCTTAGAAATCTCCCATATCCTCCAGGCCCTAAAATGTTTCTTAGCTAATTCCTCCATCCTCTTAATGTTTTCCAGTTCACCAAACCATTCTATCAAGGAGGGCATGGTGCTGGAACGCCAGTGTCGGGGTATCACTGACCTGGCTGCTGTAAGCATATGCCTTAGCAGGCCCTTCCCTCCCGATGCCACTGAGCCCAGAGTAATTGATAGCAGTGCCACCTGTGGAGAGTTGGGGACACTCACGAGTGTCGTGCACTCGAAGACCTTCAGCACCCCCTCCCAAAAAGTCTTAATAGCAGGGCATTCCCACCAAATGTGAGTCAGGGTCCCACGGGCTTTATTGCACCTCCAGCAGTCTCCGGTCTCCAATCCTCCAAACCTCACCAGGTCCACTGGGCATCTGTACCACCTTGTTAAGATTTTGTAATTCCTCTCCTGGGCTCTACATGCTACCGAGAATTTGTGTGTCAGGGCAAAGGATTTCTCCCATTCTTCCCTTTCAAATGTCTGACCCAAGTCCGCTTCCCACCTTCTGCAGAATTGGGGGAAATCATCTTTTGTACCCCCACTCTGGTAAATCCTGTACAGGGTTGAGATAGCTTGTGCCGGGGGGGCTCTGGGCTTTAAGGATCACTTCTAATGCTCTTAAGGGCTGGGACAGGGTATTCCCCGGGGCAAAGGTCCCAATGAAGGCTCTCAACTGGGCATACAAGAACCAGGACACTTTCCTTTCCCTTCCCCGCTCCCTCAGGTCAGACAATGATGGTAGGCCGGGACCCGAGGTCACCTCTCCCAATCTCGTTTCTTGGGACGCATCCCAGACCAGGAACATCCTGGCCCCTTGTCCGGGCGGGAATGCAGGGTTATCGAAAAGCGGAGTGAGAGGACCAGGTCTGTGCGATATGCCCCTCTGTTTAAGGGGTCCCAGAGGGTCAACAGGGGATGTACCAGGTATGGGAGATCCCGCCTCTTCGGGCGGCTCCCTGGGTCCACCCAAGGCAAGGCCGTCAGGCTGATCGGGGAGATATTTTTTCCAGCATAACCCATTGCTTGCTCCCCCTGTGGTGAAACCAGTCAACAAGCCTCACCAAAACTGCAGCCACATGGTACGACTTCATATCGGGGTCCCCCGGCACTCTTGGCTCTACACAGCGTCCCTCTACTCACCCTGGGTTTCTTACTATCCCAGATAAAATTGAAAAAGGCCATCTGTAACTGCTTAAAGAACCCCCGCTCCGGTAGTAACGGCAGTGTTTGAAAGACTTACAGGAAGGTGGAAGAGGAGAATGTTGTTTTGACTGTTGGGAAACCAGCAGCTCGCGATTAGCTTTGGCTTACTAAAAACTTTATGCTGGTGGAGGAACTATTAACTTTTGCCTGGACAATAACTTTCCATAGTTCATTAACTTCATATGTCTTATATGACTTGTAACATCTGATGAGGTTTTGTCAAACTGCACATTTTTTGTCAAACTACTCATCTGCACATTTTAATAGAAATTCATAAACATGTGTTGTGTTTAGCATGTCCCTACTGAGCATGTACAATCTTGTAAGTTCTCAGGCCCCTATAGTTTCCCAGTTTACCTAGAGGTTCTCTAAGTCTCTCCTCTTTAGTAGCCATTTTTTTTCAGAGCCATACTGCCATGTGGTTAATTTGAACCATCTGCCATTATTCCCAAGTTTACCCTTAAAGAGGAACATAAAAAGTGGCTGATCCCCCCCCCCCAATCTGCCCCTACTTACCATTTGGCTGCTTCAGGGCCCGAAACTCGCCCCGCTGCCCGCTTAGCCGACTGTTATTGACAAGCATGGCCTAAGACGTGCTCGTAAATGCCCCATGGTGATCTTGCAGCTCAGCAAAGTCTTGTGGGATTTTGGGTGGCCCGATTGGGGGGGGGTGCGTAGATCGGTGAGGTTCCTCTTTAACAAATGTACAGCTGGCTAGCCTCCCATCATAAATCACATTTACATGCAGCCTATACTCTATACATTTGACTGTCTGATATCCAGTCCCCCATCTTAGAGACCATATCTTTACTAGATAAATATAACAGCAGAACTGTAAGCTGCATTATGGCATGCGTCACTGTGTGAATCCCCAGGTGCCCTAAAATGTACTTTTCACCTAGTCCCATGGTAGTCAAAAGTTTTGACTATCCTGGGTTTTGGTCCTTTCCCCGGGGGCACCCTGATTAGGGTTGCCTCGCTGTGTAAAATCCCCCAGGACGCCCGAACGGACTCACCTCTTCCTGGTTGCACGGCGCGTCTAAGAGCAGCGGCTCTGACAGCCGCATCCTCCTCCTCCGTCTAACAGGGAGCATGTCCGCGCCGGCCTTCCACAAAAGCCTGGCGCGGGCATGCGCACTGCTAGAGAGAAGCGAAGGACGCGCCGTGCGACCAGGAAGAGGTGAGTTGGCTGCGGCTATCTGGGAGGGTTTCACACAGTGGGGCACCACGGATCGGGGTGCCCGTGGGGAAAGGACCCCCCCAGTGCCCCACCAGTCCACAGTGAAAAAATGGTTGGGGACCACTGATCTAGACGATATCCTCATTTTCTCCCATTCGTTGCTGAAACACCGCCAGCATGTAAAGGCAGTTTTACAAAAATGATGGGAGAACAGTCTATATGCCAAAATTTCAAAGTGTATATTCGAGGTTTCTGAAATTCCTTTTTTGGGGTATTTGGTCTCTAACCATGGGCTGGTTATGGATCCCTTCAAGGTGTCCACGGTATTAAAGTGGGAACAACCAAAAACCCTAAAGGCTCTTCAGAGGTTCCTAGGATTCACCAACTTTTATAGGCGTTTCATAAAGGGATTCTTTTCTTTAGTGGCCCCTTTACAGACTTAACCCGGAAAGGTGCTTTTGGGGAGAGTTGGCCTCCTTCAGCAGTAAGCGCCTTTCAGACTTTCTGATGACCCTGAAAGATTACATCCCTGTGCTTATTGTTCATGAGAATGTTGTCCTGCTGAGCAAAATTATGATGTAGGGAATTGGGAACTGTTGGGTATTAAACTGGCCTTTGAGGAATGGCGACATTGGCTTGAAGGCTCCCTGCATCCCATTACTGTGTATACCGACCATAAGAACCTAGAGTATATTGAATCAGCCAAAAGACTCATTTCTTGTCAGGCTCGCTGGGTGCTCTTTTTCTAGCGTTTTAATTTCATTATCACTTTTAAGCCGGCAGCAAAGAATACCAAAGCGGACGCCTTGTCACGCAATTTTGGAGAATGTAAGGGTAGATTCAACCCAAGGGAACCCATTTTACCCTCAGGTTGGTGCCCTTCTCCCTGATTTGTCTAGTTCTTTAATTCCGTATCAGGTTGATGCCCCTCCGGGGACACCCCCTGGATGCCAGTTTGTCCCATCACATCTGCGTCTCTCCGTCCTGCAGGAATTTCATGACGTCAAGACTGCTAGTCATTTAGGGTATCGGAAAACACTGGCTCTCGCCAAGCGCCATGTATGGTGGCCAACCATCAGACGCGATGTGACTGCCTTTGTCGAAGCATGTGTATGCGGTCGTAACAAGGGTACCCATGGATCTCCAGCAGGGTTATGGAGATTCCCGGAGAGCCTTGGACCCACATATCCATGGATTTCATTGTTGACCTGCCACGGTCTCAGGGTAATACTGTAATCTGGGTGGTGGTCGATCGCTTCAGTAAAATGGCGCATTTCATTCCCCTGGCACAACTTCCGTCAGCACTGGAACTGGCGCAACTGTTTATTAAACACGTTTTCCGTCTTCATGGCATACACCAAGATAAAGTTTCTGATCGGGGGGTTCAATTTGTATCTCGCTTCTGGAGAGAGTTTTGTGCATGATTAGGTATTAGAGTGTCTCTTTGCTCGGCCTACCACCCCCAGTCTAACGGTCAGACTGAAAGGGTGAATCAGTGTTTAGAACAATACCTGCGTTGCTTTGTGTCAGATCATCAAGAACAGTGGTCAGAATTTATCTCTCTGGCCCGTCCTCCAATTTGCCGGCCTTGGAGGAATGGTTTCGAGAATTCCATTTGGTCTGAGGTGCAAGAAAACCTTAAAGAAGCTTCTGATAGGTATAAAGTTTTTGCCGACCGACATAGGTCACAAGAACCACCATTTCAGGTGGGAGATTTGGTCTGGGTATCCACTAAAAATATTGCGCTTCGACAACCTTCGCCGAAGTTGGGTCCTAAGTATATTGGTCCCTTTCCGATCACTCGAAGACTAAACAATGTTACCTTTAAAGTCAAGCTTCCTCCGTCTATGAAAATTCCGACAACATTTCACGTATCGCACGTGCGCGAGCACGGCTTTCTTATGACCTCCGGTGGCGCTGCAGGCAGTGGTTTAAAGGGCCAATGAGCCCAAAGTATCTCCGGGCGGAACGCCCTATGGTTTGAACTGGGCAGCCCAAAGTTCACAAGCGGCACCAATCATGTGCTTCTCCCCCACCAATCATGTCAGCCCCCATCAAATAAAGGGTTCTCCCTCACACTTGTTCCTTGCCCGTGATAGCTTGCTGCTAGGTGTGTTTTGTCTGAGTCTGAACCTTTTCTGTTATCAATCTTGCTGTGTATTGACCATCCCGTGATTGCCGCCTGAACCGACCGTTGCCTGTTCCTGACTACGATTTTGTCTTATCCCTTGTACTGCGTACCCGTGACCTCCCGTCTTGACCTCTGGCTTGATTTTGACTCTTCTTCCGTGTCATCCTTGGTGCTGTGCTAGTTTGGACTGATCACCTGTGTATGACCCCTGCTTACCCGACGTCGCCCAGTCTCGTTCCGGGTACATCCACCCTCCTCCCCGTAAGTCCACATCCTTTGTGCTACGAAGTCCTGGGGCAACCGTGCCCGGTGAGGCGTATAAAGAGTCCCGGCAGACGGGTGCTTGTCTATAGGTGAAGCTAGCAGCGGAGATTGGGGGTTGTGGACTTACCTAGAAGGCGGGTGTCCCACGGGACCTGACACACGCCACGCTCTAACAGGGAGTGTCCCCCCCGTTGGCCATTCACAAATGCCTGGTGCGGGCACGTGCCCTGCTAGAGGGATAGCGGGGATGCGGCTGTGGCTCGCGCATGCGCTATTGGACCGGAGAAGAAGGTAAGTGTATGGGCGACCTGGGGAGTTTCACACAGCAAGGCATCCCGATTTTGGATGTCTTATAGATTCCCGGGCTGATCGCCGTGGGTTTTGGTTCACTTTAAGTTTTTGAAATACAATATGAGTCTGTTTAAAAGAGGAACAACAACCAACCTAAATTCTTCCTCTTTATGGTATTTTCCGAATAGATGGCATGGGCACCAATCAGAATACCCTAGGGAGGAGGAACAAAACCCTGGAATAGTGAAAATCCAATTTAATGATGAATTTAGGTCTGCTTTTATTATGCATTCAAATGAAAAAGTAATTAAAGATATTTTTTGTATGCTTAGGAATCAATTGATGTTGTCATTTGTCTTATATTTTCTAAATTGTATTTTTCCCCAATTTTATGCCTCTAAACATAATTTTTAATATTAATGCAATAGATTTTTAAGTAACGTGTATATGCCGTCACATTCTTTTCTATATTCCTAAATGACTAATGCACATAAAGTTATTGCTCTGTGATTTTTTCGTTGTGTCCTTGGGATCATTTGTCCTTCCATCCAAGGCTAACAAACGGTATTGATGAGAAAAGGAAATGTGTGAATAAAGAACACTTACATGGTTTCCTCTGTCTCCAGGCTCCAGGCATACAAGCAGCATCAAGCCGATCTAAAATACGTATGTAGGTGATGCAAGTTTAAAATATAAATATTCAGATGGACCTACATAACCTACTGGTGCTTTAAAAATATACAATTATTACTGGGCCTGTTTTAAAACATAACATTTCATAGTTCTGTCATAGGTAGAATTTTTTTTTATATTTATTTTATTAGGGTTAGTGGGTGGGTGGAGGTGGCATATGATTTTAAAGGGTCTGTCAAAGCAAATGAACACTATGACCTGGATCGCTACCCCATTTTTTTTTTGTTTTCATGTCTGGCCAATATATTAGTATATATATATATATATATATATATATATATATATAAATATATATATATATATAAAAAAAAAAAATATATATATATATATATATATATGAAACAAAACCCTGGGGGCATCTGCATTTAGGATACCCTGCAGTAGGACACCCCCAGATTGTCCAGAAGTACTCATCTTTCCCCAATCCTAAGGCACATGCAAAGGCTTTTGTTCAATCAGAAACAATTTCTGTGCATATGTAATATTTGGCAAACGGCTGTTTATGACAACCAGAAGTGAAAGCAGGCACATTCCCAGCAGCAGATGGTCTCCCGGCCTATCTGAATGGCTAGGAGCAGGAAGGTGCACACAACCGAAAGCAGTTGAGTTTTGTGGTTTTGGGGTGGGGGGGTGGGTTCACACAGCGGGGCATTTGACCCTGGTATATTTTAGATTCCAGGGCCGGTCATTAAATTATTATTTTATTATTTTTATTAATGTTATTATTTATATTAGTAATAATATACATGATATTCACCTTTTTGTCCCCTGTAGCTGTTTCGTTGTAGTCTAGCAGTATAAACTTTCCATGTTCCAAGATCGGGTCCCGCCATGTTCAGACATGCAACATGCACAGTAGTCCCCCATGTCATTCATAGTGTCAGGATTTGGCGGGCTCCTTTCTTAACAGTGAATAGAGTGGGTATGCTCCTGAAACAACAACTGAAGTGGGGTCAGACGGTGGCCCCCTATGGCGCTGGTGATGCAAGGACAAGCCTGCATGCTGCAGGACTCAAATCTCAGGACCTGGTAGGTTTTATACTGCCAGACTAGGACGGGGCAGCTGCAGGGGAGAAAAGATCAGGATGTATCTTTTTATTTTATCTGCCTGGACCATTTAAAAATGGTGTAGCGTTTGATTGCACATAAAAACATAACGCATACAACATTTCCAAAGCATCATTTAGGTTTGCAGTTTTTTTGTTGCAGGAAAAGTCATGGCTACACCAGCAGGGCACTGGTGTCCTATGTTCCTCTCTGCTGGGTGCTTCCCACAGAACAGCACAATCTCATATGCTAACAAGTCCGAGGGTGATGCAGCCAGGGCTGTAGAGTAAGAGTTGTGGAGTCGGAGCTAGTTTTGGCTGGAAAAAATATAACGATTTCAGCTTTAAAAAAATCTTGTACTATTATTGAATTATGAATGTAACTTTCAGGAAGTTTACAAACATTAATCAGAATTATATTTTATGTTTCAATCTAAGGCCTTTGTATATAACAATCTGTGATAAGCAGCAGCAGGGTGTTTTAGTGGTGATAGATAATGGGGTTTATTCAGAGCCTCTCTCACATGCATTCCCGCTAGCGGGAATAACGTCAAAGGCCCACATTCGGTCTCCTTTCTGTGTTGGGTGATTTAGTGCCTTGTCTTTGTGGCTGAGTTGCCCTTTTTGCATGAATTTAGGGTATGAATTCGCCAAACTGAGTGTTTGCCTTATAAATATGGTATAAGTCTTCCGTGCGTCTGTAATTTTACAGGTTTTGTGATGCTTGCTTGATATGGACCGATAAAAGCCGTAGGTTTCTGGTTCAAACTTACACCTTATTTTTGTTAGTGGGAAAACTTGGACGCTCTTTTGTTGCTAGTGAAAATAGAGCCTAGATCCTCGCAACCTATGATGGAGCCCCTTGATGAGTTTTGTGAAGAGTATGAGCATCTGCAGCAGTGGCGGCTGTTAACCATGTACCTTCCAGAGCGTAGGCATACTCGCAGTTGCCTAGATTTTGATCAAACGACTCATCAACATGTGTTTGAATTGACCTGACTGAACCGCCTTTCTCTTGAGACGCTTCACCCAGAGTTGTGGCCATGGCTGGCCACAAGAAAGATCCACATAGCTCCTCCTTGTAGTCTACTATCCTCTCTTGAGGCTAGCCTAGCTTCCCCTCCCCCTCCCTCAAACAGCTTTCCTATCCCTCAGTCTATTTAAGTCTACATAGCTCTTCCTTGTAGCCTAGTCCCCTCTCTTGAGGCTAGGCTAGCTTCCCCTCCCCCCAAACAACTTTCATGTGTCCCATTTGGCCTTTGTTTAACCCTTTCGCTGCCAGCCTACCTGCAGCATTTGCCACTCCCTGTTGCCAGACGATGTTTCACTATTTTGCGCTGCACATATTCAACTGTCATTTTTGAAAGGATTTCCAGGGATTTCCCAGGAAAATTATATATTGTTTTTTTCAACAGAGTCTGGGCTTTAACATGAAATGTCTTGTTTGTATTTTTTAGGTGTATTCTCAATTTTTTTGGGTGAAATGTGTGAAAAAAAATAAAAAAAAAATATTTTTTTACAATTTGTAGAGTTTTTTTGTAATAAAAAATGTAAGTTTGTCAATAAAATCTTATTGCGTGAGAAACCCCAATTTCTCCCGGTTACAGCGATACCACATATGTATAGGTAGACACCCTTTCCTGCCCAGAAGCCTTTTATAGCTGCTGGATGACAAATGGTTAATTAAAAAAAAAAATGACATAGGGTCCCCCTTCCCGGGGAGGGGGACCCCATTTTTTTTTGGATTTTGAAGGGTTAAAAACCCTTCAAAATCCCCAAAAAAAAATGACGTGGGGTCCCCCTTACCCAAAGTAACCAGCCCGGGACCAGCTATGGGGGCTTGTAGGCACAGAGTGGGGGGGCCAGCTTTGGTGGCCCCCCCACCCTGCAGCCTACGAGCCCACATAGCCTATGTGGGCCCGGGCTCTTCTGCCCCCCCCCTGGCCTTTGGGGAGGCAGGTAATGGGGGTGCGGGGGTTAATGGCAAGCCACCCGCTAGGGCAGGTGACTTGCCACCCCCCCAGCCTTGTGAACTGGTATAAGGGGTCTCATGGACCCCTTACCAGCTCACAAAGGGTTAACTGTTAAAAAAAAAACCACGACACAATAATAAAAAGTATTTTATTAGAAAAAAAAAATTTTTTTTTTACTGTACTTACCTTCGATTGCAAGCTCTTGTCCCTGGATGCTGTGCTGACAGATGCCGGTGATCGGTACAGGAGGAGGCAGGAGATCAGAGGATCTCCTGTCACCTCCTTCCCCTGTGCCGATCACCGGCATCTGAGAAGCTGAGAAGGCTGAAGCCTGAGATCGGGGCCGGGATGACTTCATAAGCCCCACCCCCAAGGGGGCGGGGCTTAGAGGCATGATGGCGGCCGCCATCAAGAAGAAGAGAGGAGAGAGCCTCCCAGGCTCTCTCCTGAAGATCGGTAAGTCCTGGGGGGGGATCGGAGGCCCCCCAGGTGAAGAGGAGGGACAGCAAGAGCCAGCGCACCCACAGGTAAGTGAATGTCATTTTTATTTTTTATTTTTTTTACAGTTAGAAGCTGCTGCTGCAGAAGCGGGGGGGGGCGGCCTATTCCGGGGGCTCTCCTGGAGCCATCCGACCCCCCACGGGGGATCGGATGGCACCAAATTAAAGAGGAGACCCGGCCGGATCCAACAAGGGGTCAGGTGAGTATTTTTTATTTTTACTTTTTAAACTACAAGCGAGGAAAGTCAAGCACGTAACACCTACGGGCTTGGCACTTAAGGCCCAGCCAAGCCAGCACGTAGGTGTTATGTGCTTGGCAACAAAAGGGTTAATGTGTTGTGGGGCTGGATCTTCATTTTTTCAGTGTTTTGGCCAGCTTCCCTGGCTCCTCCTATGATGCATTTATATTGAGGAGTTCAGGTTTATACACTGGTTTTGAGTGTGGCGTGCTGACTGGTGGTTGGATTCTGGGTAAGTCTATTTATTGCTGGAATGGATCTTCCTGTTTATTTTTAATGTTGCATTTGCGATGTCTTTTTTAGTTTTATGTTCCCCCTTTTTGTAAAGCATCCTGCCTTACCTTTTGCTTGTTTGGCCCTACTCTGTTGTGATACTAATTATTTGGTCTAGGAAGTTTCGATGTTGTGTTGCCTGTTAGTAATTTAATTTCCATTTTCATTTGTCTTTTAGGTTATTCGAGTTATCCCTTACTGCCCTTGCTCCTGACATCCCTTTTAAGGCCCCCGGGCACCTGGCCAGGAAGCTTATAATGTGGCCCACTGCCACACACCGGCTGTAGTAGAGCGTGCCAGATTTCGCTGTCTGGACCACACTGGGGTGACCTTCAATACAAGCCCGGGAAGGTGGTTCAAATAATCATGGCGTGCATCTGCCTTCATAACTTTGCCTTAAAGTGGACCAAACTCTAGGATTTTGACTTTCCTGGGTTTTGGTCCTTTCCCCCGGGGCACCCCAATTGGGAATGCCCCATTGTCTGAAACCTCACAGATTGCAGAGTGCAACTCACCTCTTCCTGGTCCTACAGCGCATGCGCGGTCATTCATCCAATCGGCGCAATCGGAGCCACTGACTTAATGTTGTCTAAGCCTTCTTCTAAGGCTAGCGTCTGCCAGCGTGCTGGCGGCCGCATCCCTCTAACAGGGAGCGTGCCCGCACCCGCTATTCACAAATGCCTGTGGAGGGCACGCGCTCTGCTAGAGGGATAGCGAGGATGCGGCCACTACTCGAGCATGCACTGTTGAACCGGAAAGCAAGGTAAGTGAATGGGGCGACCTGGCGGGTTTCACACAGTGGGGCATCACGATTTTGGATGCCCCAGGGGGAGGGAATCAATGGGCGAGTCCCGTGTTCTGGGTTTTAGTCCACTTTAAGCAAGAGGTCTTCATGGACCAAAGTCCAGCATGCCACGTTAGGCCCGGCTTTGGTTGTTTGTAGCTTGCTGTGCCTCAAACCTCTCCAACCTTTGAAGGGCAACCTGTTTGGCCTCCAGCCTTTGAAGGGCAAGCTGGTTGGCCTCCAGCATTTGAAGGGCACACTATTTGGCCTCCACTGGAGCCCCAAGCAGCATCTCTATCTGCTGGTGATGGCGCTGCTGCTCCACAACCACCGCAGCCTGCTTCATGGAGCAGTCTAGTGGTCCGTCACACTACTTTAAAATATCTATTGGTATTTTGCCTAAAAGTGGTGCTGTTGGCCTGCCAGTTTTCCTGCATTACCAAAGACAGGTGACGCCTGGCTGCAGGCCAGGGCTAACTTCCGCCTGGGCACTCTGTAGAGTTGTTGGGACTGCTACTGGCAGAATGAAGATGGAGCTGCATGGGGGATGGTGATGGCCAGTGTCTGTGGTGGCAGCAGCTGGTGGAAGTGTCCAGATAATATTGGGGGTCTCATCCAGATGTTCAGAGTGCCCTTCCTCCAACTCATTAGAAAGATCAACTTTAGTGCTAGTTTTTCACAATGTTACCACACAGCCTCCAGGGCCCAAAACTTTACCCTGGCTTCACTATCCTCCTCCATTCTGGCCCTTGCCCTTTGCCTAGAAAGCTCACTCATTTATTTCATCACTTTATGAACTTTGCTCCCTTGGTGGCTGGCTGGTGTTTGGTCCCAGCCTTGAGGTTGTCTTGGTAGCCAACCAGAGGTGCCAGCTGTGACTGCAGGTGGTGGGTCTTGCGAGCGAGGTACTGCTGGCTGAGGTGTTGCTGCAAAGTCAAGATAAATGCACTGGTATTTTCCTATTAACAGTATATGTGGCCCTTCAAAATCCCTACAATGAATACACACTGGGTCCCACATCAATGTGTGTCCCCAAATTTTGGTCTGCTCACACCCATGTTAGGGCTTACATATAAAGGTTGCATAATACCCTTGGTGTGTGTAGTCACACAACATAAGTTGTGCAAGCAAGCATTCAAAGTTGGCTGTGCATGTGGGAACTAAGGTTGGGGGGTGGCTCTGTGCCAAGCTACAATTTGCTAACAAGTCTTACCAGCGGTGGGCACATGCCATCTATCATTGTCCATGGTGACCGACATCTCGTGGTAGGTGTTGGGGTTGAGCATCCCCAACACCCGCTCCTCAGCATGTGTAAATTGTAGAGTTTTGGAGAGTCCACCACCAGTTTGAAAAATGGATCCAAACAAAGGAAAGGGTGGTTTAGTGAGTTGTCCATTGTTTCGTGTACAAGCTTCCCTCTGGATGTTCAACACTTACCCCTCAGCCCCAAGAAACCTATAAGGTACATGTACGCATGGACGCCAGCGCGCGTCAGTACTTGTGCACCTTAGCACAGGGGTGTGTCACATAGACGACATCCAACGAGAACCGACATGACACACACCATGTTCACCCGTGAGCAGCCAAGTTGCCAGCAGGTGACAGTGGCCGCAAACTACGAGCAAAGACACATGGAGCTACAATAATGATGGAAGCCTGGCCTTCAAACATTATAGGGCCACAGTACTTTGCTGCCACTGTCACATGGACCACTCTGGCATGTTTGTATGTGACACATGGGTGTCTAAGTGGTTTAGGTCTGACATTTCTATACAATCCACTACTATTGTTGCTGGCCGTGGTCAGCGAGCGAATTGGAGAGGTAGATGCGCCTTTTGGCCCAAGTGCGTCTGCGCTTCTAATCCACTAATATTATGGGATGGGAGAGCTGGATTAGTTAGCATTGGCATACAGTAGCGGATAGGAGGGTGGTTGAAGTGTCCCAGAAAATTAATTAAAAGGGTAGGGGCATGCATGTGTCACTAAAGAAGGCCCAAACAGAGGACATAAGTTAACAATGCAAATCTGTTTGTTGTTTGTAGAATTCCATGAATAGGTACGACTTTTACCCCAACACACATGAAAAGAGGACATTGGCAGAGGAAGTGGCAGCACATGTGAATGGCGAGGGGGATGTCGCTTTAACCTTTCACTCAAAATACGTAGCACTGGTCGCACCTCAAACGACGAAAGTGGCTGGCTGCAGATCAAGCCCACCCAGAGGCGAGGGGGCCACTCAGTGGGCCAAGAAGACAGGGTGTGGGTGTAAGGTGGCAGCCTGAGCCCTGCCCATGTCCTCTTCATCTTCCCCTGAAGCAGCACCATCACCACCAGCCATGGATCCCAGTGAAGAGGAGGGTGTGTTGAGCTTGGAGTCGGCCACAGCTCCTGCACACTGCGGTAGACCAATACCCCAACAAAAACACACAGGTTGTGCTGCATGTAAAGTCTAATAACATGTTTGCTAGGTGCTGGTGTGTTGTTCTTCTTTGTCCCTAAAGATTTATCAGAGGGTGAGTATGCGGCAATGGGGCCACCCAAGATGGAAGCAGCGCAAGACTCAGGTGAGTGAGAAGCAAGTGAAGCAGAGCAATGCCCAATCATTACACAAACACATGGCCATAAATAGTAACTCAGGTTCTTTCCCTCTACAGACCCTGAAGAAGGGATGGTGCAGTGGAGGAGGGTGGCCACGTAAAAGTATGCATCAACCAGTTTGGGTAAGTATGTAACAATTTGCATGCATGTCCAGGCACACATGTGGGAAAGCAAGTGGTAATATATATATATATATATATATATATATATTTGTAGCGGGCGCGTGCCTGGCCGTGGACACGCGCTCTGGGGAGCGAGGGTGGTTCTTGGACCCAGCGTAGGGCATCCCATGTTGGTGTGGCATGTGTAGGTGAAGGTGCACTTACTGGTTTCAGTCGTTGCTGGTCTCCATTGATGACACTCTTTGGTGAACTCAACATGGTCTTTATTGATAGGCTTCCATCCATAGTAAAACAGCAAAGTTCAGTACAGGCATAATCCAAAGATTACAGCAAACAGTACAATCCATTGGTCTCATCCATGGCTGTCTCTCAGCTCCTCCACTACATTAAAACACTTTCCCTCATGGGCATAGTCTTGGCAAAGAACACTCTGGATGGGCTGGTCTCTCCCTTATATAACCTCTGTATTGTTGCTACTACAACTAAGTTGCGAGTCCCAACCAATGGCAGGGCAGGTAATGTTGCCAATGCCACCTGGCCAAGTCTCTGTTTACCAAACTAAGGGGGAAGCCGCACCATTAAAGTATTGGTTAGGTTTATTCCTTCGGCAACACTGCCATCATGTGGATTCATGATGCAATGATCCCGAGAGATGCATCTAACAGGTTTTTAACTAAGCAGTCCTTCACCCTAAATAAGAGTCTATCTTATATGTTTCCCCCACGCTGTACATACAGATTGCCCACATTAAAAATCATCCTACCTGCATCTGTTGCATTTTCTCAGACTTTAAACATCCAAGATGGCGGTCCATGGAGGTGCAGGCAGCCTGCAAACAGGAAGTGTCCTCTGACTGTGTCGCTCTGCATTCTGGGATTGCTGACCATTTCTTGACCCCCAGCTCTGCTCTGTCTGTGCAAAGCACAGCTATAACCCTGCTCCCCTGCACTTAGGACCCCTCTCCTCAGTATGTGATGCTACAGAATCAAGATGGCGGCGCCCATATCCTAGAGTGCTGAACAGAGTTGCAGGCCAGTGAAGAAAAGAATAAAAAGTAAGTGATTAAAAACTTTGAATATATTAATTTTAAATGCTGGGGAATAGTTTTTAAGGGTTTGGGCTTTTCATTAAATGATGCTGAAGGTCTGCATTAAGGTTTCTATCACTATCAGGGGCCTATTCCACTGACAGTGTTGCCCATGGTTTCCACCCGTCACATATTTATCTTTGCAGGTGCCAAAAAATTTTTTTTAAATAAATTAATAACTTAAACTTAACTTAAAGTTCTTAAAAAATGTATAATAAAAAATTAGTTATATGTTATATGCTGCGTGGTGTCGTGTTTTCTACACAACTACATGTAGCAGATGCTAAGCAAATAAACAACATTGTAAAACAGAAGACCAAGACAGAAGGTGGCCAAAGTATGAGGTAAGTAACAGTGGGTAAAAGTAGACAACATGGCAACCAAGGTACAAGGGTAAGGTGAAGGACATGCACACTACATGGGGTGCCCTAGATGCCAGCAGGGGGAAGAAAGGTAAGTATGGTGAAGGACATGCAGACTACATGGGATGGCCTAGATCCCAGCAGGGGGAAGATAGGTAATTATGGTGAAGGACATGCATACTACATGGGGTGCCCTAGATGCCAGCAGGGAGAAGAAAGGTAAGTATGGTGAAGGACATGCAGACTACATGGGATGCCCTAAATGCCAGCAGGGGGAAGAAAGGGAAGTATGGTGAAGGACATGCAGACTACATGGGATGCCCTAGATGCCAGCAGGGAGAAGAAAGGTAAGTATGGTGAAGGACATGCAGACTACATGGGATGGCCTAGATGCCAGCAGGGAGAAGATAGGTAATTATGGTGAAGGACATGCAGACTACATGGGATGCCCTAAATGCCAGCAGGGGGAAGAAAGGGAAGTATGGTGAAGGACATGCAGACTACATGGGATGCCCTAGATGCCAGCAGGGGGAAGAAAGGTAAGTATGGTGAAGGACATGCAGACTACATGGGATGCCCTAGATGCCAGCAGGGGGAAGAAAGGTATGTATGGTGAAGGACATGCAGACTACATGGGATGCCCTAAATGCCAGCAGGGGGAAGAAAGGTAATTATGGTGAAGGACATGCAGACTACATGGGATGCCCTAGATGCCAGCAGGGGGAAGAAAGGTAAGTATGATGAAGGACATGCAGACTACATGGGATGGCCTAGATGCCAGCAGGGGGAAGAAAGGTAAGTATGATGAAGGACATACAGACTACATGGGATGGCCTAGATGCCAGCAGGGGGAAGAAAGGTAAGTATGGTGAAGGACATGCAGACTACATGGGATGCCCTAGATCCCACCAGGGGGAAGACAGGTAAGTATGATGAAGGACATGCAAATTAGCATGGGATGCCCTAAATGGCAGCAGGGGAAGAAAGGTAAGTATGGGGAAGGACATGCAGACTACATGGGATGGCCTAGATCCCAGCAGGGGAAGAAAGGTAAATGTGGTGATGGACATGCACACTAGCCTGGGATACCATAGATGCCAGAGGGGGGGGGGGGTAAGTATGGTGAAGGACATGTAGACTAGCATGGGATGCCCTATATGGAAGCAGGGGGAAGAAAGGTAAGTATGATGACGGACATGCAGGCTACATGGGATGCCCTAAATGTCAGCAGGGGGAAGAAAGGTAAGTATGGTGAAGGACATGCAGACTGCATGGGATGCCCTAAATGTCAGCAGGGGGAAGAAAGGTAAGTATGGTGAAGGACATGCAGACTTGCATGTGTACAGTGGCGGTGGATGGCGGGAAGCACCTTAAAATAACTGGATATAACAAAAAAAGCCACACAAGAATACGGCACGTCTAGAACAATGGGCTCCACAGCAGATTCCATCCAAAAACAGGTAAAAAACTTGGCTTCCGAGACTACTTTGGCTGCTAATTTCGTAAATGCTCAGCTAAACCGCATGTGTACACAAAGCAAATACGGCCGCTTACTCGGGTACAAACTTTTTTTGGAACACAGCTGTGAATCATACGAGCATTCACAATTTCCCAGTTACCAAGATCAGTTCCTGAAAAAAACGAACATTCACAGACAGGCTGTTAAACAGGCCCAATGAGTTTTCCAATTTCCCCTGTACCATATACTCGGTGTCTTCATGTTGCCCAAAGGCCTTTAGTTACAATGGCTGAAACTTACAGCAATGTAAAGGTATTGTCCAAGCAGAAACAAAAAAAAATATACTTAGCTGAAGCTCCTCCATGCAGGTCCAGTGTTTCCCCACAGCTCCTGCATACAGCGCCCGCATCTTCATACCTACCAATGGTAGGGAGCCAGTAACTTCACCTTCCAGCGCCAGCAGCCTCTCATGAAGGCGTTCATGGAGCCTTGTCTATGATCTCATGGGAATATTAGGTATGCAACCGTCGAAGCTATCTAAACTTGGTACATTTCCAATAGATTCCAGCAAGTTCTGGAGTCTCCTTTGTTGAAGGGCTTGTGGCCCCCCTCCCATTAGCAAAGGAAAGTTTATCACACGCAACATCCATGTACCACTCAATGGGATGACATTGAGTGTGTTTGTCTGTTCCTCTTACACACAGAGGTGAAGCTGAACACCTCCTTGCCTCCCTGCCTGTATTGGTGATGATAAAATGGTCGCGATGTTTTGTGATTCCAGATGAGCGCTCTGATTATAACTATAGCAGAGTTCAGTGATAATAAGTTGCACTCAAGAGTGCACTTCAAATTATCTATTATTTGTTTTTCAATTGAGGCTAATTGTTTATAATTCAATTAAGTGTTTAATTCAACTAATTACTCAGTTAAAGCTTATTTTTCAATTTGTAATCAATAAACTTCTTTCAATTTGTATTCGAACCTTGGGGAATTGTATTCATTTGGCAATATAAGGGGGTGTTTCGAAGTGGGTTTAGCACACCTGGCCCCCTTTATTGCAATAAATGGAGTAGGTTTGTTAGGGGACATAAAGCCACATTTATGGATGCCACCATGTCTGCCTAGTGATAGAGGATGAAAGTTCTTGCTCTTCCTAATTGGTAAGTATGAAGATGCCAGCGCTGCATAGAGGAGCTGTTGGAGACAAAAACGAGTATAGCCTTTTCTATGATGGATATGACATTTAGAGGGATATTCCAAGTAAAGGGTTAAATGAGTGTGTTTTCTGTTCTCTCCATGCTGAATGTAAGTGGCTGCATCTTCTATTCAGCTTGCTTTATATTTCTTTATATGAACTAGTGAACTTCCTCCCTTTTGTTTGTCTTCCCCAACAGCAAAAGATGACTTACATAGTGCCACAAAACAGCCTATGTTTCTTTTTACCTTATCCTTTGCCCAATATCCATAAAAACACCAGGAAAAAATAACAGGAAGTAGTATTAAGGTGAATGGCCTGCCATATGCTAAATAGTTCAGTTATCACCAAACTGTCACATAATGGCAGTTAGGTTGAAGTGCTCCCCATTGCTGAGCTGTGGGATTGCACCATCACTGAGAACGGGGCTACTCAGCCAGAAAGCAATATGGCCGGCTGCATCCAGTTCATGCTGTCAAAAAAAGGAAACACAGTTTTGGGGCACTGGGCTGGGGACAGAAGCTGACTGCATATACTTTCCTATGAGTATAGGTGCACTTTACGTCTGAACGCAAGAACCTTGGTAAGAATCTTGAGGTCGGTATTAATCAAGTATTTCCGACTTTAATTTTCGCACTTACAAGTGCCTTTACCAGGTTTTGGTATAACCGTAATTTTAGCAAATAAAGCCTCAGAGACGATGGGCCCCACTCTGCTTAATAATACTGTTGAAATGAACCAGCCTGTCGGATGAGAGACTAACTGTGGGCTAAAATTTTTATAGACCTTCAGGACCCTTTAATAGAGCGATGGTGGTTTTGATTTCTTCCACAGAAAAATCTTCCTCCAAAATAGAGCTCTGAGAATCTAGCAATTTGGTATATGTTTTAGAATAGTATCTGCGCATTTATTAATTCCGTTCTCACTTCCTCTATAGCTGCCTTGTTACTAAGAAGCGATTCATTCATTCGCCAATCAGTGCCCCTTGGTTTGTCCCATAAATCTCAAAAAACACATGCAACTAGAGCGTGGTCTGACCAGGTTGTATTTATGATGGTACAGGATGTTACACATGGAATCATGGCTGGAGCTAACAGGATGTGGGCAATCCTAGACTATTGTTTTTTTTTCCGTTTAAAAAATCACTCCCCTACTGACTTTAAAAATATAACCCCCCTCCAAAATGTAATACCCTGTTAACTATATACCCCCCAGCACTTTACTTGCAACCAGTGGCATAACTAAATAAGATGGGGCCATGGTGCAAGAATTTAATGGGGCCCATTTAAGACTTAGACAGTAAACTATTGCTGTCTTAATAGAATGCAGCTAGACAACTAAACAGCAGAAACTAATGGTGTACCCTTTGTCTAAATGACGCCAAGTGAAAACAAATAAGATAAGGAGGAGCAACAATGATGGGGCCCACTGACCGGCTGGGCCCCAATGCACCCCCTGTAGTTACGCCCTTGACTGTGACTGTCTGAGGGTATAGCTAAATGTGGTATGGACAAATGTGGCAAATTAATTTTAGCCAGAGAAAGGAATTGTGCTGTTTATTCTCTATCCAAACTTACACCAGCAGGATCTCAATGAACTTTTCTGACTTTCAGATATTCCGCATATGGTTGAATTTAATAGCAGAAAATATTTTGCAGGTTCTGAAGAGGTACCTTATCATATCATGGAGATCGGGGCTAGGACAGAACTGAGTCACTCTGCCCAGAGAGGTGTGACACAAAAACCCTAGCTTCTCACTGAAGGTGATAAATTCCACCCCCCTGATTTGCTCTGAAAAGGTTCTTGCTTATGTGAGCCCATAGGGTGGTCCCTATGGAATTCTGTTCCCAAATACATGTGTTATGCAGCCCTGCTCTGCCTGGTTGCCGCATGTGGAAGACCTAAATCTTTGCATATGGGATGTCTGCAGACAGGAGTGTGCATGGTGGAGGTAGCAGGTAATGCAGCAGGTGGCACTGTAAAGCTTAGCTACACTCGACTCAGCTGTGCACCTTGTAGGGCGAATTAACAGCTGGGACACGGGGGGGCTGAATTTGAATGTCCCATGGGAGCGAGGGTCAAGGTTAAAATCAGGTAAACCAAGAGGTTTCACCAATGGCATAACTAAATGTGACTGGGCCCCGGTGCGAACATAAATGGAGCGTCAAGGCTTGTACAGTTGCCCTTTTGTGTACAACTAGACAACTAAAGATGGAAACAGCAGGCACAATAGAACTTATTTCTTCTGTGCACAATGCAATGCGAGCACAGATCTAATAATTAAGGTGGAGGAGCAACAATGACGGCCCCCCCAAACGTTATGGACACAGGTGCGATCATTATACCTGCCCCCTATAGTGATGCCCCTGGTTTTCACACAGCAGGGCATCCCAACTTGGAATGATAGGACTACACCAGGACCAGACTGCAGAACAGCCAAAGCCACAAAGCATCACCATGACAACACCAGCTGGGTGCAGTCTCATATACAGAAATACACATGGGCTGTTTCCAGAAAGAGTAGATTTTACAGAAATCATTGACGTATGTGAAGGCGTTATTGTGACCTCTGGGGCCACAAATGATGGAAATATCTATGTTCCATAAATAGAGCAATCATTATTAGTCATATTATCGTGCCTAATACATTTGATAAGATTGGGTGACTAGTGCTATGCTGTACATTCTATTTTTTATATCATACAAAATATTCAGTCCTTGACTATTTCTACATGTTGCCTGGTAAAACCACCACCATCGCGTCTTTATTTCGCTAAGGAATTGTGTTAAGTACAAGGCAATTTTTGTATCTAACGTCAGGGATGAACAAATGGCCAGGCAGCCTTCACTTGTGGAGTGAGCAAGGACATCCATTCAGCTTGATGAATTCTTTTGCATTTCAGTGTGTTTTCTGTGTTCTTATGTGTGACAATGGATTATTATTACAAGATGTAATGCTGTGTTAATAGGCAGCTGTACTTGTGGCAGGTGATATATTTTTTTTATTATTTCACAAGGTATCTTTCTTTTTCATATTTTTTTGATCATTTTAACAATTACAGGAATAAAGAAACCACATCAATAATGTATAAGCCTATTGGTGTTTTTTTGCAAATGTGTTTAGGCAATATGGTTTCACACAGGGGCAAGAGCCAAAATCCTGGGTTTTGGTACACTTTAATGTTGGAAGAATTTGTTTAGCCTATTTCCCAGGATTTGTGTGTATATCTTTGTGTATATCTTGAGGCCACAGTTGATTAATGCTATTGGGCAAAAATGTGAGCATTTGGAAGGGTCTTTACCTTGTTTTGGGATAAGGATTATTATTCTAAGCATACAGCACGTCCTGCTCCAGTAGTAGTAATAACATGTGGGTAATCCTCCGCCTCTGGCGCCGTGCACTGCAGACATGCAGAAAACAAGCTCCTCCCGGCCCTACATACACCAAGGGACCTCCCACAAATCCCCCAGATTTCTCTGCAGTGCTGGAACTGCGAAGACATGAAGTATCACGCTCGAGCTGGGCTTGACAGCCCGAGGCCCTGCGGGACTATTTCCACCCGTCCTCATTGTGAATTAATGCCTCCCAGCCTGGGCTGCGTTGGTCGGGTGAAGGTAGGCAGCACCCAGTGTGCTTACGGAGCTAGTCTCCACCGCAATCCCCCTCCATAGGGTAGGCGGTTAAGGCGAATGGTGAGCCTTCAGTGGATGCCCCTCCCGCACCAGTGCCCCCATGTCCCATCTAACGGTGAACCCTCTATTCGGGTCACCTTCCTCCCCAGATTCCCCCGTTAGAGGGGGGAAAAAAGAGGGGGGGGGGGTTATGTGTTTGATGGCCTATCCTTGCCCTAATTACACTATAGATGGCTTTACCGCTACCGGGTGTCAGAGCGCGCTTCACTTTTTAGTTTTTTAACTAACCGCAGCGTTTTACTGTTCTCTATGGTGCATACGGCAGCACTGTTCGGGGAAGCTACGGCGTTTTTTTTTTTCTATCTCCTTACTCACTCTGTCAGACTTCTTCTCTGAAGTGATGCTGACGTATCTACTGTTCTCTCCTGATTGGCTGCGCGCCTTCGAGCTTCGCGCTCTTCGGGGGGCGTGGTTCGGTCTGGCGCGTTCCGCGTCATCGCCCGCTCTGGCCCGCCCTTCGAGGTTCGCTGGGCGCCATTTCCTTCTCGCATGCGCGTGGTGAAGACGGTCCTCCCCTCGCAGACCTGTAAGTGCCCTCATGGGCGATTTTTTTCCCTAGCTTGCTTCTTCGCGCTCGGCTCTGACATCCCTGTTCCCCTTGTGTCTTTCAGACAGCGGTCCTCGTGGCTTCTCCCGGCCCGATGTAGCGCCCGGTCCAGACCATTTTTCAGAAATTACTCCCACTTCCCAGCGGGTTATTGGGGCATCCAGGGTTGCTTAAAGCGTCAATCCCTACTGGCATATTGAATTTAATAATCACCATATGGAGGCATCCCAGGATATTGTGAAGGGGGTCCCCCCGGGACAAGCCCGTCTGTGTGTAGCTTGTGGGGGTCTTACCTAGCAGCGGTGACAATGCACGGGTCTGCGTCCCTTGTGCCCAGCAGGTGCTAGCCGGTCTCCCCACCTCTTCCGAGGCCGGGCCCGCACCTCGCCTTACTTCCCCTACTCCCCCAAGCTTGAGCCTAACCCCCAATACTAGTGGGGATTCTCACGCTGATTTGGCCTCTAGATTGGCTAGTGTGGAAAACTTCATCGCTGGCTCCTTGGCGCGCAAGGCTACTGCCAAGAGGCGTCATTTGAATCCTGAATTTACTATTCTCCCTGTAGAATCTGATGATTTACTGCTTTCCTATGCTCAGTCCCCATCAGAGGAAGGGGAACTGCTCTCTGACTCAGGATCCTACGAGAACGAGTCCAGTAGTCAGGAGGAGTCCGGTTCTGATCATTGGTCCCAGGACGACATTGATAGACTGCTGTCCCAGATCTTTGATGTGTTATCCCTCTCTCCCCCTCCTGCGGCCCCTCAGCAAAGGGGTGATCTGTTTCATACCGCTAGGGTGCGGTTGGAGTTTCCCGAACAAACTCATTTTAATAGCCTAGTGCTGAAAGAATGGGAACATCCCAGCAAACTCCAAGGGATTCCTAAAGCTGTGGATAAGAAGTATCCATTTCCTGCCGACCTGGTTAAGTGTTGGACATCGCCGCCCAAGGTCGATGCCCCGATTCTGAGTCTGTCCAACACCTCTATGATGCACTCCCCTGACACTACTACGCTGTGGGATTTAGAGGATCGGCGAGTTGATCAATTGGCATGTCATGCCTTTGCATTTGGGGGAGCGTCGCTCCACCCGGTTTGCGCCTTAGCCATCACGGCGGTGGCGCTCAGGATGGTGGTTAAGACTGCCCTGGAAGCGGCGGATGACTTGCCCTCTGAGGCCGCCAACGCTCTGGCCACCTGTGAGACCTTTGTGAATTATATCCTATCTGCATCGGATGATGCTATTAAGCTGAGCGCTAGATCTTCTGCTTTGGTGGTGGCCATACGCCGCGCGATCTGGTTACGCCAGTGGGCTGCGGACAGCGTAGCCAAGAAGGCCCTTACGGGGCTTCCATTTAAAGGGCTGTGCCTGTTTGGAGAAAGATTAGATATCTTTGCCAAAGGTGGCAAGTTGCCCCAGCGCAAGCGTTAGATTCGGCCCTTTCGTGGTCCAAGCTCCCATTCGACCCCCTACCGTGGGGCCAAGCAGGGTAGAGGGGTGTCCTTCTCTGGGTCTCGCGCAGAGTCCTGGGAAAAGAACAGAGGACGCCGTCCTGGCTCCTCCTGGGGGCCCAAGCCCAAAGCCCCCCCCAAGACCCCCCAAGCATGAAGGGGCGCCCTCGCCCATCAGGGTGGGGGGACGTCTACAGCACTTCGAGCATGTCTGGAGACGCCTTGTCCCAGACCGGTGGATTCAGGAGGTAGTCTCCTCCGGTTACAAGATAGAATTTGCTGTTCTGCCCCCTACCAGGTTTGTTGGGTCTCGGATCCCACAGGATCCTGCCTCAGCTTGAGTCTTGATGCTGGCTGTGCAGGACCTTCTGGAGCCCGGGGTCATCTGCGAGGTCCCCTTAAGAGACAGGGGCATAGGGTTTTATTCCAACCTGTTCACGGTGCCCAAAAAGGACGGGTCAGTCAGACCCATTCTGGATTTGAAAATCCTAAACAAGTTTGTCAGAAGCAGGCATTTTTGTATGGAAACTCTGCGCTCGGCCATTGCCTCGCTGCGTCCAGGGGACTTCATGACATCTGTGGACATCAAGGACGCTTACCTGCACGTTCCGGTGTTCCCAGGGCACCAAAGGTTCCTCAGATTTGCGCTGTTGGATCAGCATTATCAGTTTGTGGCCCTGCTATTCGGCCTTACGTCGGCTCCCAGTGTGTTCACCAAGGTGCTGGCAGGGGTGATGTCTCTCTTAAGACTAAAGGGCATACGCGTGTTGCCCTACCTGGACGATATACTCATCACCTCTCTGCGGCGGGCAGAGCTGGACACTCGGTTGGTGGTGTCCACCCTGGAGTCCTTCGGCTGGGTGATCAATTACCCAAAGTCCTCTCTGTCCCCCTCCTCAGTGACCCCATTTCTGGGGATGATTCTGGACTCGGTTCAGTCAAGGATATTCCTTCCTCCGCAGAAGGTGGAAGCTCTGACAACCCAGGCGAGATCCCTGCTCGCGAACCCTCATCCCTCCATCCTGCAGGGAATGCAGTTGGTGGGCTCGATGGTGGCAAGCTTCGAGGCGGTGCCCTTTGCCCAGTTTCATCTGAGAACTCTGCAGCTTCACCTTCTGTCAGTATGGAACAAGGACCCAGCATCTTTGGACGACAGCTGGGTAATTCCCCCCCTCGGTCAGACAATCCCTTGCGTGGTGGTTGGACCACAGGAACTTGACAGGGGGCAGATCCTTCCTAGCTCCCTCTTGGGAGACGGTCACAACGGATGCCAGTCTTTCGGGCTGGGGGGGATTCTGGAAGTCCCTGCGCTTCCAGGGGAGGTTGGGCCCTCAGGAGGCCCATCTTCCTATCAATGTCCTGGAACTCAGGGCGGTCCGATTGGTGCTGGAACGATTGACCCAGCACCTGAAGGGTCTGGCGGTTCAGGTACTCTCAGACAACAGGACCGCGGTTGCCTACATCAATCATCAGGGAGGAACCCGGAGCAAGGGTTCTCTCCAGGAGGTGTCTCTGATTCTAACATGGGCAGAGACCAATGTACAATGCATCTCGGCTGTCTACATTCCGGGGGCGGAGAATCTGCTAGCAGATGCTCTGAGCAGGGGGTCGTCCCGTCAGGGGAAATGGTCCCTCTGCGACAGGGTATTTCAGTCCCTGTGTCACCGTTGGGGTGTGTCAGACGTGGATCTATTTGCGTCACCTCACAATCACAAGCTACAGAACTTTGTATCCCTGTCTAAGGATCCTCTGGCTCTGGCCACGGATGCCCTGTCAATGTCTTGGAGGGAGTTTCGGCTCCTGTATGTGTTTCCACCAATTCCCCTTCTGGGCAGAGTGTTGCGCAAGATCGCTCTGGAAGGGGTACCCGCGATTCTGGTGGCCCCAAGGTGGCCAAGAAGAGTGTGGTTCGCAGATGTGGTTCAAATGGCAGTAGATCAGTACGATCTGCCAAGGTTGCCAGACCTTCTGACTCAAGGGTCTCTACGTCATCCCAATTTACTAACTCTGGCTTTGACGGCTTGGCTATTGAAACCTCCATCTTGATGGAAAAGGGTTTGTCTGCATCTGTTGTGGCTACTATGGTGCAAGCCAGGAAGAAGACGCCTGCCGCTTTCTATTATAGAGTATGGCGTGCTTACATTGACTGGTGTGAATCCAGGTCTCTTGCCTGCCGGGAATTCTTAGTATCCAGGGTGCTGGAGTTTTTACAACATGGTCTAGATTTAGGTCTTAAGCTTAGTACCTTGAAGGGCCAGGTTTCGGCCCTGTCTAACTTCTTTCAGAAGACCTTTCCCCAGCACCCTCTTATCAAGACCTTCTTTCAGGGGGTCACTCATGTGCATCCTCCTCGGAAACCTATGGTTCCTGTTTGGGATCTGAACTTGGTTTTGTCGGCCCTGCAGGGGGCTCCTTTTGAGCCTATTCATGAGGTCGCTCTCGCTGTGCTCACGCTCAAGGTTGTCTTCCTGGTAGCTATCACTTCGGTTAGACGTGTGTCTGAGTTGGCTACCTTGTCTATTCAGCCTCCCTACTTTGAGAGACACCGGGATAAGGTGGTGTTTCGCTTCAAGCCAGACTTCCTGCCTAAGGTTGTGTCTGCATTTCATTTGAATCAAGATATTGTACTTCATTCCTTGTGCCCTAATCCTAGTAACCCTAAGGAAAGGGTTTTGCATTCCTTGGATGTGGTTAGGTGTGTCAAGTCTTACCTGGTTACCACTCAGGCCTTTAGAAAGACAGATGCTCTCTTCGTTGTGCCTCATGGGCCTAGGAAGGGTTTGGCTCCCGCCAAGTCTACCATCAGTAAATGGATTCGTCAGGCTGTTGTTCAAGCCTATACTACTAAGGGGAAGACTCCCCCCTTTCGTCTTACTGCTCATTCTACTAGAGCTGTTGGGGCTTCTTGGGCTTTTCAGCACCAGGCCTCTGTGGAGCAAGTTTGCAAGGCCGCTACTTGGTCTTCTGTACATACCTTTACAAAGTTTTACAAGGTTGATGTTCGGGCCTCAGCTGACGCTGTGTTTGGCCGCAAGGTTCTGCAGGCGGCAGTAGTTTAGACTGCTTGCTGTTGCCTTCTGTTGGGGATCCCACCCTTCTTTATGGACACTGCTTTTGGATGTCCCACATGTTATTACTACTACTGGAGCAGGACGTGCTGTATGCTTAGAATAATACAACTCTGTGAAGTATTCACCTGTAGAGTTGATATTATATGCATACAGCACGTCCTGCTCCACCCCACCCTGTTTTCACCTTGTTCTGGATCCCCTGTTGGTGATTGTTATCTTTGATATTTTTGCCAGTTCTGGGTGGTTGTTTCTCCTGGCCTTTCTTTCTCACTGCTTTTCACTGCCGGTGGATATGTGGGAGGTCCTATGGTGTATGTAGGGCCGGGAGGAGCTTGTTTTCTGCATGTCTGCAGTGCACGGTGCCGGAGGCGGAGGATTACCCACATGTTATTACTACTACTGGAGGAGGACGTGCTGTATGCATATAATATCAACTCTACAGGTGAGTACTTCACGGAGTTGTATTTTATCTTCATTGTTGTGCTTGGAAAAGGGTTTCCATTATTGATACTATTGAAAACCCTCTAAGTATGCCTTATGGTCATTGCTAAGAATTTGTAGGGGAAGCCATCTGGGTCAGTGCTTTTGCCCGTTTTAAGTTAATCTATAGCCCTTGATTTCTGCTGAAAAAAATATTTTTTTCTAGCTGGTCCCTCATCTCATTCTAGATAGTTGGAGGATTGAATCCCCTAAGACACATGTGTCAAACTCAAGGCCCGAGGGCCAGATGCGGCCCTCCATGCCTTATTGTGTGGCCCTCTGACAGGTATCAGACAGTGGTGGCTAGGTGAAGGCACCCCTTCTAATTGGTCCAGTCACTCCAAGGCTTCTGACACAGCATTTCCTTGTGTGAGGTGCTGCTGAGTAATGCACTTGCACGAGGCACTCCACTGTAAAGCACAGTACCACCTTTAATCCCAGGTGTGGTGTTTTTAAAAGCAGCTGGTGCGGGCCTTTTTAACATATTGGGGGGACAAGAGAATAGTGTCTGCAACTGTTGTATCTGTGTATCTATGTAACCAGCTCTTTCCACATGGAGGGGGGCCTAACCCACCAAACTCAACCACAACAGAGGGTGCTACAGATGCTGCAGGTGGTAGTGCTGTACTGGTCAAAATAATTCTGCATCTGCATCTGTCCTGGCAAAATAATTCAGCATCTGCATCTGTCCTGGCAAAATAATTCAGCATCTGCATCTGTCCTGGCAAAATAATTCAGCATTTGCATCTGTCCTGGGCAAATTAATTCTAAACCATATATTTAAATGGTTGTGCTTCCATTTTGTTTTTTTGTCTGGTATTAACCAGTCCTTTGAAGGAAACCAGAATGCTGAGAAAGAGTTTGTCACCCCTGCTATAAGATATTGTGGGTTGCCTATTTCTAGTGTTTGGTCAGAATTGTAAATATGGTTTAAAATTGCTTAATCTCTTTTAAAGAGTGTATCATGCTGCCATCTTGTGAATTCCTTTACTTTTATTTTTCTGTGCAAGAGACATCTGCAAGCAGGGACAGTTTTAGACAAAATGTGTCCCTAGTGCACTGCGAGTGGCAGGCAGTGCAGAGTCTTCCACACCTGATGGGAATCGGGCTGATTCCAAGACTGACCAGCCCCTGGATAGTGTGTCCAATCACTCAGTGTGTGTCCAATCACTCAGTGTTACATACACTCCCCCCCCCAGGGTGGCCATTGGTCAATTACCCAATAAATATTCCCCAATAGTCAGCGCAGTACTCAGTGCCCATGATAGTCTCTTGTGATTAGGGTGTGATTTGACTAGTGAATATCTGTTTCCGACCCGGCTTGAGCGACCATCCCTGTCCGCTGCCTGAACCGACCTCTGCTTTGTCTGACCTCAAACCTGCCTGTCCCTTTGGATACCCCGCAATCTCTGACCTCCCGACTTGACCCTTGTGCTACCCCTGACTACGCACCTCTCTCATCCCTGTACTCTGACGCACCATCGGACTGTCTTCCCGCGTATGACTTCGGCTTTGGGATACCCTCGCGGTTCATCGACCTTCACCGTAAGCAGGCATCCTTTGCGCTTATTAAGACCTGGGGGCAGCTGTGTCCGGTGAGGCGTTTTTAGCATCCCGGCAAACGGGGCCTTGACTATAGGCAGAAGCGGCGTTGGAGATTGAGGGTTGTCTGCTTACAGAAGGCTGGTGTCCCGTTGGGCATCACATTATCACGGGCCTAACAAATGGACCAAATTTTAGAACAGGTGCAGGCCTTGACCGCGCTGTGGAGCACCTGGCACTCCGAGTGGTGGCTCAGGAGAACCGTCCAGCTCCTGCACCCCCTGTTCCCCAGGGAGCAACAGCCGTCTTTCCGGTTGAACCCAAGATTCCCCTTCCAGAGAAGTTTTCGGGGGACCGGAGTAAATTTGCCAATTTCCGGGTTGCCTGTAAGCTCTATTTTCATCTTCGCCCTCATGCTTCCGGCTCTCAGGAGCAAAGGGTGGGACTTATCATCTCCCTTCTGCATGGGGATCCCCAATCCTGGGTTTTATCCTCTCCCCTCCCCAATCTGTCGAGGAATACTTCAACGCCATGGAGATCCTGTATGATGACCCAGACCGAGGGGCTACTGCCGATGCTAAGCTACGTTCTCTAAGACAGGGGCGAAGACCGGCAGAAGAATATTGCTCTGAATTCCGACGCTGGGCAGTGGATTCTCACTGGAATGACCCAGCATTGTGTGGGCAGTTCTTGCTAGGTCTGTCAGAGGTCATAAAGGATGTCATGGTAAATCATATAGTACCTAACACCTTGGATGAAACCATGCAATTGGCTATCCGCATCGATCGACCCATACAAGAAAGACGCCTGGAAAAAGGGGCCCCAGTCTGAAGTCAGTTTGAAGCCTGAGGCCTTAGTCCCCTCTTCTTCTGAAGAACCTATGCAGCTTGGGGCCACCAAGCTTCCTGAAGCTGAGAGGCAGAGGCATCTGTCGCAAGGTCTATGCCTTTATTGCGGAGAAGTCGGTCACCTGGTCCAGTCCTGCCCTCGGAAACAGGCATCGGGAAACTTCAGAGCCTAGGTGGGGTCGAGGAAACCCACCTAGGCTGCAAGGTATTTACTCTTTGTTGCACACAAATTACATTGCCTGTCGAGATCAGTTATGATTTTGAGTCTAGATCAGTAGACGCTCTTCTGGATTGTGGGGCTGCCGGGAATTTTATGAATTGGGGCCTGGCTCAAGCGTTAAAGATTCCACTGCAATCTTTAGCCAGTCCAATTAGAGTCAAAGCCATTGATAATACTCCCCTTGTCGGGGGCCTGATTCAGTACCGAACTCCACCAGTGTTTGTTGGAGCGGGACATACCGAGCTAATGAGCTTTCTTCTCCTTAAGATGCCTCTTGCCCCTTTGGTTTTGGGACTCCTCTGGCTGTCTAAACACAACCCCCCCGTCATGTTCTCCCGATTTAATTTCACTATAACATACAAACCAGGAACAAAAAATATTAAAGCTGACACTCTCTCCAGAAGTTTCACAGTTGATAAAGTCCCTGTAGAGGAGATTTTTCCCATACTCCCACAACATAAAGTCATAGCCGTCATCCAACCTGATCTATCGAGTGAGCTAAGCCGGTTTCAATCGGATTTGTTTCCGGGCAAACCTGATCACCTCCTCTTTGTACCCCTGTCCCACAGTCTAAAGGAAGAGGTGTGAAGACGAGGGGGAGGGATCACAAACAGTCAATATTGAGCTTTGTGGAATGTGCCCTTTAGAAAATTGGTTAAGCCAGATTATATGCTTGTCTCAATAAGTGAGTTTTAAGGGCACCTTTGAAGGTTTCGAGAATTGTGGAGTGGCGGATTGGGTGGGGGAGGGCATTCCAGAAGATTGGAGTTGCAACTGAGAAGTCTTAGAGGTAGGCATGAGAGGAGGGTGGAGGACAGGAGTGGAGGACAGGAGACGGTCAGCAGCAGAGCGGAGGCTGCGTCTAGGTTGATATTGTTGGATTAGAGATGAGATGTAAGGAGGGGCCTGGTTGGAGAGAGCTTTGTATGCGAGAGTAAGAGTTTTGAATAGGATTCGCTGTGGGACTGGCAGCCAGTGTAGGGATTGGCAGAGAGGCGCAGAACTGGAGGAGCGAGAGGAGAGATGGATGAGGCGAGCAGCAGAGTTCAGGATAGATTGGAGGGGTGCCAGTCTGTTAGTTGGTAAGCCACAAAGAAGGATGTTGCAGTAATATGGGATATGACCAGGGCGTGCACTAACATTTTAGTGGTGTCAGGTGAGAGGAAAGGACGGATGCGGGAGATGTTTTTAAGTTGGAGGTGACAATGGGTGGCCAGGGAGTGAATATGTGGTTTGAATGAGAGTGCGGAGTCCAGAATGACTCCCAGGCACTGAGCTTAGGGAGTTGCTGTTATTTTGTAATTGTTAACAGTAATAGACGTGGGGAGGGGAGTTGGATGATGGGAAAATGACCAGTTCTGTCTTGTCCATGTTTAGCTTGAGGTAGCGAGATGACATGAATGAAGAAATAGCTGAGAGGCAGTTGGGGAGGCGAGATAGGAGAGAGGAGAGATTGGGGCCTGAGAGATATATCTGAGTGTCATCCGCATAGAAGTGGTATTAAAAGCCTAGTGAAGTTATAAGTTTGCCAAGGCCATAGGTGTAGACTGAGAAAAGTAGGGGGCTTAGGACAGAACCTTGCGGCACACAGAAAGAGAACGTGAGGATGAGACTGTTAGAATAGCATACACTGAATGATCTGTCAGAGAGGTGAGCCAAGACAGTGCAAGACTTTGAACCCCAAGAGAGGAGAGAATATCAAGAACCATGGAGCGGTCAACAGTGTCAAAGGCTGAGGAGAGGTCAAGAAGGATGAGGATGGAGTAGTGACCTTTGCTTTTAGCAGTGAGCAGATCATTGGTGACTTTGGTGATGGCAGTTTCGGTGGAGTGGTTACGGCAAAATCCTGATTGTAAGGGATAAAGTAAGTTGTTTGTAGATAAGTATCGTGTTCTGAGTGGACATGTTGTTCAAGAAGTTTGGAGGAGAAAGGGAGTAGTGAGATAGGGCGATAACTAGAGAGGGCAGAGGGGTCGAGAGAGGGTTTCATGATTATGATTATTAGTAATAACTGCATGTTTCTAGGAGGAAGGAAAGGTACCAGTGGAGAGGGTTGAATATAGAGGTTAAGGCTGGAGTGAGGGATGGAGACAGTTGAGGAATAAGGTGGGATGGAATAGGATCGAGGGAGCAGGTAGTCAGGTGGGCCCTAAAATGAGAGAGGTTAGACCAAGTTCAGTTGTTGGAGTGAAGAAAGTAAGAGAGTAAGGCAGGGGGGGTTGTTTGAAGTGGTGAGGGATTCTGGGGGGCAAAGCCAAGTCGAATGTTGTCAATTTTTTCTTTGAAAAATGTAGAAAATTCTTCTGCTGTTATTTGGGAGGTTGGAGGAGGGGGTGGTGGGCGGAGTAGAGAACTGAAAGTGTTGAATAGTTGTTTGGGATTCCGGGCTTGTGCAGAAATCAGTGAAGAGAAATATGCTTGCTCAGCAGATGAAAGGGCCGACCTGAGTTCCTGAAGGGCTTGTTTATAGAACAGAAAGTCACTATTGGATTTGGTTTTCCTCCATTGCCGTTCAACAGCTCGAGACAGCTGCTTCAATCTGGTTGTGCTTGCATTTAGCCAGGGTTGGCGATTTTTGGGCGGGGACAGCTATAGGTGAGGAGGGCGGCAGAGTCTAGAGCGGAGGAGAGTGTATTATGGTAGTGTGATGATGCAGCGTCTATGTCTGTGAATGAGGTCAAGGTCTGAAGAGGTTGAAGTGAGGCAGAAAGAGACTGAAGATCTAGATTTCTTAAATCCCTGCGTTGAACTGTAGGTTTGTGTGGAGGGGGGTTAGCAGGAATTGGAGAGAGGGTCAAAGTCAGCAGATTATGGTCAGAGAGGAGGAGCAAAGAGGATGAGAGGTTTGATACAGAGCAGAGGTTAGTGAAGAGGAGGTCAATTGTGTGGCCGTCTTTGTGGGTGGGTGCAGTAGACCATTGCTTGAGTCCTAAAGATGAGGTTAGTGACAAAAGTCTGGTGGCAGCAGGGTTGATAGTGTCAACAGGTATGTTGAAGTCACCCATGATGATTGCGGGGATGTCTGTAGACAGAAACTGAAGGAACCAGGTAGAAAAGTGGTCAAAGAAAAGAGTAGTAGTTCCAGGAGGGCGGTAGATATCAGCGATTTTCAGGTTACAGGGAGAATATAAACGGACACAGTGAACTTCAAAAGTTGAGAAGGATAGAGATGGCAGGGCAGGGAGTGGGTTAAAGGAGCAGAGTTTGGATAGAAGGATGCGCACACCCCCACCTTGTTTGTTGCTGGATCTGGGGGTGAGGCTGGGATGTAGTCCCCCATGTAAAAGGGCAGTGGGTGAAGCTGTGTCTGATGGAGTGAGCCATGTTTCTGTGAATCCCATGAAGGTAAAAGAGTTGGAGAGAAACAGGTCATGAATGTAGGCGAGTTTATTGCGCACTGAGCATGTATTCCACAGTGCGCAGGTGACAGATTACATAGGTTGCGTGTGTATCCAGGTTTAACACAGTTGCAGGTTTTTGGCTTTGATGAAAAGGGAATCGTTCTGGAGGAGGGGGGGTGGAGAGAGTAGGCCTGGATTAGGACTGATGTCATCGGCGGCAAGTAAGAGTAAAAGGAGAGAGAAGAGATGGTTGTGGCTTTTGAGGGTGGAATAGTGTGTCTTGTGCTTGGACATAGAGGTGGTGAGTGATTTTGCCAAAGAAAGGAATTCGTGAGCGGAGAGGTAGGAGGTTGAGAGAAGAGAGGGGGAGATATATAGGGACTTACCCGGAGCAGGGGGATACTGTGTGCCTAGGATTCTGAGGGTAAGAGGAAGTAATGCGATGAGATAAAAGGTAATCATTTTAGTTGATGCTGGTATATTTAGACAAGCAGAATCCGGTGCAGGTTTCCTTCAGGTTAAATTCGCTGCAGACTTAGAAAGATTCAGACTTGGAAAGGATTCTGAATTGCAGCCTGAGAGTGGCTTGCAGCCACTACCACTCAATATGAACAATTTCTAAGTGCCTTTGATTAGCTCATGCACAACACTTGGGCCTAAAGGGTGGGGCTTAGGTCAGTCCTAAAAGTTTGATCTGGGAGGGCACATAAAGTAATAAAACTCCTAATGGAATGTTGCTAGGTGCTATGGGTCAGTGAACACACAAGGGGCAATATTGGTCAATGAAAGTTTAGCAGATAGTAACAGATGATAGATTCACAAATATAGATATGGGCAGGGGAACCAGATGGGCCATTCAAAATAATCACATAACTCTTAAATAAGACATAGGCACAAGTAAGAAAAAAAGAAAAGTTTTAAGTAGTGAATCTGATTGCACTGGTGGAGTGCATACCAGGATGAGAGAAAGGCAGCAGGATTTACATGGGCAGGAAAGGGTTAATAGTTGGAGATGGGATCAAATCAATGGATGCATACCAGGATGAGAGAAGGCAGCAGGATTTACATGGGCAGGAAAGGGTTAATAGTTGCAGATGGGATCAAATCAATGGATGCATACCAGGATGAGAGAAGGCAGCAGGATTTACATGGGCAGGAAAGGGTTAATAGTTGCAGATGGGATCAAATCGATGGATGCATACCAGGATGAAAGAAAGGCAGCAGGATTTACATGGGCAGGAAAGGGTTAATAGTTGCAGATGGGATCAAATCGATGGGTGCATACCAGGATGAAAGAAAGGCAGCAGGATTTACATGGGCAGGAAAGGGTTAATAGTTGCAGATGGTATCAAATCGATGGATGCATACAAGGATGAGAGAAAGGCATCAGGATTTACATGGGCAGGAAAGTACTTCAGCAGATTCATAACTCCAAAACGGTGGGTCATCCAGGGGTTAAAAAGACCTTGGCCCTTCAAGCCCGTCATGTCTGGTGGCCATCTCACAGGAAAGATACCCAGGCCTTTATTCAGGCCTGTAAGATTTGTGCCCGTAGCAAAACCCCCAGGTCAGCTCCTGACGGACCTCTGGTCCACTCCTTTAAAGCCTTGGACGCACTTGGCAATGGATTTTATTACTGATTTACCACAGTCCCAGGGATATACCGTTATCTGGGTTGTGATAGATCGATTTAGCAAAATGGCACATTTTGTCCCCCTAAAAAAGCTGCCCACAGCCCAAGAATTAGCTCAATATTTCTTAGATCACATTTTCCGACTTCACGGAATCCCAGATGTGGTCTCAGATAGGGGGGGTCCAATTTGTGTCACGCTTCTGGAGGGCATTCTGCACCCGTCTAGGTTTCACTGTTTCTCTGTCTTCAGCTTTTCACCCCCAGTTCAATGGACAGATGGAGAGGACCAACCAGTCATTAGAACAATATCTCTTAATTTCTCTGCACTTTCGGGCTCGTCCTCTGGTTTGCCTTCTCTAGACGATTGGTTGTCCCAGTGCCCATGGGCCAAGATTTATGGGCCAAGATTCAACAGCATTTGATCCGGGCATCTGATCAGCAGAAGATCTTTGCGGATCGTCATCGATCTAACAATCTAGAATATAAGGTGGGGGATTTGGTCTGGCTCTCTACCAAAAATTTTGCGCTACGCCAACTCTCTGTAAAATTGGGACCACGATATATCGGCCCTTATCCCATTTTACAGAAAATTAACCAAGTCACATACAGACTCAAACTTCCACATTTCTCAGGATTTGTAATTCTTTTCATGTTTCCCTCCTTAAGCCCACCAGGGGAGTGGAGGAGGATTCCTCTCCTTCTCCTATCCTAGTTGATGGTGAGCAGGAGTTTGAAGTCGCACAAATTCTGGATTCCCCTTTCCCCCGGAATTCCTTGCAATATTTATTCGACTGGAAGGGGTATAGGCCAGAAGAAAGGAGTTGGGTTCCAGCTAGAGATGTGCATGTGGACCGTTAAATTAGAAGATTTCATAAAGAAAATCCTCTTAAAGTGGACCAACACCCAGGGGGGATCGACCCGGGAATCTTATAGATCAGATCCCTCCCCGCAGGGCATCCGAAATCGGGATGTCCCGCGGGGTGAAACCCCCCAGGAGGCCAACAATCCTACCTTTTCCACGTTCCAGCGGAGCATGCGCGTCCCCCACCGCCGCCTCCCGCGTGTCCCTCTAGCAGGGCGCGCTCCCGCACTGGCCGTTTGTGAATGGCCGGCGCGGGTGCGCTCCCTGTAAGAGGGACGAGCGGGAGGCGGAGGCGGACGCGCTCTGCTTGTCTGGTGCTGCCTCTCGCTTGTCCGGCGGCGGGGATTGGCTGCAGCGGTCACGTGGGAGCGGGGTGAGGTGAGTTTTCGGGGGGGTTTCACACAGCGGTGCACCCCCGATCGGGGTGCCCCACCGAAGTGGACCAAAACCCAGGATAGTCAAAATCCTGGGTGTTGGTCCATTTTAAACGCTGAGCATGGCCGCCGCTCCTGGGTGTCGGGGAGTGCGTCGCGTCACTCTGGCAGCCTCCCCCGCCCCTCTCTAGCTGTGTAGGCGTGCGCCCCGCAGTCTGTACATTTTGCCACTAGCAGACGCTGCGCTGCAAGTCCTCCACACCTGATGGGAATCAGGGGCTGATCAGCCTTGCTGCCAAGACTGACCAGCCCCTGGATAGTGTGTCCAATCACTCAGCGTTGCAAGTTGCACCAATCAGCACATACACCCCCCCCCCCCCCAGGGTGGCCATTGGTCAATTCCCCAATAAATATTGAGTCAGCGCAGTACTCAGTGCCCGTGATAGTCTCTTGAGATTAGGGTGCGATTTGACTACTGATTATCTGTTTCCGACCCGGCTTAATCGACCATCCCCGTCCACTGCCTGAACCGACCTCTGCTTTGTCTGACCTTGAACCTGCCTGCCCCTCTGAATACCCCGCGATCTCTGACCTCCCGGCTTGACCCTTTGGCTACCCCTGACTACGCACCTGTCTCATCCCTATACTCTGACGCACCATCCAGACTGTCTTCCCGTGTATGACCTCGGCTTTGGGATACCCTCGTGGTTCATTGACCTTCACCGTAAGCAGGCATCCTTTGCGCCTATTAAGACCGTGTCCGGTGAGGCGTTTCTAGCATCCTGGCTTGACTGTAGGCAGAAGCTGCGGTGGAGATTGGGGGTTGTCTGCTTACAGAAGGCTGGTGTCCCTTTGGGCATCACACTAATAATATTACCAAGTACAATAGTGACATAATCAATTGCTGGTGTGTTTAGACAGCTTTTATCCTCCATTGCCCTGTGTCCAACATGTTTGTCAAGCAAACCTTTTATTTTAAAACTTCTTGAAAAAAACTGGTATGGGGGGATGAAGTCAAAGAGAAAAGTTGAAGAAGGGAGAGGTAGGATTCTTTGGGCCAAGTGTCAGGTGACGGGGCGGGTCAGATTCTGTTGGAATATAGTATCCTGCAGGGCATAAAGGTGCAAACACCCTGAGAAGCAGAGGTTCACAATGGGAAGTCTTGAAGCATGGTGTTTCCCTTTCAGATTTATTAAAGTGGACCAAAACCCAGCTTGATCGGCCCGGAAATCTATAAGGTTCAAAATCCTGGGTTTTAGTCCACTTTAAAGCTCCTGTGTGAAGTGGTCATGGAGGGGCAGGGGATAGGGTCATGCATTATTGCTTTAAACGTTTTGCCACCTTTACCCTTTTTTTTAACCTTTTGTTTTATTCCCATAAGGAAGAGTTTCCCAACCCTGCCCTCAAGTACCTTCCAACACACCATGTTTTGTGGATATCCAGACAGATTCACAGCTGAACCAGCTTCAGAAGTACTACACAGCTTCCTAAGTAGAGATCCACAAAACATAACCTGTGTGGGATACCTGAAGAGAGGGTTGAGAACCACTGCCATAAGGTATGTATCTTTTACAATGAACATCAAGGAGTTCTTTATATGTATCCCGTTTAAGGGTTGATTCAGCACCATGAGTATATTTTTTTCTCTTTTGAGAGTTTTTTGAGAGAAAATACTTTTTCTCATTATTTTTTCCCTTGGTGCAATTTAGCAATATATTTAGCTGTGCCATTTTTTTATGCACAGCTAAATATGGCGCGAATTGTACCAAGGAAAAAAATCATGAGAAAAATAGTTTTCTCTCGAAAAAACCTAAAGTGATTGCTAAGTCAAAAGTGAAAAAATAAATATCAGTAGCTTACCTTACATTGAGTCACTCCAATGCTCCCCACTGTGTCGGTCTACTTAGTGAGGAAATCACTTCAGCTTTCAGTCTCCACCCTGCTGATCTGGTCCTTCAATCAACCTTCTGTGGACTGAGAACAGAAACATCGCCCGCTCCCTCCCCAGAGGTCCTAATTGGCTGCCTCTCTCTGCAGCTATGAAACCCCACCCTTCTCCCTCTTCTCTGGTCACACTATGTGCTGGCAGACTGGAGACGCTCTTAGCATGCAGCATGTCTCACTCCCTTTTTCTTATCACACTATGTGCTAACTAGAGGCACTACAATGCACTTATTATTTACTATGATATATGTAAAGCACACAGTGTGCTTACATCACCTCGTTGTTGCCACACCCACTGTTTCTCATAATTTTTTTCTCTGCATCTCCAATGCTCTTATACTTTTACAAATAACAGAATGAAGTTTGGAGCAGTGCAACGCGTAGCCTGAAGCAATGGAACAACAATCGGGCTTGCCTTTTGTATAACTAGTAAACTAGAACAAAAATTGGTGCTGAATTAACCCTTTTTGTCAGTGTTTATGTTTTTGAAGACATTTTTCCAATCAATGTGGCTTAGGTTTTTGTGGCTCCACGATAAGGAAATTGATAGTATAATTACTGCTTCCAAGATGCTACCCCCCATTCCTTTGTTAACTTGTCTGTGATATTGGTTACTATTAGGTTTAAGATGGCCATCTAGTTGTAGCTTGCATTTGTTGGGAAATGTAGCCATCTTTTATTTTTGATAAAATGATTTTATCTTTGCGAGATCCATAGGTTTCAGCATCCCAATCTATGTCTGGGTAGCTAAAGTCCCCTATAACATTATCTCATTTAAATTAACTGCTTTATCTATTTTCTGGGGATTCTGACTATATTTGGTGGCCTGTAGCAAACCCTGATCAGTATTATATTTTTACCCATATATTTATATTATATTATAATTATTATATTATATTTTATAAGTATTTCTACCCATACAGACTCCAAATGTTCTTCTCCCTCACATATATCCTCCCACAGTATGGGCTATATACAGGAAGCATGCCCCCACCCCCTTGTGGTGTTTAGAGTTAAACACACAGTAACCATTTAGGCAGTGGTGGACTGGGACCAAATAACAGCCATGGGATTTTACCACCCACCAGAGGCCGGCCTGAAATCTAAAGGATTTCATGGCCGGCCCCTGGCCTTCCCCCGAATCAGGATTTCCCGCTGTGTGGAACCTCCCAGGTCGATGGTAATCTTTTACCTTTCCCCGGTCCAAAGGCGCATGTGCGGACTCTCCTCCAATGAGAGCCACTTGCCGTCAGACGACTCTCATTGTTTTGAATGCCATCCAAAAAGGCTGGCACGGGACCGCACACGAGGCCGGGAATATGGGAAATGCAGCAGCACGCACTCCTCATTTAAATCAACGAGAGGCATTTTCTAAAGAAGTAAACACACCAAACAGCTCTCATTGCCTGAGGTGAGTTGTTTGGGGGCTTTTGGGGGGGTTCACACAGCAGGGCATCTCAAATCGGGATGTCCCCGGGGAACGGAACAAAACCCAGGAAAGTCAAATTCCCAGGTTTTGTTCCGCTTTAACCAAAAGTGGCCTTGGAGTCTATGAGACATCATGAGGTGCATCACTCACATCCTTTTCAACTGTGCATGGCTATGCTCGCTGTAACTTAATTGCTGTGCATGGCAAAGGATGCAAGTGATGCTGCATGTTTTTCGCCATTGTAGCAATTTGTGCCTGAAATTTTCCACTAGCATCCTTTTTGCACACCAAGCTGTCTCCGGCGCCTGATTTATGGTAAGGTTAGAGGGCAGAAAAGCCTGTGCAGATGTAGCAATTTAAAGAGTGAATTTCCTCCAGCAAATAGGAGGAATGAGTAACAGGTTTATTTCCTTCCAAAAACACATGCCAGCAGCGTCCTGCATGTTTATGAACAATGAAAGTGTCAGCCGAAGGGATTGAAGCCTTTTTTATTTGTTTTGGGTTCCTACAAAAGAAATTAATTTAATAATATGAAAACACAAAAAAATAGACAAAATCTACAAAAACACAAAATCTAAGGCCCAAACAACAAAAATGTGGATATTGGGCCCCAAAGTTTAGCAAAAATAAGTTTAACTAAACAATTATAGTTAAATTACTAAGCATTAATATGCAAATCAAACAGGGGAGGGAAGGGTTAACTGGAATCAGAATACCCCCCCCCCAAAAAAATGGAGAACACAGGTTCTCCAGAGAATACACTCTGAAATGGCGAATATAGCTTCGCAGATGACACAGAAGCTGGAGAAATCAAATCACTATGGACAAACAGTAAATGAAAGGGGAGAAACATGGGGGATCATTGGGAGCAGTTGAGTAATTAGCCAGCCTAATGTGCATGGGGCAGGTCATTTGCATTTCAAAACTGCCTTGCAGAAGGCACAAATTGAGCTTCCCCCATGCACGTGCCATCACAACAATGAGAGCTGTTTGCCGAATGACGTAGTTACGACAGATGGTTCTCACTGGCCTAGAGCCTGTGCAGGCACCGTTGGAGAAGGGTGAGTATTTACAGGAGCCCTGGGGGGTTTAACACAGAAGGACATCCTGATTCAGGATGCCCCAGGGGGAGGCCAGTGGCCAGGTGGGTATTGTTCCATATTAAAATCTTTTCGGCACAGTTCTTTTTTAATTAAAAAAAAAAAAATGTATTTATACATTTGTGTAGGAACAAAACAGGGGGGAGGGGGTTTAACTTTCAGACATTGTGGCTGTATGGGGCCCCAGAATTACTAGTGGCGGTCCTGTGTTGAGGTATGCTTGGTTTCCTTGGGGACAAAGGCTTCGTTCAATCTTGTGGCCAAGCTATCACATATAGGTTATGAGAGGGGCCAAGACACTGCTATTTTATAGGGCTCAAAAATTCCATGTGGTGACCCTCTTGCTGGAGAAGGGGCCATCAGCGGAGTTCAGGTAAATAAATAGGTAGACAGATTGTGAAAAAGGGGAATATAGCTGCAGTGGTATTTGTAGTAGTAGAGTGTCAGAAAGGAAAGATCGTTATATGTAAAGAGTTAATAAATAAAAAAGAAAGGTAGAAAGAAACACAATTTTTCCAAGAGCCAATTTTGCCACTAGCTGCCATTTTTCATTCCCAGTTGCTGAACAGCGCTGCATCCTCCCAAGGTGCAGGGTCATGGCACATGCCTGGGTAAGCCGGGTGTCGGCTAGGGCAGCATTCCTCACAGGGCCGGATCCAGGTTAATTTCAGACCTTGGGGGACAGAGTCTCAGCTGGCCACCTTGTGTTATAGCGGTAAATCTTCAGGTGTGGCAGATATTCCTCCTTAAAGGGCTGAAAGTCAGTTTATTTATTTTTATTTAACTCTAAATTTTTGGAATAAAAAAGGTCATTAAAAAGCATGCAAACTGTTGCATGCTTATTAAAGTGGACCAAAACCCAGGATTTTCACTATCACGTGTTTTGGTCCTTCCTTCTGTGGCACCGCGGTTTGGGGTATCCCGCTGTGTGAAACCCAGCAGGATACCCCAAACTGGGGTGCCCCAGAGCCCCCAGAATACCGGGCAAATTCACCACTCCTCGAGCCCATGACACAGGCACGGCCGCTCTTCCAATCAGCTTCTCCTGCCACGCATATTAATGTGCATCTAGAGAAGCTGAATAGAATCTGAGCCGCACACATCGGCAGCGAGCGGCATCACTTTCTCACTTCGGCTGTGCACGACCACCAACAGCCACACAGTTGTGTAGGGTTTGGCCGCTCACAGTCGAGAAGGAAGGCATGTGATGCAGGCTGCGCATGTGCCATGGGCTCGGGCTAAAAGTATGTCCAGCACCCTGGGGGGTTTCACACAGCGGGTCATGCCAGTGCAAGATACCCAGGGGGGGAGGGAATAAGCCTTGGTCCACTTAAATGACTTACCTTACCAGGCCGCCAGCTCCTGAATATCTTGCTTCAACGCAACCATCTTGCTACACCTGGGAGTGTGTATTCCACAAGTCTCCTGGGTTCAGCCATTGACCTCTCGTCTGGGTGCTATCCCCTCACAGAGATTGTCTGGCTTCTCTTCCTTCAGCTTCTCTTCCTCCAGCAAGCAGTGGTGAGGTAAGTGGGGGGGGGGGTGCAGCATCACAGGAATGAAGCAGTTTCATGTTGGTTTACCGCACTCCATGAACCGAATTCCACTCCATGAATTATTATGGGCGGCTATCTAAATTGCCCTAGGGAGGGATACAAATGAGAACTGTTTGTTCTATTGGTCTGATTTAAAGTGGACCTTCATCCTGAGTAAGAGTCTATCTTGTATGTTTCCTCCACCCCCTACATACAGATTGCCCACATTAAAAATCATCCTACCTGCACCTGTTACTTTTTTTAAATCTTTTAACATCCAAGATGGCTGCACATGGTGTCTCCTGACTATGAAGCTCGGCATTCCTGCTGTCCTTTTCCTGACCCCAGCTCTGCTCTGTCAGCTATAACCCCGCTCCCCTGCACTTTTCACACCTCTCCTCTCCTCAATATGGGATGCTTCTGAGAGAAGATGGCGGCGCCCATCTACTAGAGTCCTGAACAAAGTTGAAGCTCAGCAGGGGAAAGAATAATAGGTAAGCAACTAAAATCTTAAAATATATTAATTTTAGATGCTGGTGAATAATGTTTTACGGGTTTGAGCTTTTCATTAAATTATGCTGAAGGTCTGGTTTAAGTCATCTTTGACTGTTGGTCCGCTTTAAGGTAAATTTTCCAGTCAAAATGCAAAAACTTAAAAGGTTTCAGTCCCCGTCCTGGCATATTGTTTTGGGACTGGGAACACCTGACATGGAAAGAAAGAATGGAAAGAAAATAAGAAATGCCAAAGAAAGAGTAGAAGGAATGACAGACAAAAAGAATAGAATGAATGACAATGAAAGAAAGAAAGAAAGAAAGAAAGAAAAGAAATGATCTGGTTACTGCATGCTCCTGCATCCTGCATAGGGACTGCCATGGTAGAGGGAATGACCTGCTCATCACATGATAACATGGTTGGCCTTCTCAAGGCACAGGGGCCCGGCACCTGCTTTGCTAAGACCAGTGCTGACGCTGGACCTGATTACCCATATCGGCACAGACTGAGTGAGTGACTTCAGGTAGAAAGGGCGGAGCTAGGGGGGAGTTGGGGGGGCATGCCCCGGGTGCAGCAGGTTAGGAGGGTGCCAAAGGGAGACCTGAAAACAGGTGGTGAGACCTGAGAACCATTTCAAATCTTAGCCCTGGGTGCCAGAAAGCCTAGCTACTCCTCTGTTAGAGTGGCACCATGGCAGGCATGTTCAGAGAAGGCAGACAATCGGTGGTTTGCACAGGACTATTACTATTATTTAAATGAAAAGAAATACTATACCAAGGGCCTCCACCAGATATTCTACACTGGGGCCTCCATCATGCTAAATCCGGCCCTGGTGAGGGGGCTTGTCTACCAATGGAGTGCCAGGAAAATTCTTATTAGTGTACACTCCATGAGACCAGATCTCTGAAAAGGGTATGTGTATTCTAATATGGGCCTTGGAACATCCGGGAGTGGCATAGTGGAGTGGGGGTATCTTTACAATGAGCCCACTTTCACATTTGATTGCTATATTTTAATTGTGGTTAATGAAGCATGGCACATTTCAATCATTCATATTATTCATTCACTTGTTTAACCACTTTACTATATATAAAGATAACATTGCTGCATTTTATGACGACAGGCTGAACATAAACCAGTATTAATCAGTATACTGGTATGTGGTTTGTGACCACCTTGTGACCGTCCGACCCCCTTCCTTTATCCATGAAACGTGCATCTCAGGCTTTTCATGATTCATAGGATAACACAGGAGCTGGTAAGTGTTTTCTGCATGACAACCTTGAGTTGTATCCATGAAATGGAAGAAACCTCCTGTTATGCTAAATGTAACATTCATGCTGAATTATTGGAATGTGTGAAAATTCATGTGGGAGTATTTTATTGTAAAGTCAGCTTGACTGAATAAATATTGTACCTTGATTATGGTCTTATTCTGTGAAAGTAAAATGTTTTTTTCCAGATGAGATGGGGAGATTCTTTCTTCCTGTAGGTTACAGGAATGTTCGAAAAATATTTAAAGCGGGTCTTCAGTCAAACATTAAAAGTTTAGCAAATTGCTCCCCTAAACCCCCTATCTAGCAATCAGTGATGTTAGCTATTTGAGAGGGCTTAACTTAATGCAGATGTGAAATAGCAGGCAGATTCTAAGCTAATGAACTGCATGGGGGTGGCCATCTTGCTGCATTTTTGACAATCTCTTTAAAATTATGCTTTATTTATAGCCAGAAGTAAAAAGCTATGCTGCTGTAATGACTCATCACTGCTCTGAAAGCTCCTAACACATTGTATCAACATTGTAAACTAGTGCCTTGATGAGCAGCAAATACTGGCCTTGAGCAAGAGTCCATTCGGGACACGAAACGCGTTGGTTCCAGCCGGTGGGGCCCTCCTCTCCACGGGATACTAGTAAGCTCTTCTGTTGCTATATGTTGGTTGTGCCTGCTCTTTCACTCTGAGTGGGTTTGAATAATATTTTTTGCACAGATTCTAATTGTGATGGAAGCACTGACACTTTATTAGGTATAGGATAGGGTTTACCAATAGATGTATTAATTTATAGTTTGGGTTTAGGATGATTATAGGTGTGTATATAACATGTATATATGTATGAATTTTGTATAAAATCACTTTAGGAGATACACTGTATTGATTGTGAGGAAGTGCGCCCCCTGGTGGTTAATCAGGCATATGGCTCAGTATTATGGTTTTTAATGTGGTTTTAATTTATATCATAATAAAATGGATTTGTAAATTTACCTTTTGAGTGCAATGGTCAGTCTCTGTGTGGGTATATGATAGGGTGTTTAGAGGTTACCTTATATAATAAACTAGGTTCTATTGGGCGATAGCCCACAGAGCAGTGCACCAATAATATACTGTGTTGGTGCCGCCCCCATTTCTTTGCCCCTGCCCAACTGGCGTTCTATGGTTAACATTGTAAACTACTCTGCGGCAGCCAAGGCCATTGACTTACATTGATACATAGTTACATTCACTCCCCAGCAGCTGGTGATTCAGTGTGTGTGTGTGTGTGTGTGTGTGTGTGTGTGTGTGTGTGTAACATGACAGACATGCTGATCTCTTTTCTGAGGTAAATCTCCCTCTCACACTCTCTCGGTGTGGGCTGCTTATGGCAAAATCCCAAACTCTAGACAATCTGCCCTGTGTGGAAGAGCAACATCACATAGAGACACTGCAGCCATGCTACATTATTGCATGCAACTAGAGGAGGGTTTTATCTTCTTTTAACTTTCTGTGTAGTAACAGATACAATCTCTCTCTGGCTGGTTGGGCTGATCAAGAGGAATCTCCCAGCTCAAATGCAGTGTGCCTGTTTACTAGCAAAGGGCTTTCAGGTATAATCCAAGATGGTCACTCCCATGTAATTCTAGGACCACAAAATCTGCATGTGATTAAGCCTTCTCAAACAGCATATGCTGATCCTCAAAGGGGGGCTTTAGGGGAGCAAATTACTAAACTTTATTTCCTTGACTGATGGTCCACTTTAAATTCAGGTTTGGACTGCAACAAAGGGGAACAGGCAAATTTCCTGGTGGGCCCCTAAACTCAGGCGCCTTTCCCCAACTCCAAAGGGGCCCCCTGGTTCACACAGTGCTACAGGCCTGCCAAACAACACAGGGGCTGCTTTTTCTGGCCCTGGTTACAGACCCAGTGTTCAAATATCACCTCACAGATGGCACTGTTTATTTTACTACAGCTGTCGTGCATGGCTTAATCAAATGGGAATTGGAATACTTTCATTTCTAACAGTGAGGGAAAAATTCCATTGTCATTTTTATGCATAATTTCTACTGCTACAAGTCTGGCAGGCTGATTCATTACTAACGCCAGGTAGCGACAGATGAGTATCTGTAGCGCGGATTTCAGAGCAACCGCTAGTAGTCGCTGTGCTCCGCCATGGATCTTTGTTTCAGAGTGCCTCAGTCGCTGGCTGGCATTGATGAATATGTTGTGTGAGTACTAAGCTGTATGGGAGCGAATGGTAGTGCCAGTGTGACTAACTCACACCACATTCATAAAAAAAACAGCCTCAAACAGCGCCGGCGCTCAAAATCGGGTAGTTGTAGCCCATATTGCCAGAGTCTGTGTGTTTAAGGTCTTTTTTTAAACATGTATCCACTAGTAACAAAGCAAAAACATATGGAATTACATTGTTATTACATTGTAACATGAACACTTTAATACCAGACATGTAAGGACAATTCTGCATAAAAATATTATTAATCCAAAAAGTTTTCAAAAATGTCATTTTCTAGGCCAGGATACATGTCAGAAAGATTTGATATTTTATTAAAAATAAATATATAAAAACTGGGATCAGGAAAGGGATTTAAGGATCGTCCATAGAAATGTATGGGAGAGCGCCAGTGAGCGAGAGGTAATACGTGGCGCTCTGCAAGGCTGAACGCCGGCGCTGTACGCTGAGCCTGGGATAATGATGATAATGGCGTTCCAGGCCGCCCAAAGGCCTATTGTTAATTGGGAAATACAATACTGCCTAGCGCCTATGCCCTTATAAGCAAGTGTACCTAGGTCTTTTGCTTGAGGGACATAAGACTGTTTAACCCTTATACTGAAATGTCCTGTGTTTGCTGTCTATAAGCAATGCAAGTTAATTTGGCCTGTGAACCGTGAACTGTGTATTTGACTATGATGTGGATTAAAACTTTCTTTTCGTGACCCTGCAACAATAAAACAAGCTGATACTTTCATTGCTGCTGTCTTGCTATTGAGTGTTTGTCTGCTGATAGACTGTCTTGCCATCACCCCATGCTGTGATTCAATGAACCCTTAACATCAGCTACCACACCTATGTACTGTGACTTCAATAACTGGGGTTACACTTTCACTGTGATGCAGTGCAGAGAGCTTTGCATTTCCACCCAGGACGCCCCCCCCTCTATTACAATGAATGGAGCTGGTATGCGGATCAGTGAATCCTTTCCTGGGGGAAGCGGAGAATACAGTCTGGCGCAAACTCGATCTTTGCATGTTTTACAGAATCAGAGCCAGATTGGGGGGGGGGGGGGCGGAGTGAATATACCTCTTTTTCATTTCTTGGTTGGCCAGTGACATGTATTAATTTGTTGTCCCAACCAGAGGAAAAGTACCTAAAACCAGAAGTGTAGCAGATACGGCTTTGCTGGAACAGCATGAGCAGCTACTGAGATGCTGATCTCGGGCAAAGACATCCTTGCTACAAAAATATGCAGCTTCCGGAGGCGCAACTTTGAAATCTAAGAAACAATCTTTAGTTGGGAGGAGTGTTAACACTTTGCCCACTTTGCTTATAAATGCCCATTGCAGGAGTTGGATTGAGGAAAGCGCAATTAGATAATTTTAGCAGCTCCTACTTGAGGGAAAAACCTGTATTCCCTGGGAGAAATGTAGATGGGTTAAATCTGTTCTAACTTAGGTGTGGACCTAGGTGGACAAGAGATTAGTGTAGTTGCGCTGTGGATAAAAAGGCAGGTTAAAAGGGAGAGTAAATAAAGGGTTAATGTTCTCAGCAATCCTGTGAGGAAAAATAGGTTAGTGTATATACATAAAAGTATGAATAAACAAATGCAATAGTGCTACCAAAGTGAAGTTTTGTTTGAGGGGGTGTTTCCACCTTTTAATTAAATCAGAAACAACTAGGTAAGGCGGCGGGCAGGCAGGCGGAGAGGAGAGCCGGTTCACGGCTGGGTTTAAAATTGAAGCCGCAAAGGCGGCTGGAAAGTAGCAAAGTTCTTGCCTGATTTAAGTCTTTGAAAAGCTTTTGTAAAATCAATAGAAAATCGGTTCACCGACGGCCGTTTCGTCTATGACGTTGTCAAGGTGATCAGCTTGACAACGTCATAGACGAAACGGCCGTCGAAAACCATCTAGGTTCCACCAACCACATTGCTCCAACCCGCTAGAAACTCAACTGACCCTGAACAAGGAATCATACACCACAAACCAGCTCAAAGAACTCAGAATACAGGGCCAATAGTGTAATCAACACTGACCAATCTGTATAATGCTACCTGAGAGGAGAAATCCCTCAGACAGCAAGATTAAAAATTCCAACAATTTTTGAGGCCTAATTAGTCAGAGGCAATGATACCTAGTTGTTTCTGATTTAATTAAAAGGTGGAAACACCCCCTCAAACAAAACTTCACTTTGGTAATACTATTGCATTTGTTTATTCATAATTTTATGTATATACACTAACTTATTTTTCCTCACAGGATTGCGGAAAACATTAACCTCTCCCTTTTAACCTGCCTTTTTATCCACAGCGCACCTACACTAATCTCTTCTCCACCTAGGTCCACACCTAAGTTAGAACAGATTTAACCAATATAAATGCCCATTAATGCTCTCTTTGCTCTCTTCCTGTTTGGTCACCCAAAACACTCAAAAGGCGTGACAAACACAAAGGTTTCTTTGTTCCTCCATAAACTTACCTTGTTCCTAGATCCCACGGCAGATGCACTACCCATGCCAGGTATATCTGAATAGTTAGACATTTGTAACCAATGTTTTAGATCTTTATTTTTTATGTGTATATTATCAATCATTAATTCATTCCATTTTCTTCTATAGGCAGATGATTATAACACCATTGTTCTCTCCTTCACCTCCCAAAATCAGAACACTGACCAGAAAAGCTGGGGTATTACCCACTTTAAACAGAGGTGTGCCACAGCAGTGCCTCTATTGCAGTGAATGGAGTTGGCCATGAACAGGCACGGTGGTTTAGTTTAGAAGCTGTTGTGAGCTCTGGTTGTATTTTCAAATGAGGTTGTGTTATAAGTTAGGGGACTTTTCATTAAGGGGCTCTATATTGGGGGACTTTAAGTGTTTATTACCTAAGTGTTATAGAGCTAAGCTAAGCTAAAATAAGACGTTAAAAACCAAAGTTGCTGCAGCTGTAAGCACTAAAATTGTGTTTCCACTGCTGTTTTTGTAACTGGAATAATGCCCAGCAACATTGGAGGTCTGATTCAGTGCAGACTTTTTCATATGTATACACTTCAGGAGCAGCAGTTCCAGGGTGAATATTGCTGTGTTAGATGTGATCATATTGCAACCTTGGAAGCTCGGGTTAGAGATCAGGAGGTGCAAAATACAACACTGAGGGAGATTGACAATATGGAAAAGGGCATTCTGTTCACTGAGCTGGGGTAGAAACAGAGAGTGGAGTAATGGGTCAGGTGGAGCAAATATGTAGGTGGGTAAATGTAGATAGAGGGAGTAGAAAGGGAGCACAGAAAAGGAAGGCCATACCTGTGTCTGTACACCCTATAAAAATTGCCAAGTTGGGTAATGATGCAAGAGTGTCCATCTCAGAAATGGCAGCCCTGGCGGATACTGCCGGGAGGACAGCCCAGCTAGTGCGCAGGTGTTTGGGACTGCAGGTCAAACTAGACAGTTGGTGGTAATAGGGGATTCTATTATCAGGCGGACTTACAAAATAATTATAAAATAATTTGTCACCAAGACCACTTCAACCAAATGGTTTGTTGTCTCCCTGGTGCCAGGGTTCGGCATGTGGTGGAAAGACTGGATAAATTACTGGGAATACATTTAGGAAAGTTCAATGAGGAGAAATGTAAAGGCATGCACTTGAGGTCTTATAACCTGAAGGCCACATATGTCCTCGGGGGAGTAAAACTGGGAGAGTCACTTGTTGAGAAGGATCTGGGGGGTACTGGTAGACCACAGGCTATATAACAGCATGCAATGCCAAGAAGCTACGTCCAAGGCCTCCAATATATTATCATGCATTAAAAGAGGCATGGAATCACAGGATAGAGATGTAATTTTGCCCCTTTGCAAGGCACTGGTGCGCCCTCATTTGGAATATGCCGTCTAGTTCTGGGCACCCATTCATAGAAAGGACGCTCTGACTATGGAAAGGGTGCAGAGGAGAGCCACCAAACTAATAAGAGGAATGAAAGATCTTATTTATGAGAATTAAACCTGTTTAGTCTTGAAAGGAGGCAACTAATGAGGGACATGATTAACTTATACAAATATATAAATGGCCAATACAAAGAATATGGGGAAACACTATTTCAGGTAAAATCCTCTCTAAAGACAAGGGGGCACTCCCTTCGACTGTTAAAAAGAAATTCAGTCTCCGGAGGCGACAATCATTTTTTACCATAAGAACTATAAATCCATGGAATAGCTTCAGCTTCAAAAAAGGATTAGATGCTTATTTAGAAGAAAATAACATTTACTATTAGTTACTATTAGCTGTTATCAGTAAAAAGCAAAACAAAAAATAAAATAAAAAATAACCTACCCCAACACTCTTGGTTCAACTTGATGGACATATGTCTTTTTTTAACCATATTAACTATGTAACTATTTAACTATGTAATATGGTGGCAAATTATGTTTGTCTCTTACTGTATTTGTGTGTATTATGCTTCTGGTAGTTACTTGGGGCTTCAGTGTGTGCGTGGGTGTGGCATGAAGTTTTTATTTAGTTGTTCTTTTTATGTCAGCTTTAAAAAATTACAAAAAAAATGTTAAAAAGAAAACAAAAGACAACTCTTCTACAACTCAGTAGATGCACAAATGGCAAATAAGCCATTTGTGGAGCCCAATTTTTGGATTTCTTGGGAGCTTTTAAGCAGAGGGACACTCCTAACTGGAATGCCTGGAAGGTGGAGGATAAAACAGCCTAAACAGCCTATAGGCCCTTTTACTTTAGGTTTGCTTTAATTCCCTAACTGCTGCTTTTTACTGTTGGGTTTGTGTATGTATGAATGCAGTTTCAATGTTTTCCTGTAGCACCCTCTAGTGGACAAAAACAATGCTGTCAGAACATTTTTCAAATTGTTCACTACGACTCGCTACTTGACATAAAAGTATGTGCGCCAGTTGCGTGACACACGTGACCAACGAGTAAGCAAAACTTACTGCAGCAAACACCAGTGAACACAGACTTTGCAATACATATTGCTGTGTTTGTGCTGCAATTTGCAGGTGAAAGTTACAGCTATTTACATTGAAAAGTGGTTTGGAGTATCCCAGCGAACTGCTGTGGCAGAAATTTTTAGCAAAAACAGGAAATCTTGCTGAAAACACACTTTTTAGCATATGTTGTCATTGGGGGGATCTCAGAATATTTGTGGGGTATCTTGGGAGTGTCTGGGTTGTTTGAAATGCTTAAAGTGGACCAAAACCAAGGATTTTTACTATCCTGGGTTTCGGTCCCTGTCCCCGGGGGCCCCCCGATCGGGGGGGGGGGGTCGTTGTGCGAAACCCCCCAGTTGTCTGAAACATACCTCTTTCCTGGCCTACGGTTAAGATAGCTTCCTTGAAAAAAAAGACATAATTAGATGTTCGAAAACCTTCATGACAACTGAGGCCAGAGCCAGGGCCGGCCTTAGGATAAGTGACAGGATCACACGATGGTGCCCCCTAGAGACACACATGCAAAATGGAGAGCGGGTAACAGAGATAACATGGAAAAGAAGAAAAGAAAAATGAGTGTGAGAGGAAAACAGAAAGAAAGAGAGAGAAGGAAAGAAGGAAAGAGAGGAGGAGGAGGAAAGAACAAAGAAAGTAAGAGAGAAAGGAGGAAAGAAAGAGAGAAAACAGAAAATTATGTTTCCAAAATTTTCCTTTCCTAGTGCTTACTTCATGGTGGCATACTATGGGTTAATGTTCGCCTCATTAACCCTGATAGGACCATATGTTTTACATTTTGAACCCTCCCCTTCTGCTCCAGTGAAATAGTCATCTGTACTGGGCGGGTCATATACCGCCGCGGAGTAAGCACCAGGAAAGGAAAACTTCAGAAAGGTAAGTATTTTATTTTCCATTTTCCTGGCGCCTCTATGGCATCATGCTATGGAATTTAGCAAGCCAGGGACAGGAGGGAATGCTATTATTGTTTTAATGTGAGACTAAGTAACTTTGTCAGGACATTGTAACATTTCTTAACAAAATCAAGTGTAGTAAACATAGCCAGATCAACATGATAGTGCTTCAGAAAGGTGCTTGAAGATGACCAAGTTGCACCTTGCAAACATCCTCGCGTGACACACCATCTCTACAGGCCAAAGAAGCTGCCAGGGCTCTGGTGGAGTGGTCTGTGGCCCCCAAAGCTGTTGGTAGCCTATTAGATTCATAGGCCTTTGTGATGGTTTACACTATCCAGGATACAATAGTCTTTGTTGAAGGTGTTAAAGAGCAACATCAGACCTAAAATAAAAAAGGGGCTGATCCCCCCCATCGGCCCCTACTTACCTTTTTGGATGTCACCACTGCCTGCTTCACCGACATCCAGCAGCTTCAGGGCCTGATCCTCTGCTCTTCCACCGGCTTAGCCATCTGTAAGTGATTCTTCAAAGTCTCGCGCCGCTCCATTGCATTCCATTCATGCGCACTGCGCAGGAGCGAGATCGGGGGCCACACGCAGTGCCTGATAGGATGCAAGATGGTTCTGCCCATCTAAAGGTTGCCGGGGATCTGAGGGACCCAGAAGATGGATCCCCCAGCAAGGTGAGTAAATAGTGCCCAAAATGTTTAACATCCCCCGATGTTCCTCTTTAAACCCCGTGGGCCACTGTATCCAAAACCCAATTCTCCGAGATGTTCTCTTCCCAGACCTGGAAAAAGTCTTTCAATCTCGCTCCCACTTTCCCTTCCTGGGATAAGCTGGCGTAAGGTATTCTTGTCCATACTTGCTTGGAGAGAGAATCGCCTGCCCAGGCTCTCAGTCACAGTACCCTTCGTGCCGTCCTAGAGTGAAGCATGGCCCTCGCACTGCCTCTAACTTCATTTATTGCAACTTCACCTATGAAGTCCACTGTGTAGTCTAAATCCTGAACTACAGAGTCTTCTCATCGTGTTTCTTTATAATAGTTTAAACCATAGGAGGAGATCCCACAATCCCCCCAAAACCGCCAGAAAAACAGCACCATCCAATTAAAGAGTACAAAAATAACCTATTTATTTTACTCATGAATCATGGATCACATATTACAAACATTTAAAAGCATCTAAAAGGGTCACACAGTGACCACCAGGGGGCGCAAACCACCGGCTCTTTTATATTATCCTGTGCCAATTAATATAGCCTCTATATATAAACCATCATTAATAGTGCCTTTATCAAACTAAAAAATATATTTAAAGTGCTAAGTGCTTAAAGTTATAATTACATAAGAGGACCGCCGAGAACGGAAAAAGCAAAACAGACCAAAACCATATCACATGTGAATCAGTACATTACCCATACACTTGGCCAGCCTGTTGGTGTGTCCCCCTGCCCCTAGCCTACGCGCTCGTAACGGTCGGGGACCCGTTACTTCAAGGGCAAAACAAGTAGGGCCCTATACTAGTGGGCGCCCCTATATACTCACCCGCCCCGCTCCCACGCCAACGGGATCTGCTCGTGGCCGCGCCGCCGCGCGCACCCCGGCCGGAAGTGCGCCGGCGACCCCGGCCAAAGACAGGCCGCCAAGGCTCACCAACGCACCCCGGCCGGAAGTGCGTCAGCGGCCCCAGCCCCTGTCCCAGCGTCAGCCGACGCTGGCTGTGAAACGAGCAAAGAGTGTAACCGGCCGCGGGGAGTACAAGCGTACTACCCGTCGGCCTCCCACTTGGCCCGGCGCTAGGTAGGCGAGCACAGAGGGTACCCTCTCCCAGGACCATACCACAGCAGACCTACCTACATGAATACATATACCTGATCCTACTATAAATTAACATAATACAATTCATAAACATTCACCGTGACCATATATCATATATTATAATCCTACAACTTAAGAAACCTCTATTTAATTTATATAGACTTCTACCTAATCTAAAAAGGAGGGGAAAGGGAGAACGGGGGGGGGGGGGGGGGGGGAAATATATATACAAACCCCAGTATATAAGGGAGGGATGTTAAGGTACTATGAACCCAAACGGGCAGTCCCCATCTATCTATGCTATCACACATCCCATGAATCAACAAATTTTAGCAGGCTTGTTTGTACAAAAATCCCAGCCCAGCACCCATCATAGGGTGTACATCCCACAATTCAACACTCCACCCAAATCCTGGCTGGCGAGAACAAATCAATGTATCCCCAATTATTCTAATGGGGAGACATAGGGGGAGAGGGGGATAGAGAAAGGGGTTCATGGCAGGGGGGAAAAAACCTCTAAACCACGCCCCCCACATACAGCCAATCTCTCATTCCTCAACAGCTACTCAATACAACAATATAGGTTTCCATTAAGTTCTTGAACAGTTGGTCTCTAGAGGATGCCTCATCGCACGTCCAATCGCCCTGGTTCCATTGGGAATATCTTCAATGTTCCTGGGTTATTCTGAGGACAGCGTGACATCTCCAAAACCTGTGTAACTAAAAACACACTTTAATCATCCCATTAACACCATCACCCTAGTGCTCATGATCCACAACACTATGTGCAACTGTACACCCGTGCACCCCACCCCCATGAATCCCAACCTAAAGTGCTCAATGCCCCAACCTAATAAATCACCCAAAACCTTACATCTAAAGATTTAATTCCCCCCTAAAAAAGGTGTGAAAGCAAGGTCCTCGTTCAAATCCCTCGGTGTCTGAGAATCTAAATTGAAAATCCAGCGCAGTTCTCGCTGTAGTAGACGGCGTTTCACATCCCCTCCTCTCTGACCCATACTTACCTTTTCTATCCCTACCACTCTCAGACTACTAATATCACTATTGTGTTCATGTAGGAAATGTAGCGCCACCGGAGGCACAACCTTTCCCAATTGTAAATTCCTTGCAGCCAGCTTAATATTGGAGATGTGGGCCTGTATTCTAGCTTTTAAGGTGTTTTTAGTTTCCCCCACATAAAGTTTAGGACAGCCACACATCAACCCATATATTACTCCAACCGATCTGCAATTGATAAACTGTTTAATTTTGTATTTTATCCCTGTATGTACATTCGTTATCCATTTTTCTTTTTGCATATAGGGGCAGATGGAACATGCCCCACATCTATAGCTACCCCCCCATCTCTATTCTCACTCAACCAGTTCCCCGGTCTCTGATAATGGCTTCTGCACAGTTTATCCTTGATGTTAGGGGCCCTCTGTGCCGTCAAAAGTGGCCCATCTCTCACCCATCTTGCTAATTGGGGGTCCGTCTTAAGTATATTCCAATTATCCTTCAATATTTGTCTCAGTCTTCCCCACTCGCTGTTATATTTAGTAATCAACCTTACCTGTGTCACATTCCGATCCCTTTTCTTGGGTATCGGAAGTCTCTCCCTCGGGGTGTCCCTAGCCCATTTAAAGGCTTTCGCAATCACTTGTTTCGGGTATCCCCTTTTCTGAAACCGCTCCGTCAAGTCTCTGGCTTGGGACTGAAACTCCTCATCCCGGGAACAATTTCTGCGTACTCGAAGAAATTGTCCCACTGGTATCCCACATTTCAAACCAGCCGTGTGAAAGCTGTTGAAATGAAGGAATGAATTTACTGCGGTCTCCTTCCAGTATAGTCCCATTTCCAGGGAACCATCTCCTGTTAGTTTGATGTCCAAATCCAGAAAGGTAACTTGTTTGTGGGAAATATTGGCTGTTAAGAAGATATTAAGTTCGTTAGTATTCAAAATATTCAAAAATTCAATGAATAATTCCTCTGTACCCTGCCACAGTATAAGTATATCATCAATGTACCGGAAAAAACCTAGTACATGCTGATGATAAGTTACCAAATTTTCATGGAACACTACCTCCCTCTCCCACCAACCCAGGAAAAGGTTGGCGACAGAGGGAGCACACCGTGCCCCCATGGCCACCCCACAGATCTGGCGGTAATAAGTGAGATCAAAAATGAAGAAGTTGTGTGTAAGTATGAAAGTTAGTAGTTTTAAGATGAACTGTTGGAGACCCGGTGACTCTTGGCTACTTGTTCCCAAGAAATACTGACATGTCCGTATGGCCCAGCTGTGTGCTATATTTGTGTACAATGACTCTACATCCAGAGTGATTAACATCACATCAGATGGTACACATAGTGCATCCAGGCGTTTCAGGAGATCCATTGAATCCCGCACGTAGGACGGTAAGGCATGTACATGGGGTTGTAGATATTTGTCCACCAGAATACATGCCTTTTCCGTTAGCCCCCCAATTCCTGCCACTATAGGTCTTCCGGGGGGGGCAACGTGCATTCTTATGAATCTTGGGCAACATATAGAATGTTGCCACCACCGGGGCCTCAACCTCCAAGAACTCATAGCATTTACGGTCAATTACCCCATCTACCCATGCCTCATGGATCAACTCATCATACTCCTGTTTATACCTCAAGAGGGGGTTGGTGGGGAGCTTCTCGTAATTGTTGGTGTTTTGTAGTTGCCGTAGGGCCTCTGTACGATAGTATTCGCTTGTCATTATTACAATGTTCCCACCCTTGTCCGCCTCCTTAATAATTATGTCTGACCTAGACTGCAGATTTTTAAGAGCATCAAACTCACCCCTGGTCAGGTTCTGGGGGCTTCTTCCAATCGGTAATCTTCGGATTTCCTCACAGACAACTTTGAAAAAAGTTGCAACCGCCGGGCTAATTGACCACAAGGGCATGTATGTAGAGGGTTTACGTAAGGTCCTACAGACTTCTTCTTGTGGGTCTTGTTCATCTAACAGGGTCCTTAAATCGTCCAATGCTTCCCCCTCCTCCCAAGTAAACTCCACATTGGGCATCCTGGGGGTGTCAAATTGTTTTTTGAGAAGAAGTCTCCTACAAAACATATACAAATCCTTTATCACCGTGAACTTGACCATCCTGTTGCTTGGTGCAAAACTGAGCCCCTTGGCCAGTACTGACCTCTCATCTTGTGTTAACCGTATCTCGGTCAGATTGACCACTGTAAGGCAGTCTTTGTCGGCACTCCCTTCTGCCACATGCTCAGATGGACACAATTCAAGGTTCAAGGACTGGGTTCTGTTCTGGGGCGTTTGTTCGCCCAGGATCGCAGCCTGCGATGGTCCCAGCGACCCATGTTCAGGCCTTGATCTATTTCCCTTCTTCCCCCCCCCGGCGCGTCCTCTTGTACCGTTTATACCTAAAAAACGGTGGGTCCCACTGCTCTCCTCTGAAGATCTACTTGACACCGAAACACTGCGACTAGGTGGACGACTCTCCCTATTCTGATATCTCCTCGTGTTTCCTATATGTTTCCATCTATATACACGCCCGGTTTCAAAATCTACCTTGTCTCTGTTTAATTTATCAATCTTTACACCAATAATTTGGTCCTCAAATTTCTTTAAATCCGTGTCCAACAATTCCTGACATCTATTGATCTCCTCTTGGGGCACATCCCTAGGAATACTATCATACAGTTTCACCAGTTCCTCCTTAGTTTTAATGAGTGCAGTTTTGTCCAGATTTATTAACTCATCCATTAAACTCATAGCACACCTGTTAAGGTGTGCTTCCCATCTCTCACGTGCTTCCTCAGGTACTTCCCATGACGGGAAAATTTGTACCCTCAAACCTCTGGGTATGAGGGACTGTTCTTTGTAGATTCCCAGGCTCTGCACATTCCACCAGAGCCTGGTATATCTCATGTGTTCCCTCTTAATCTGTCTAAAGGTCTCTTTTAAGATGGGAGGTCGGCCTCCCCCCATGTTACTCCCTCCCTTTGATCTCCATTGATCAAGCCTAGAATTCCAATCCTGTTCTCTAGTTTCTAAGTTCCTGATATTTGTTGTGCTGGCCATGATATCAGGACACCAAGCACCTGGTGAACCTGAATGGTGGGCTAGTAGTAATTAACAAAAATTATGGCCGCACTAAATACTTGGGACGTGCTCCACTGGCCGTATATCTATAAGTTTAAACCATAGGAGGAGATCCCACAATCCCCCCAAAACCACCAGAAAAACAGCACCATCCAATTAAAGAGTACAAAAATAACCTATTTATTTTACTCATGAATCATGGATCACATATTACAAACATTTAAAAGCATCTAAAAAGGTCACACAGTGACCACCAGGGGGCGCAAACCACCGGCTCTTTTATATTATCCTGTGCCAATTAATATAGCCTCTATATATAAACCATCATTAATAGTGCCTTTATCAAACTAAAAAATATATTTAAAGTGCTAAGTGCTAAGTGCTTAAAGTTATAATTACATAAGAGGACCACCGAGAGCGGAAAAAGCAAAACAGACCAAAACCATATCACATGTGAATCAGTACATTACCCATACACTTGGCCAGCCTGTCGGTGTGTCCCCCTGCCCCTAGCCTACGCGCTCGTAATGGTCGGGGACCCGTTACTTCAAGGGCAAAACAAGTAGGGCCCTATACTAGTGGGCGCCCCTATATACTCACCCGCCCCGCTCCCACGCCAACGGGATCTGCTCGTGGCCGCGCCGCCGCGCACACCCCGGCCGGAAGTGCGTCAGCGGCCCCAGCCCCTGTCCCAGCGTCAGCCGACGCTGGCTGTGAAACGAGCAAAGAGTGTAACCGGCCGCGGGGAGTACAAGCGTACTACCCGTCGGCCTCCCACTTGGCGCGGCGCTAGGTAGGCGAGCACAGAGGGTACCCTCTCCCAGGACCATACCACAGCAGACCTACCTACATGAATACATATACCTGATCCTACTATAAATTAACATAATACAATTCATAAACATTCACCGTGACCATATATCATATATTATAATCCTACAACTTAAGAAACCTCTATTTAATTTATATAGACTTCTACCTAATCTAAAAAGGAGGGGAAAGGGAGAACGGGGGGGGGGGGGGAATATATATACAAACCCCAGTATATAAGGGAGGGATGTTAAGGGACTATGAACCCAGACGGGCAGTCCCCATCTATCTATGCTATCACACATCCCATGAATCAACAAATTTTAGCAGGCTTGTTTGTACAAAAATCCCAGCCCAGCACCCATCATAGGGTCTACATCCCACAATTCAACACTCCACCCAAATCCTGGCTGGCGAGAACAAATCAATGTATCCCCAATTATTCTAATGGGGAGACATAGGGGGAGAGGGGGATAGAGAAAGGGGTTCATGGCAGGGGGGAAAAAAACCTCTAAACCACGCCCCCCACATACAGCCAATCTCTCATTCCTCAACAGCTACTCAATACAACAATATAGGTTTCCATTAAGTTCTTGAACAGTTGGTCTCTAGAGGATGCCTCATCGCACGTCCAATCGCCCTGGTTCCCTTGGGAATATCTTCAATGTTCCTGGGTTATTCTGAGGACAGCGTGACATCTCCAAAACCTGTGTAACTAAAAACACACTTTAATCATCCCATTAACACCATCACCCTAGTGCTCATGATCCACAACACTATGTGCAACTGTACACCCGTGCACCCCACCCCCATGAATCCCAACCTAAAGTGCTCAATGCCCCAACCTAATAAATCACCCAAAACCTTACATCTAAAGATTTAATTCCCCCCTAAAAAAGGTGTGAAAGCAAGGTCCTCGATCAAACCCCTCGGTGTCTGAGAATCTAAATTGAAAATCCAGCGCAGTTCTCGCTGTAGTAGACGGCGTTTCACATCCCCTCCTCTCTGACCCATACTTACCTTTTCTATCCCTACCACTCTCAGACTACTAATATCACTATTGTATTCATGTAGGAAATGTAGCGCCACCGGAGGCACAACCTTTCCCAATTGTAAATTCCTTGCAGCCAGCTTAATATTGGAGATGTGGGCCTGTATTCTAGCTTTTAAGGTGTTTTTAGTTTCCCCCACATAAAGTTTAGGACAGCCACACATCAACCCATATATTACTCCCACCGATCTGCAATTGATAAACTGTTTAATTTTGTATTTTATCCCTGTATGTACATTCGTTATCCATTTTTCTTTTTGCATATAGGGGCAGATGGAACATGCCCCACATCTATAGCTACCCCCCCCATCTCTATTCTCACTCAACCAGTTCCCCGGTCTCTGATAATGTCCCTTATATACTGGGGTTTGTATATATATTTCCCCCCCCCCCCCCCCCCCCCGTTCTCCCTTTCCCCTCCTTTTTAGATTAGGTAGAAGTCTATATAAATTAAATAGAGGTTTCTTAAGTTGTAGGATTATAATATATGATATATGGTCACGGTGAATGTTTATGAATTGTATTATGTTAATTTATAGTAGGATCAGGTATATGTATTCATGTAGGTAGGTCTGCTGTGGTATGGTCCTGGGAAAGGGTACCCTCTGTGCTCGCCTACCTAGCGCCGCGCCAAGTGGGAGGCCGACGGGTAGTACTCTTGTACTCCCCGCGGCCGGTTACACTCTTTGCTCGTTTCACAGCCAGCGTCGGCTGACGCTGGGACAGGGGCTGGGGCCGCTGACGCACTTCCGGCCGGGGTGCGTCGGTGGGCCTTGGCGGCCTGTCTTTGGCCGGGGTCGCCGGCGCACTTCCGGCCGGGGTGCGCGCGGCGGCGCGGCCACGAGCAGATCCCGTTGGCGTGGGAGCGGGGCGGGTGAGTATATAGGGGCGCCCACTAGTATAGGGCCCTACTTGTTTTGCCCTTGAAGTAACTGGTCCCCGACCGTTACGAGCGCGTAGGCTAGGGGCAGGGGGACACACCAACAGGCTGGCCAAGTGTATGGGTAATGTACTGATTCACATGTGATATGGTTTTGGTCTGTTTTGCTTTTTCCGCTCTCGGCGGTCCTCTTATGTAATTATAACTTTAAGCACTTAGCACTTAGCACTTTAAATATATTTTTTAGTTTGATAAAGGCACTATTAATGATGGTTTATATATAGAGGCTATATTAATTGGCACAGGATAATATAAAAGAGCCGGTGGTTTGCGCCCCCTGGTGGTCACTGTGTGACCTTTTTAGATGCTTTTAAATGTTTGTAATATGTGATCCATGATTCATGAGTAAAATAAATAGGTTATTTTTGTACTCTTTAATTGGATGGTGCTGTTTTTCTGGCGGTTTTGGGGGGATTGTGGGATCTCCTCCTATGGTTTAAACTTATAGATATACGGCCAGTGGAGCACGTCCCAAGTATTTAGTGCGGCCATAATTTTTGTTAATTACTACTGGCCCACCATTCAGGTTCACCAGGTGTTTGGTGTCCTGATATCATGGCCAGCACAACAAATATCAGGAACTTAGAAACTAGAGAACAGGATTGGAATTCTAGGCTTGATCAATGGAGATCAAAGGGAGGGAGTAACATGGGGGGAGGCCGACCTCCCATCTTAAAAGAGACCTTTAGACAGATTAAGAGGGAACACATGAGATATACTCTGGTGGAATGTGCAGAGCCTGGGAATCTACAAAGAACAGTCCCTCATACCCAGAGGTTTGAGGGTACAAATTTTCCCGTCATGGGAAGTACCTGAGGAAGCACGTGAGAGATGGGAAGCACACCTTAACAGGTGTGCTATGAGTTTAATGGATGAGTTAATAAATCTGGACAAAACTGCACTCATTAAAACTAAGGAGGAACTGGTGAAACTGTATGATAGTATTCCTAGGGATGTGCCCCAAGAGGAGATCAATAGATGTCAGGAATTGTTGGACACGGATTTAAAGAAATTTGAGGACCAAATTATTGGTGTAAAGATTGATAAATTAAACAGAGACAAGGTAGATTTTGAAACCGGGCGTGTATATAGATGGAAACATATAGGAAACACGAGGAGATATCAGAATAGGGAGAGTCGTCCACCTAGTCGCAGTGTTTCGGTGTCAAGTAGATCTTCAGAGGAGAGCAGTGGGACCCACCGTTTTTTAGGTATAAACGGTACAAGAGGACGCGCCGGGGGGGGGGGAAGAAGGGAAATAGATCAAGGCCTGAACATGGGTCGCTGGGACCATCGCAGGCTGCGATCCTGGGCGAACAAACGCCCCAGAACAGAACCCAGTCCTTGAACCTTGAATTGTGTCCATCTGAGCATGTGGCAGAAGGGAGTGCCGACAAAGACTGCCTTACAGTGGTCAATCTGACCGAGATACGGTTAACACAAGATGAGAGGTCAGTACTGGCCAAGGGGCTCAGTTTTGCACCAAGCAACAGGATGGTCAAGTTCACGGTGATAAAGGATTTGTATATGTTTTGTAGGAGACTTCTTCTCAAAAAACAATTTGACACCCCCAGGATGCCCAATGTGGAGTTTACTTGGGAGGAGGGGGAAGCATTGGACGATTTAAGGACCCTGTTAGATGAACAAGACCCACAAGAAGAAGTCTGTAGGACCTTACGTAAACCCTCTACATACATGCCCTTGTGGTCAATTAGCCCGGCGGTTGCAACTTTTTTCAAAGTTGTCTGTGAGGAAATCCGAAGATTACCGATTGGAAGAAGCCCCCAGAACCTGACCAGGGGTGAGTTTGATGCTCTTAAAAATCTGCAGTCTAGGTCAGACATAATTATTAAGGAGGCGGACAAGGGTGGGAACATTGTAATAATGACAAGCGAATACTATCGTACAGAGGCCCTACGGCAACTACAAAACACCAACAATTACGAGAAGCTCCCCACCAACCCCCTCTTGAGGTATAAACAGGAGTATGATGAGTTGATCCATGAGGCATGGGTAGATGGGGTAATTGACCGTAAATGCTATGAGTTCTTGGAGGTTGAGGCCCCGGTGGTGGCAACATTCTATATGTTGCCCAAGATTCATAAGAATGCACGTTGCCCCCCCGGAAGACCTATAGTGGCAGGAATTGGGGGGCTAACGGAAAAGGCATGTATTCTGGTGGACAAATATCTACAACCCCATGTACATGCCTTACCGTCCTACGTGCGGGATTCAATGGATCTCCTGAAACGCCTGGATGCACTATGTGTACCATCTGATGTGATGTTAATCACTCTGGATGTAGAGTCATTGTACACAAATATAGCACACAGCTGGGCCATACGGACATGTCAGTATTTCTTGGGAACAAGTAGCCAAGAGTCACCGGGTCTCCAACAGTTCATCTTAAAACTACTAACTTTCAAACTTACACACAACTTCTTCATTTTTGATCTCACTTATTACCGCCAGATCTGTGGGGTGGCCATGGGGGCACGGTGTGCTCCCTCTGTCGCCAACCTTTTCCTGGGTTGGTGGGAGAGGGAGGTAGTGTTCCATGAAAATTTGGTAACTTATCATCAGCATGTACTAGGGTTTTTCCGGTACATTGATGATATACTTATACTGTGGCAGGGTACAGAGGAATTATTCATTGAATTTTTGAATATTTTGAATACTAACGAACTTAATATCTTCTTAACAGCCAATATTTCCCACAAACAAGTTACCTTTCTGGATTTGGACATCAAACTAACAGGAGATGGTTCCCTGGAAACGGGACTATACCGGAAGGAGACCGCGGTAAATTCATTCCTTCATTTCAACAGCTTTCACACGGCTGGTTTGAAATGTGGGATACCAGTGGGACAATTTCTTCGAGTACGCAGAAATTGTTCCCGGGATGAGGAGTTTCAGTCCCAAGCCAGAGACTTGACGGAGCGGTTTCAGAAAAGGGGATACCCGAAACAAGTGATTGCGAAAGCCTTTAAATGGGCTAGGGACACCCCGAGGGAGAGACTTCTGATACCCAAGAAAAGGGATCGGAATGTGACACAGGTAAGGTTGATTACTGAATATAACAGCGAGTGGGGAAGACTGAGACAAATATTGAAGGATAATTGGAATATACTTAAGACGGACCCCCAATTAGCAAGATGGATGAGAGATGGGCCACTTTTGACGGCACAGAGGGCCCCTAACATCAAGGATAAACTGTGCAGAAGCCATTATCAGAGACCGGGGAACTGGTTGAGTGAGAATAGAGATGGGGGGGTAGCTATAGATGTGGGGCATGTTCCATCTGCCCCTATATGCAAAAAGAAAAATGGATAACGAATGTACATACAGGGATAAAATACAAAATTAAACAGTTTATCAATTGCAGATCGGTGAGAGTAATATATGGGTTGATGTGTGGCTGTCCTAAACTTTATGTGGGGGAAACTAAAAACACCTTAAAAGCTAGAATACAGGCCCACATCTCCAATATTAAGCTGGCTGCAAGGAATTTACAATTGGGAAAGGTTGTGCCTCCGGTGGCGCTACATTTCCTACATGAACACAATAGTGATATTAGTAGTCTGAGAGTGGTAGGGATAGAAAAGGTAAGTATGGGTCAGAGAGGAGGGGATGTGAAACGCCGTCTACTACAGCGAGAACTGCGCTGGATTTTCAATTTAGATTCTCAGACACCGAGGGGTTTGAACGAGGACCTTGCTTTCACACCTTTTTTAGGGGGGAATTAAATCTTTAGATGTAAGGTTTTGGGTGATTTATTAGGTTGGGGCATTGAGCACTTTAGGTTGGGATTCATGGGGGTGGGGTGCACGGGTGTACAGTTGCACATAGCGTTGTGGATCATGAGCACTAGGGTGATGGTGTTAATGGGATGATTAAAGTGTGTTTTTAGTTACACAGGTTTTGGAGATGTCACGCTGTCCTCAGAATAACCCAGGAACATTGAAGATATTCCCAAGGGAACCAGGGCGATTGGACGTGCGATGAGGCATCCTCTAGAGACCAACTGTTCAAGAACTTAATGGAAACCTATATTGTTGTATTGAGTAGCTGTTGAGGAATGAGAGATTGGCTGTATGTGGGGGGCGTGGTTTAGAGGTTTTTTTCCCCCCTGCCATGAACCCCTTTCTCTATCCCCCTCTCCCCCTATGTCTCCCCATTAGAATAATTGGGGATACATTGATTTGTTCTCGCCAGCCAGGATTTGGGTGGAGTGTTGAATTGTGGGATGTAGACCCTATGATGGGTGCTGGGCTGGGATTTTTGTACAAACAAGCCTGCTAAAATTTGTTGATTCATGGGATGTGTGATAGCATAGATAGATGGGGACTGCCCGTCTGGGTTTATAGTCCCTTAACATCCCTCCCTTATATACTGGGGTTTGTATATATATTCCCCCCCCCCTGTTCTCCCTTTCCCCTCCTTTTTAGATTAGGTAGAAGTCTATATAAATTAAATAGAGGTTTCTTAAGTTGTAGGATTATAATATATGATATATGGTCACGGTGAATGTTTATGAATTGTATTATGTTAATTTATAGTAGGATCAGGTATATGTATTCATGTAGGTAGGTCTGCTGTGGTATGGTCCTGGGAGAGGGTACCCTCTGTGCTCGCCTACCTAGCGCCGCACCAAGTGGGAGGGCGACGGGTAGTACGCTTGTACTCCCCGCGGCCGGTTACACTCTTTGCTCGTTTCACAGCCAGCGTCGGCTGACGCTGGGACAGGGGCTGGGGCCGCTGATGCACTTCCGGCCAGGGTGAGTCGGTGGGCCTTGGCGGCCTGTCATTGGCCGGGGTCGCCGGCGCACTTCCGGCCGGGGTGCGCGCGGCGGCGCGGCCACGAGCAGATCCCGTTGGCGTGGGAGCGGGGCGGGTGAGTATATAGGGGCGCGCACTAGTATAGGGTCCTACTTGTTTTGCCCTTGAAGTAACGGGTCCCCGACCGTTACGAGCGCGTAGGCTAGGGGCAGGGGGACACACCGACAGGCTGGCCAAGTGTATGGGTAATGTACTGATTCACATGTGATATGGTTTTGGTCTGTTTTGCTTTTTCCGCTCTCGGTGGTCCTCTTATGTAATTATAACTTTAAGCACTTAGCACTTTAAATATATTTTTTAGTTTGATAAAGGCACTATTAATGATGGTTTATATATAGAGGCTATATTAATTGGCACAGGATAATATAAAAGAGCCGGTGGTTTGCGCCCCCTGGTGGTCACTGTGTGACCTTTTTATATGCTTTTAAATGTTTGTAATATGTGATCCATGATTCATGAGTAAAATAAATAGGTTATTTTTGTACTCTTTAATTGGATGGTGCTGTTTTTCTGGCGGTTTTGGGGGGATTGTGGGATCTCCTCCTATGGTTTAAACTTATAGATATACGGCCAGTGGAGCACGTCCCAAGTATTTAGTGCGGCCATAATTTTTGTTAATTTCTTTATAATAGACTTTTGGATTCCGGCTGTCCAGGCCTTCAAGACTCTAGCCACCACCGCCACGGGCAAAGACAGAATGGGCTTATTAACAACCCCAGTATAGTATAGATCTTCTTTGTTGACTTACCTGTCCAGTGGGTCACGAAAGGACACGCTATCTTCCAGTGGGAGAGTGACATGCCTAGCAAGACGCATTACTGCTGCATCTGCCACAGACGGTTTATCTAGCATTTTTGTCACCCCCATTTCACCACAGCCCTCCCCCCCCCCCCCGAAGCTCCTCTATACCCCCTTCCAGAGATTTCTCTGTGAGTGGTACACTGCCTGTGGAGTTGAAGCAGGCGATGAACACCAGAACCTATCCATCTCTTGCAGTTATGCAGTTCTGGCCTCAGTCGATTTAGGACTCCCAGAATTTTGTCTGGCCAAATCCGTAAAGCATAAAGCACACATCTTGTTCCCATGCTCAGCAGGGGCATCACATTTTAAACACACATTTTTCTCTGGTGTATCTTCTGTGATGGTATCTACGCCCATGTCTTGAGTGTGAACGAGATCTAGATCTGGATCTTTCTCATCTCTTGTAGTGATTCCAGCTCGAGGACCAAGAATGGTGATGATGCTGTAATTCTTGGATCTGGAATGCGAATGGCGCTTGTTAGAGTCCTTACTGCAAGTTTCCTCTACTCTCTGCTCAGTGTAAAGCATTAAGCACAAGGTAAAGCATTACCAAAAGTCATATACATTAAAAAATGATACTGGCCCTTTAAGGCCAAGATGGCTGTGCAAAACCATTTGCAAAATACCTTTGACTGACTTGTGCCGTGGCTGTGGCACTCATATCCTCTTCCATTTTATAGGGATAAGCAGGTGCATATATTATTATATTATTATATTAAAACACATATATATTTGCACAATAGCCATCCGTAGCAGACCTGAGCAGAGGGGGAGGGTCCAAAATTTATAACATATGGTCCCAAGGTTAATGAGGTGAACATTAACTCATAGATATGATGCCATGGAGGGGCCAGGAAAGAAAGAAATAAAGCAAGTGAAAGTGTTGAATAGGATTGCAGAGAAAGAAAGAAAGCAGAAAAGAGAGAGAAGGAAATTAAGTGGGGAGGTGTGAGAGAAAGACAGAAAAAAAGCTAGAGGGAGAATAAGAGAGAAAAAAGAAAGAATGCAAGGGAGTTGAATAGGATTGCAAAAAAGAGAGGTAAAGAAAGAACAAAAGAAAGAAAGAGAGCAAGAGAGAAAGAAATAAAGAGAGGAGGAAAGAAAAAAAGAAAGAACAAAGAAAGATAGAGAAAGAAAGAAAAGAGGAAAGAAAGAAGGAAAGCAAGAGAAAAAGAAAGCAAGTTGAAAAGGGTTGCAGAGAAAGAAAGGAGAAAAGAGAGAGGAAGGAGACCCCTATACCAGTTCACAAGGCAGAGGGCTGGCAAGTCACCTGCAGCTAGCAGGTGACTTGCCATTAACCCCCAGGCCCCCCAATTAACCCCTGGGCCCCCCATTAGCCCTGGGCCCTACCCAAAGCCCAGGGGGCAGAAGAGCCCAACAATATGACGCTTTTGGGCTTGTAGCCGGCAGGGCAGGGGGCCCCTGCACCCTGTTCTACAAGCCCCATAGCTGGTTTCTGGGCTGGTTATGCTGGGTAGTGGGGACCTTACCTTTTTTTAACCCTTAAAATTCCTCCCAAAGAATGGGGTCCCCCACCCCTGAGGGGTGGCTCTATGTCATTTTTTTTTATGAACCCTTTGTTACCTGTTACCCAGCAGCTATAAAAGGCTTCCAGCAGGAGAGCAGAAGCCAAAGTGATCAGCGTGGGACACAGTGCTCTGGCATGGGTGGGAGGTAAATAGTAAAAATATTAATAAAATATTTTTATCTGTGTTTTGTTTTTGTTTTTTTAGATTTAACCCTTTGTGAACTGGTAAGGGGTCCATGAGACCCCTACACCAGTTCACAAGGCTTAGGGGCTGGCAAGTCACCTGCAGCTAGTCATTAACCCTGATCCCCTCCATTACCTGCCTCCCCAAAGCCTGGGGGGGCAGAAGAGCCCAGGGATATGATGCTTTGGGGCTTGTAACCAGCAGGGCAGGGGGCCACCAAAGCTGGCTTCTGGGCCCTGTTCTAGAAGCCCCATAGCTAGTCCCTGGGCTGCTTATGCTGGGTAGGGGGACCTCACCCCATTTTTTAAGGGTTTTTAATCCTTAAGATTTCAAAAAAATGGGGACCCCCACCAGGGAGGTGTTACTGTCACCCAGCAGCTATAAATAGCTTCCAGCAGCAGCAGGAGAACAGAAACCAAAGTGATCAGCGTGGGTCACCCCAGATGGGGTGATCTGGGATGAATGGAGGGTAAGTATTTAAAAAAATATAATAAAATACTTTTTTCTGTATCTCAGCCTCTCCAAACCCCGGGCTGTGTGGGCTTGTAGCCGGCAGGGCCGGTGGCCACCAAAGCTGGCCCTTGCGCCCTGCATAGTTGGTCCTGGGCTGGTTAAGCTGGGTATGGGGGACCCCGTGTCATTTTTTTGTGGATTTTTAAGCCTTAAAATTTCCCAAAAAATGGTGTCCACCCCCCTGGGAAGGGGGACTCTGCGCCATTGTTTTTTGGTTTAACTCTTTATAGAGTGGATAGTAGTTTTTTTTTATTTGTAAATGTTATGAAGTCTGGGTGGTCTTCTGGGCAAGAATGGAGGGGCCACCGATACATGTGGTGTAATCGTGAGAAATAAGCCTTTCACATGCTTATGGTTTTAACAACTTTCTAAAAAATATTTTTTATTTATTTATTTTTAAATTATATATAATAAAAAGTAGAAAAATTACAAACAAGACTGTTTAATGTTAAAGCCTATTATTATTATTATTGTTTATTTATATAGCTCCATCATCTTCCGTAGCGCTTTACAAAGTAGTAATTACAGACAGGGTAGAAACATACGGTACATATACTATTTCAAATGCAGTTTTGCAGAGTTAACAATGAATAATCTGTATACAAGATACAATAGGAGAGAGAGCCCTGCCCTTGCGAGCTTACGGTCTAAAGGAAGAAGGGTGAAGACGAGGGGGAGGGATCACAAACAGTCAATATTCAGCTTTGTGACATGTGCCCTTTAGAAAATTGGTTAATACAGATTATATGCTTGTCTGAATAGAGGAGTTTTAAGGGCACCTTTGAAGGTTTTGAGAATTGTGGAGTGGCGGTTCGGGTGAGGGAGGGCATTCCAGAAGATTGAAGTTGCACATGAGAAGTCTTGGAGGCGGGCATGAGAGGAGGTGACCAGGGTGGAGGACAGGAGAAGGTCGGCAGCAGAGCGAAGGCTGCGTCCAGGTTGATATTGTTGGATTAGAGATGAGATGTAGGAAGGGGCCTGGTTGGAGAGAGCTTTGTAGGCGAGAGTTAGAGTTTTGAACAGGATTCGCTGTGGGATTGGCAGCCAGTGTAGGGATTGGCAGAGAGGTGCAGAACTGGAGGAACGAGAAGAGAGATGGATGAGGCGAGCAGCAGAGTTCAGGATAGATTGGAGGGGTGCCAGTCTGTTAGTTGGTAGGCCACAAAGAAGGATGTTGCAGTAATCCAGTCGGGATATGACCAGGGCGTGCACTAACATTTTAGTGGTGTCAGGTGAGATGAAAGGATGGAGGCATGAGATGTTTTTAAGTTGGAGGCGACAGGAGGTGGCCAGGGAGTGAATATGTGGTTTGAATGAGAGTGCAGGGTCCAGAATTACTCCCAGGCACCGAGCTTGGGGAGTCGCGGTTATTGTGTAATTGTTGACAGAAATAGATGTGTTAGAGAGGGGAGGGGAGTTAGAAGGTGGGAAAATGACCAGTTCTGTCTTGTCCATGTTTAGATTGAGGTAGCAAGATGACATGAATGAAGAAATAGCTGCAAGGCAGTTAGGGAGGCGAGATAGGAGAGAGGAGAGATTGGGGCCTGAGAAATATATCTGAGTGTCATCCGCATAGAAGTGGTATTGAAAGCCTAGTGAAGTTATAAGTTTGCCAAGGCCATAGGTGTAGACTGAGAAAAGTAGGGGGCCTAGGACAGAACCTTGCGGCACACCAACAGAAAGGGAACGTGAGGATGAGACCGTGTTAGAGTAGGATAGTGCAAGATTTTGAACCTCAAGAGAGGAGAGAATATCAAGAAGCAGAGAGTGGTCGACAGTGTCAAAGGCTGAGGAGAGGTCAAGAAGGATGAGCTTGGAATAGTGACCAATGCTTTTGGCAGTGAGCAGATCATTGGTGACTTTGGTGAGGGCAGTTTCGATGGAGTGGTTTTGGCGGAATCGATTGTAAGGGACTCAAGTAAAGTGTTGGTAGATAAGTATTGTGCCAGTTCTGAGTGGACATGTTGTTCCAGAAGTTTGGAGGAGAAGGGGAGTAGTGAGATAGGGTGGTAGCTAGAGAGGGCAGAGGGGTCGAGAGAGGGTTTTTTAATTATCGGAGTAATAACTGCATGTTTGTAGGAGGAAGGAAAGGTACCAGTGGAGAGTGAAAGATTGAATATAGAGCTTAAGGCTTTAGTGAGGGATGGAGACAGTTGAGGAATAAGGTGGGATGGAATAGGATCGAGGGAGCAGGTAGTCAGGTGGGCCCTAGAAATAAGAGAGGTTAGTCCAAGCTCAGTTATTGGAGTGAAGAAAGTAAGAGAGTAAGGCAGGGGGATTGTTTGAAGTGGTGAGGGATTCTGAGGGGCAAAGCCAAGTCGAATGTTGTCAATTTTTTCTTTGAAGAATGTAGAAAATTCTTCTGCTGTTATTTGGGAGGTTGGAGGAGGAGGTGGTGGGCGGAGTAGGGAACTGAAAGTGTTTTATAGTTGTTTGGGATTCCGAACTTGTGCATAAATCAGTGAAGAGAAATATGCTTGCTTAGCAGGTGAAAGGGCAGTCCTGAGTTCCTGAAGGGCTTATTTATAGAACAGAATGTCACAACTGGATTTGGTTTTCCACCATTGCCGTTCAGCAGCTCGAGACAGCTGTTTCAATCTGGTTGTGCTTGCATTTTGCCAGGGTTGGCGATTTTTGGGCGGGGACAGCTATAGGTGAGGGGGGCGGCAGAGTCTAGAGCTGAGGAGAGTGTATTATGGTAGTGTGATGATGCAGCGTCTATGTCCGTGAATGAGGTCAAGGTCTGAAGAGGTTAAAGTGTGGCAGAAAGGGACTGAAGATCAAGGTTTCTTAAGTCCCTGCGTTGAGTTGTGGGTTTGTGTGGAGGGGAGTTTGCAGGAATTGGAGAGAGGGTCATAGTTAGCAGATTATGGTCAGAGAAGGGGAGCAAAGAGGATGAGAGGTTTGATACAGAGCAGAGGTTAGTGAAGAGGAAGTCAATTGTGTTGCCATCTTTGTGGGTGGGTGGGTGCAGTAGACCATTGCTTGAGTCCGAAAGATGAGGTTAGTGACAGTAGTCAGGTGGCAGCAGGGTTGCTAGTGTCAACAGGTATGTTGAAGTCACCCATGATGATTGCAGGGATGTCTGTGGACAGAAACTGAAGGAGCCAGGTAGAAAAGTGGTAGAAGAAAAGAGTAGTGGTTCCAGGTAGATGACATTGATTTTCAGGTTACAGGGAGAATATAAACGGATACAGTGAACTTCAAAAGATGAGTAGGATAGAGATGGCAGGGCAGGGAGTGGGTTAAAGGAGCAGATGCCCCCACCCTGTTTGTTGTTGGATCTAGGGGTGTGGCTGAGATGTAGTCCCCCGTGTGAAAGGGCAGCGGGTGAAGTTGTATCTGATGGAGTGAGCCATGTTTCTATGAATCCCATGAAGGTAAAAGAGAGAAACAGGTCATGAATATAGGCGAGTTTATTGCGCACTGAGCGTGCATTCCACAGTGCGCAGGTGACAGTGGTGGGAAGGGGTGGGGAGGGAGTAAGCTGTATCAGATTCCATAGGTTGCGTGTATCCAGGTTTAACACTGTTACAGATTTTTGGCTTTGATGAAAAGGAAATTGTTCTGGAGGAGCGGGGTGGAGAGAGTGTGCCTGGATTAGGGCTGATGTCACCGGTGGCAAGCAAGAGTGTTTCAGTGCTGTTTCAGTTTGGGGGGGTCTCCTGGACAGGAAAGGGTATCTACCAATACATATGTGGTACCGCTGTAACCAGGAGAAATTGGGATTTCACACACAATAAGATTTTATTGACAAACTTACTTTTTCTAATTCAAAAAAACGCTACAAATTGTAAAAAAAAAAATTTTTTTGAACAAATTTCACCCCAAAATATTGAGAATACACTTAATAAATGACAAACAAGACATTTTATGTTAAAGCCCAGACTGAAAAAAAACAATATATCATTTTCCTGGGAAATCCTTGGAAATCACAGTTGAACATGTGTAGCGCAAAATAGTGAAAAATGGTCTGGCAACAAAGGGTGACAAAATCTCCAGGTAGGCTGGCACTTAAAGGGTTAATGCAGTGTTTAAAACAAAGAATCTCTACTTTGGTCTTATTTATCTTCTTTATCTTCTTTCAGTTTCTGGCTTGTCCAGGGGATAATTAGCTGTAGGCAGACAGCAATGTTCTTTTTGGAGTGTACCCGCTTTCTCCTTGCAATCCTGGCATGCACACCATTGTTGTAGAGTTGATGACTCATAAACATTAACGTTTCCAATGTGAAAAAGGCCTTTTAGCCAGTTAGACTATGGTTTACCTTTGGCTCCTTTGTAACTAAAAAGAGGGGGGAAGGGTTTCTTGTTAGGGCCAGATATCCCATGTTAAAACTTTATCCCTAGCACCCAAATTAAAGAACTTGAGATTTGTTTTCTCCTTGTCAGTAATCCATTATTTCATAAAAAAAAACCAAATATCATAATAAATCATCTATGGCAAAAAGTGCGTTTCACACTGCCGTGTTGAGGGTGATAGCTTGGCCACCAATCCCCCTGCAAATGCTGTGAATGGCTTTCTATGGAACCTACGACTTCATCACTGTTTGTAGGAAGTTATCACTCCTCTTATGTAGCAAGCACTATTTTATGTATACATGTTTCGTTAAATATTGCTGCTTTTCTGGTGAGGTAATGAAGTATACAATAGTGTCCTCTCGGTCCCTGGATTTGGCCGGCTCTGAAGCTCCTTATGGTATATGCTGGTATCTCCTGCTGTGTGCTTATTTAATTGGAGTATACAAGTTGTGCTCAGCATTCAACCCCATTTCACCCCTTTTAAAAAACAGGGTTTATAGGATGGTTGTAAGGTCAGTTTTCCTAGGGATCCGGGGGGGAGTTTCACACAGCAGGGCATCCCAAATCAGGGTGCCTTGGGGACAAGGGCCAACACCTAGTTTAGCAGGCCAAATTAGCCCTGTCCCAAATTAAACCTGGATATAAATTGGCCTAGGTCAGAGTATACCCCAGGGTATAAATTGGCCTAGGCCAAACTATTCCCTGGGGTGTAAAATAGCCTAGGCAAAACTATACCCCTCCAAGCCAAATGATACCAAGGGGTGTAAAAATAACCTAGGCCAAGCTGTACCCCTCCAGGCCAGAATATGCCCATAAAACTATACCAAACTATACCCGGAGGTGTAAAATAGCCGAGGCAAAACTATATCCCGGGGTATATATTTGCCTAGGCAATCTATACCTGGGGGTGTAAAATAGCTTAGACATAACTATACTCCTCCAGGCCAAACTATACCCGGGGGTGTAAAATAGCCTAGGCCAAACTATACCCCGGGCTATAAATTGGCCTAGGCCAGGCTGTACCTGGGGGTGTAAAATAGCATAGGCAAAACTATATCCCTCTTGGCCAAACTATACCCGGGAGTGTAAAATAGCCAAGGCCAAACTATACCCCATCCAGGCCAGAATACACCCATCAAACTATACCCCTTCAGGACAAAATATAGTCATAATGTGAGACCCGTGTATAGTCTGGTCCAGGCCACATTATACCCCGGGATTAAACTCTATACATGGGAGTGTAAAATAGCCTAGGACATACTATATCTCTCAAGCATTAATGTTATTACTTCACTGGTTTTCTCATCCTGTCTCTAATTTGTTGAAAATTGTGCAGATCTATTTTATCCTCAGCCAAACTATACCCCTCCAGGACAGAATATACCCATCTAATGTCAGACCCGGGGTATAGTGTGGCCCAGGTCACATTAAACCCCGGAGATAAACTCTATACATTGGCGTGTAAAATAGCCTAGGCCAGACTATATCACACCAGGCCGTAAAGTTATCACTTCACTGTTTTCTCCCCTAGGCCAAACTATAACCCTCCAGGCCATAATATACCTATCAAAGGATGATTGTCCCAGTGACTCTACCACACAGGAACACAAGAAAACTAAGACTTTCAACCCACTACCAAGTTCAGGAAGGAAGTATCTTAGCACCACTCTCGGCCTTAAGTTTGGTAGGGTTGTACATTATGGATGCACAAGGAACCTTGGACAACCTCCCAACTTTATTACTTACATGCCCAAAAGTCTGAGGTGGGGAGGGGTGCGTACTTGTAACCGGAGGATGGCAGGTTCGAATCCCGGTCCTGGGACATGACTGAAGTGCTCTTGAGCAAGGCACCTAACCCCGCAACTGCTCCCCGGGCACGGATGGGTTAAATGCGGAGGACGAATTCCTGTGTGCACAAGCATTCAATGGCCATCTATGCATTAAAAAAAATAATTTAGTCTTTCCATCCCACGTGGACCAGTAGTATACAAAGGATCAAACCATAAATATATCTATAGTGAAAGTCACCCCCAATAATCATATACACTGACAATTAAAAACACTCACCTTAATCCGTGATTAGTGTGTACATTTAAAGCAGACCAACACCCAAGCAGATGCGGGTATTGGTCCCCGCGGCAATAAGACAGTCTGGTTGCGCATCCATAATGCTGGAGCTCCCCCCCAAACATAACCCCCCAGAACGCCCGGTAGCCACAATCCTTGCCAGGAATACAGCGCCACGATTGGCCACCAGCACTCAAGTTGGGGGGCTTTCTGGCGTCTAGAACAACAATGCCCATGTGCGTGCTGGGTGGCCAATCACAGGGCACAGGGTTATGTGTGGGGGGCCTGCATTCTGGATGCACCCTAGGCTGTCTTATTGAGGCGCAGACCAACACCTGGGTGTTGGTTGGCTTTAAACGTTTTGTAGCAAGGATTTGCTATTTTAAAGGTCCCAATACATGGGGCAACTATTGGGTGATTTGTTGCCCCAGGTAGTTGTTCCTACCTGTGACCCTACCAGTGACTTTTGCTAACAAGAATTGCTGAACAAAAAATGACATACTCAACTCCCAGCATGTGTAGTAGCACGGAGCAAAACAATACCCCAGACCATGGTTTCTTTACAAGTATTGGGATTTATTAAGGGAAGGGTATAGGAAGGTAAAGAGAGCCAACAGGGCCCCAAACAAAGGGGGTTCTGGAATCTGGAGTCCCGAAAGTGCTCCCTACTGTGGATGTCCCAGGGTCTTCCTCCAGACTGCAGCTGATGTGAAGGTTAGAGGGATCCTGTAGAGACAGAGCAGGGGAGGAACTGTCAGGATAGGTGGGAGTCTGGGTCATAAGGTAAGTATTGGTCTTCCCCTGGCCTTCTCCTTCTATGGTAAATATATGGGTCATATATATCAGGTTGTTGCCCATAGGAGTTGGTAAACCCAGGGATAGAGCACTGGGGTGTCCTGGTCCCTTATCCTGGACTTCCTCACCAGCTGGATGCCCTCAGGGGTGGTCCAGGGCCTCCTCGGCAGCCCTGGGTCACAGCAGTCCCTCTTCTGAAAAATAAAAGTTAAAGTACAGGTTAGTTCAAAGTGGTGCAAAATACCAGAGTGTGGTTCCCTCTTCCTATCTTAGTTCCAACTTACCCAGGGTCAGGGTTTACCTCCTCGGGTCCTCTTCTAGGCATGATCTGCCGGACTGCTGCTGTCTGGGGGTACAGGGCCTCCATGTCCTCCGGCCGGGCTGCCCTCTAAATCCGGCGGGAATTGGGAATAGTTATGCCATGCAAGATTAGCCTTTGATATAGATATAAAAGGTTGGAGGTCAGTGGAAAATAATCCTCTAGGACAAGCAGACAACACAGTAAAAGGTCTCTGTTTTCACATAAACTGGTACTCACACTTCTCAAGCCCCAAGCTGCACAGAAAGTGCAGCCCGGTGGTTGGCTGGCAAATAGACTTTTATTTTAGCTTTTGGTTAGCTGATCTAACTTCTCACAGAAATCTGTAGCAAAGTAAACCGCATTTAACTGACAGCCAGAAGGTTTTTCTCACATTCGCCGCTAGAGGTCCCCGCACACCGTGAAAAAAAAAAAAAAAAGGGCAATCACTCCCATTACTACTGTTACACTTCCAGGATAGCACTTACCTTCTCCAGATTGTGTGTCACCACTGCATACAGTGATGTGGCAGCGGTGCCAGTTCACCAACAGTATTAATATAAAAAAATACAAGAAAAATATATATATTAGTTTAAATTAGACTATGGGGTTTATTCATCAAGGGACAGCAGCAGGTAGTGCCTCGTAGCGTCAGGTAGTGAACGCCAGGCGCTGTACGCAATACCACATTTATCAAAGCGATTCCGGTGAGCGACTCTAACAGCGCCATGTAGCGTCCGATTCAACATCACAGAAGGCTCAGCGTATACCGCCTGTGCTCTGGCTTCCAGAGAGCCTGGTATTACCTGTCACTACCTGTCGCTCTCCCATACATTTCATTGGACGTTACCTTTCTCCTCTATAAACAGGGTTTTCTATTAATTTTTTTTTTATCAAATCATTGTATGACCTCTCCTGGCCTATTTAAAGTCAATTTTGAAAACTTTTGGGATTTTTTAAATTTTTATGCAGAATTGTCATTACAGGTCTGGTATTAAAGGGTTAATGACACAATGTAATTACAATGTAATTCCATATGTTTTGTTTACTAGTGGATATGTGTCTAAAAACGGACTTTAATCACACAGCTTCTGGCGCTCTGGGCTACAGCGACCCAATTTTGACCGCCGGCGCTGTGTTTTTTTTATGAATATGGTCTGAATTGCTCACACTGGCCTGTTGCTACCGTTCGCTCCCATATAGTGCTTTACTTGTGTTACAGCGACTCACACATCAAATTCATCAATGCCGCCAGCTGAGGTGCTCGGTAACAGCGACCCATAGCCGATCACAGCGACTACTAGCAGTCGCTCTGAGAGCCGGTACCTGGAGCTAGTAATGAATCAGCCTGCAAGTATCACGTTGTGTCTTCTTCCCCCCCTCCCCCATGGGCGGTTCTTCCTCAGTTCCTCTTTCCTTCCTGGCTCCCAGCCAGGAGTAATGGCCGGGAACCAGGGAGGGAGGCTTTTATAGATAAGAGGCAGATTTCCTGGGGTAATGTCATCTAATATCATCATTCCGAGCTGTAAGCTAATTGTGCTCTTTCTCTGCTGGAGGTTCCACACATGCTATTTCTATTGTTTTAATGTACTGTAATATGCAAAAATGGAATAGATATCTATTATACAAAAAACAAATCCAAGCAATGACACTATTAAAGGGATTCAAAACCAAGCAGCAATAATTAGCCAGAAAGCAGCTAACCCGATGCCTCTCCTCCATTTCCTGCAGCACAGAATAGAAGCGGTAGCTCTAAAGTTAGGTTATCCCTTTTTTCAATTTTATTCCTCCATGGCGACGAAAAACAGTGGTCCTACAGCTAGCTCATCCCTTGATGCTCTCAGTGTGAGTGAGCATGGCAAGCCACAGTGGTCCCACAGCTGTCTCTGACCGCAGCAGTGCATGCTTAGGGCTCATAAAACTGCACCATGACATGCCCTTCCCAGCTCAGCCACAAACCCAGAAAGCAATGTTGTTTTTGGAGAGCACTGGCTTTCTCCTTGTGATCCTGCCATGCACACCATTGTTATTCAGTATTCTCCTGATCGAGGGCTCATGAACATTAACATTACTAATGGGAGAAAAAGTTTACCACCCTTTTGTGACTGTCCTGCATGCTACGTTTTTGGAGCAATATCACTAGTGATATAGCAAACAGCGAATGAAAGGGCGATCTATCCTAATGCTGGCAAATTGCAGGGTGATCCCAGCAGTGTGAACTCCATCTAAGACTTCTTGTGTTTAATTTCCTCTCACAGTTTGTAGTAAGTATTATTTTATGCATACATGTTTCGCTAAATATTGCTTCATCAGTGCAAAACTCTGTACCTGAACAAATTGGGATGCACCAGATCACAAAGGATGCACCCCCTGTGCCCAATGGATGTGCCCTCCTGTGCCTGATCAGATTGGGATGTGTTTCTTCACACCTGCTCATATTGGAATGTGCCCTCATGTGCCCGATCATGATGGATGCATCCCCTGCACCCAATCAGATTTTAATGTGCCCACCTCTGACACGATGGTCTAAAACTGCATGTGCCCCTCTGCGCCTGATCATTTTGGATGTGCCCAATCATATTGGTATGTGCTCCCCTAGGCCTGATCATTTTGGATGTGCCCAATCATATTGGTATGTGCTCCCCTAGGCCTGATCATTTTGGATGTGCCCAATCTTATTGGTATGTGCTCCCCTAGGCCTGATCATTTTGGATGTGCCCAATCATATTGGTATGTGCTCCCCTAGGCCTGATCATTTTGGATGTGCCCAATCATATTGGTATGTGCTCCCCTAGGCCTGATCATTTTGGATGTGCCCAATCATATTGGTATGTGCTCCCCTAGGCCTGATCATTTTGGATGTGCCCAATCATATTGGTATGTGCTCCCCTAGGCCTGATCATTTTGGATGTGCCCAATCATATTGGTATGTGCTCCCCTAGGCCTGATCATTTTGGATGTGCCCAATCATATTGGTATGTGCTCCCCTAGGCCTGATCATTTTGGATGTGCCCAATCATATTGGTATGTGCTCCCCTAGGCCTGATCATTTTGGATGTGCCCAATCATATTGGTATGTGCTCCCCTAGGCCTGATCATTTTGGATACATCCACCTGCACTCGATTAGAATGGGATGCGCCTCCCCATGCCTGATCATAATGGTGTGCATCGCTCTGTACCCTGATTATATTTGGGGTGTGCCAGACTGTGTCTGATCATCACACTTTGCGTATGAGAAAAAGAAGCTACCAAGTCCACCAGCTGGTGCATTGCCAGGGGTGCCTGTTTTTTTTGCAATCCCCTGGGCTGTGAGGGTGCAGGAAATCAGGTGAGGGTATTGGCAAATCACTTGTCTTCCTGGTTAGGGGGCCCCCAAGATGAAATCTGCAGGTTTGCCATGAAACTTACACTTTACTTGATCCCATGGTGCATATACAGGCTACTGGAGGCATCCCCAGAACCCCTCTGTCCTCTATGTGAACCTGTGCCTGGCCTATCTAAATAGCTAGTGGCGGGTGCACGCTATCTAGTGGGGATGTCCTTGCCATCCATTCCTTGCTGGGCATTAATATACAAGTCAATTAATGCTGATTGGCAGAGACGTAACTAAATGTGATGAGGCCCTGGTGCGAACATTAATGGAGCCCTGTTAAAGTGGACCAAAACCCAGAATTTTGACTATCCTGGGTTTTTGTCCTTTCCCGTGGGGCTCCCCGATCGGTGGTGCCCCGCTGTGTGAAACCCCCAGATCGCCCAAAGAAACTCACCTCTTCCTGGTCCCATGCTGTGCACGGGCGCTCGTCCAATCAGTCGCTGAAGTCATGGCATCTACGATGGTGTCTAAGGCCAGCGGCTCCGAGTGCGCTGGCGGCTGCATCCTCCGCTTTCCTCTAATAGGGAGCGTGCCTGCGCCGGTCATTCACAAATGGCTGACGCGGGCACGCGCCCTGCTAGAGGGATAGCGGGTTGCGGCTCGGGGGGGGGGTTCATACAGCGGGGCATCAGAACCCCCACACACACACATACAACGATGAATTGCCACCCCACATACATACACAACAAACACACCCAACTCATGCACACAATTAACTTATCCATGCACGCACAATCGCCTTCATGCACACACACACCCTATCCATGCACACACATACCCCATCCATGCACATACACACCCCATCCATGCACACACACACCCAATCCATGCACACACACCCCATCCATACACACAGACACCCCATCCATGCACATACATACCCCATCCATGCACACACATACCCCATCCATGTACATACACACCCCATCCATGCACACACACACCCAATCCATGCACACACACCCCATCCATACACACAGACACCCCATCCATGCACATACATACCCCATCCATGCACACACATACCCCATCCATGCACACACACACCCCATTCATGCACACACACCCCATCCATGCACACAGACACTCCATCCACGCACACAGACACCCCATCCATGCACACACACACCCTATCCATGCACACACCCCATCCATGCACACACACACCCCATCCATGCACATACATACCCCATCCATGCACACAGACACTCCATCCATGCACACACACACACACCCCATTCATGCATATACACACCCCATTCATGCATATACACACCCCATCCATGCACACACCCCATCCATACACACAGACACCCAATCAATGCACACAGACACCCCATCCATGTACATACACACCCCATCCATGCACACACACACCCTATTCATGCACACACACCCCATCCATGTACATACACACCCCATCCATGCACACACACCCTATTCATGCACACACACCCCATCCATGCACATACACACCCCATCCATGCACATATACACCCCATCCATGCACATACATACCCCATCCATGCACATACATACCCCATCCATGCACACACGCACCCCATTCATGCATATACACACCCCATTCATGCATACAGACACCCCATCCATGCACATACACACCCCATCCATGCACATACTATCATACACACCCCATCCATGCACATACACACCCCATCCATGCACATACACACCCCATCCATGCACACACACACCCCATCCATGCACACAAACACCCCATCCATGCACACACACCCCATCCATGCACATACATACCCCATCCATGCACACACACACCCCATCCATGCACACAAACACCCCATCCATGCACACACACCCCATCCATGCACACACACACCCCATCCATGCACATACACACCCCATCCATGCACACACACACCCCATCCATGCACACAAACACCCCATCCATGCACACACACCCCATCCATGCACATACATACCCCATCCATGCACACAGACACTCCATCCATGCACACACACACACCCCATTCATGCATATACACACCCCATTCATGCATATACACACCCCATCCATGCACACACACCCCATCCATGCACACAGACACTCCATCCATGCACATACATACCCCATCCATGCACACAGACACTCCATCCATGCACACACACACACCCCATTCATGCATATACACACCCCATTCATGCATATACACACCCCATCCATGCACACACACCCCATCCATGCACACAGACACTCCATCCATGCACACACACATCATTCATGCATATACACACCCCATCCATGCACACACACACATCATTCATGCATATACACACCCCATCCATGCACACACACACCCCATCCATGCACACACACACCCCATCCATGCACATACACACCCCATCCATGCACATACATACCCCATCCATGCACACACACACCCCATCCATGCACATACACACCCCATCCATGCACATACACACCCCATCCATGCACATACACACCCCATCCATGCACACACACACTCCATCCATGCACGCACACACCCCATTCATGCATATACACACCCCATTCATGCATATACACACCCCATCCATGCACACACACACACCATCCATGCACACACACACCCCATTCATGCATATACACACCCCATTCATGCATATACACACCCCATCCATGCACACACACACCCCATCCATGCACATACACACCCCATTCATGCATATACATACCCCATCCATGCACACAGACACTCCATCCATGCACACACACACCCCATTCATGCATATACACACCCCATTCATGCATATACACACCCCATCCATGCACACACACACCCCATTCATGCACACACACACCCCATCCATGCACACACATGCCCCATCCATGCACACACACTCCATTCATGCATATACACACCCCATCCATGTACACACACACCAAACTATGAAATGGCACATCATATTAAATATAAGTGCCACGTCCCCGGCACCCTTGTAGCTTTAGCATCCTCCTGCGCCTCAGCCCACCTGAATGGCTGGCCATGGGAGTGTGTCTCAGCTACAGGGGTGACAGGGATGTGGCCCGTGGATAATGAGCATGGTGTAGGAGCCCCAGAAAATGGGAGTGAATGCGACAATCTGGTGGTTTGTCTACTTAAAGAGGAACAACACCCAGGAATTTATTTTACTCTCTCGGCTGTTATTCCTCTCTGGCAGGGCATCTTGATTTGGGGTGCCCAACTAAAGCAGACCTAGACCCAAGTTGGGGGATGGGTTTTGGGTGCTTACTTCTAAGAATTACCCCAGCTTAGGCTGAGGGAAGCCCTGACCAGACCAAAACAAGCAGCGCACAATGAATGGCTCTTACCTGACGTTCCCACTGAATCCCGGAATTGTCACCCGACTTTTTTTTCCTGAAGTGGAGACTTCTTCCTGGGAAGTGCACCTCGATCACCAGCTCAGGTGACATACGCTATGTCCTGCCCCCTTGCCAAGTCCAACAATTACAGTTGGGGGGGAAACCAGGCAGTGCAGCCAGTAAGGTGACAATTCCCCCTGCTCCCCATCTCCATCTTGCTCCCCCAACTTCCTCCTGCTCCCCATATCCATCTTGCTCCCCCAACATCCTCCTGCTCCCCATCTCCATCTTGCTCCCCCAGCACCCTCCTGCTCCCCATCTCCATCTTGCTCCCCTAACTTCCTCCTGCTCCCCATATCCATCTTGCTCCCCCAACATCCTCCTGCTCCCCATCTCCATCTTGCTCCCCCAGCATCCTCCTGCTCCCCATCTCCATCTTGCTCCCCGAGCATCCTCCTACTCCCCATCTCCATCTTGCTCCCCCAACGTCCTCCTGCTCCCCATATCCATCTTGCTCCCCCAGCATCCTCCTGCTCCCCATATCCATCTTGCTCCCCCAACATCCTCCTGCTCCCCATCTCCATCTTGCTCCCCCAACATTCTCCTGCTCCCCATCTCCATCTTGCTCCCCCTGCTTCCTCCTGCTCCCCATCTCCATCTTGCTCCCCCAACATTCTCCTGCTCCCCATCTCCATGTTGCTCCCCCTGCTTCCTCCTGCTCCCCATCTCCATCTTGCTCCCCCAGCTTCCTCCTGCTCCCCATCTCTATCTTGCTCCCCCAGCTTCCTCCTGCTCCCCATCTCCATCTTGCTCCCCCAGCTTCCTCCTGCTCCCCATCTCCATCTTGCTCCCCCAGCTTCCTCCTGCTCCCCATCTCTATCTTGCTCCCCCAGCTTCCTCCTGCTCCCCATCTCCATCTTGCTCCCCCAACTTCCTCCTGCTCCCCATATCCATCTTGCTCCCCCAACATCCTCCTGCTCCCCATCTCCATCTTGCTCCCCCAGCATCCTCCTGCTCCCCATCTCCATCTTGCTCCCCCAGCATCCTCCTGCTCCCCATCTCCATCTTGCTCCCCCAACGTCCTCCTGCTCCCCATATCCATCTTGCTCCCCCAGCAACCTCCTGCTCCCCATATCCATCTTGCTCCCCCAACATCCTCCTGCTCCCCATCTCCATCTTGCTCCCCCAACATTCTCCTGCTCCCCATCTCCATCTTGCTCCCCCTGCTTCCTCCTGCTCCCCATATCCATCTTGCTCCCCCAACATCCTCCTGCTCCCCATCTCCATCTTGCTCCCCCAACATTCTCCTGCTCCCCATCTCCATCTGGCTCCCCCTGCTTCCTCCTGCTCCCCATATCCATCTTGCTCCCCCAGCATCCTCCTGCTCCCCATCTCCATCTTGCTCCCCGAGCATCCTCCTACTCCCCATCTCCATCTTGCTCCCCCAACGTCCTCCTGCTCCCCATATCCATCTTGCTCCCCCAGCATCCTCCTGCTCCCCATATCCATCTTGCTCCCCCAACATCCTCCTGCTCCCCATCTCCATCTTGCTCCCCCAACATTCTCCTGCTCCCCATCTCCATCTTGCTCCCCCTGCTTCCTCCTGCTCCCCATCTCCATCTTGCTCCCCCAACATTCTCCTGCTCCCCATCTCCATGTTGCTCCCCCTGCTTCCTCCTGCTCCCCATCTCCATCTTGCTCCCCCAGCTTCCTCCTGCTCCCCATCTCTATCTTTCTCCCCCAGCTTCCTCCTGCTCCCCATCTCCATCTTGCTCCCCCAGCTTCCTCCTGCTCCCCATCTCCATCTTGCTCCCCCAGCTTCCTCCTGCTCCCCATCTCTATCTTGCTCCCCCAGCTTCCTCCTGCTCCCCATCTCCATCTTGCTCCCCCAACTTCCTCCTGCTCCCCATATCCATCTTGCTCCCCCAACATCCTCCTGCTCCCCATCTCCATCTTGCTCCCCCAGCATCCTCCTGCTCCCCATCTCCATCTTGCTCCCCCAGCATCCTCCTGCTCCCCATCTCCATCTTGCTCCCCCAACGTCCTCCTGCTCCCCATATCCATCTTGCTCCCCCAACATCCTCCTGCTCCCCATCTCCATCTTGCTCCCCCAACATTCTCCTGCTCCCCATCTCCATCTTGCTCCCCCTGCTTCCTCCTGCTCCCCATATCCATCTTGCTCCCCCAACATCCTCCTGCTCCCCATCTCCATCTTGCTCCCCCAACATTCTCCTGCTCCCCATCTCCATCTGGCTCCCCCTGCTTCCTCCTGCTCCCCATATCCATCTTGCTCCCCCAACATCCTCCTGCTCCCCATCTCCATCTTGCTCCCCCAACACCCTCCTGCTCCCCATCTCCATCTTGCTCCCCCAACTTCCTCCTGCTCCCCATATCCATCTTGCTCCCCCAATATCCTCCTGCTCTCCATCTCCATCTTGCTCCCCCAGCATCCTCCTGCTCCCCATATCCATCTTGCTCCCCCAACATCCTCCTGCTCCCCATATCCATCTTGCTCCCCCAACATCCTCCTGCTCCCCATCTCCATCTTGCTCCCCCTGCTTCCTCCTGCTCCCCATCTCCATCTTGCTCCCCCAGCATCCTCCTTCTCCCCATCTCCATCTTGCTCCCCCAGCATCCTCCTGCTCCCCATCTCCATCTTGATCCCCCAACATCCTCCTGCTCCCCATCTCCATCTTGCTCCCCCAGCATCCTCCTTCTCCCCATCTCCATCTTGCTCCCCCAGCATCCTCCTGCTTCCCATCTCCATCTTGCTCCCCCAGCATCCTCCTGCTCCCCATCTTGCTCCCCCAGCATCCTCCTTCTCACCATCTCTATCTTGCTCCCCCAGCTTCCTCCTGCTCCCCATCTCCATCTTGCTCCCCCAGCATCCTCCTTCTCCCCATATCCATCTTGCTCCCCCAGCATCCTCCTGCTCCCCATCTCCATCTTGCTCCCCCAGCATCCTCCTTCTCCCCATCTCTATCTTGCTCCCCCTGCTTCCTCCTGCTCCCCATCTCTATCTTACTCCCCCAGCTTCCTCCTGCTCCCCATCTCCATCTTGCTCCCCCAGCATCCTCCTGCTCCCCATCTCCATCTTGCTCCCCCAGCATCCTCCTGCTCCCCATCTCCATCTTGCTCCCCCAGCATCCTCCTGCTCCCCATCTCCATCTTGCTTCCCCTGCTTTCTCCTGCTCCCCATCTCTATCTTGCTCCCCCAGCATCCTCCTGCTCCCCATCTCCATCTTGCTCCCCCAGCTTCCTCCTGCTCCCCATCTCTATCTTGCTCCCCCAGCTTCCTCCTGCTCCCCATCTCCATCTTGCTCCCCCAGCATTGATAAGATTACTCTGACAGCAGAAGCAGCTTACACACTGCTATAGCTGCGCATAGGAAGTGGTCATGTGTGTCAGCCTTCCAAGTGCGGCAAATTGTGGGGAAAGCAAGTGGTGTAGGGGGGCGCCCCTGACAACTTAGCTGCCCCCCCCCTCTAGACTACGCTCCTGGGATTGTGTGACATAAGGTGGCTGGAGCCAGCCGGGCTGCTCTCACATGCATCCAGGATGTGGGGGGAATTTTTTTTTATTAATTAATGCTGGCTGCTGCCCCACCCCGCCCCTTGTTGTAGCTCAGCCCTAGGCACGTGCCTTTGTGTGCCTAATGGCAAATACGGGCCTGTGGGCATACCAATTTTGGATGCCTGGGGGGGAAGCTGGGTTTTGATCCACTTAAAGAGGCTGACTGACAGCAGAGAGGAATGGTGCTTTCTTCCTCTGAATGCTGACATGTGAGCACATATATTATAAAAAAAAGTGGAGGAGCAACAATGATGGGGCCCCCCTGACCTCCTGAGCCCCAGTGCTGTTGCACCACCTGCACCCCCTCAAGTTACGTCCCTGCTGATTGGAGGAGAACCTGTGCATGCATCTTGGGCAAACCAGGGAGCAAGGGCCTAACTTGAGGGGGTGCAGGGGGTGCGACCCAACAGGACCTAGAAGGTCAGGGATCTCCATTATTGTGGCTGCTTCACCTTTTTTTCTATCATATGTGTGCTCATTTGGCATCATTTAGACAAAGGAATCACAATGTGCCTCTGCTGCTTCAGTTTTAAGCTGTCTAGCCACATCCAAATGTGTTAAAAGACATTAAAAAGTTTACAGTATGAGCCCTGAAAGGGCCCCATTTAATGTTCTCCCCATCACATTTATTAAATCCACTTCAGGGGTTCCACCAGGGCCGGATTATGGGGGGGCGCAAGGGGCTAGAGTCCCGGGGCCTCCACCAACCTTTGGGTTATGGTCTGGTCCAGGAGGCTTTTCAGTCTTTGGTCTGATGGGCCACGGGGCCGGCAGTGGGGGGCGCGTCCGGACAAGCCTTTTTTTATTTTTGCAATCCTTCAGCCAAAGCCACCACAGGGCAGGATGGAGAGTCTAGAGCAGCAAAGCCGCCGTCAGCAATGCTACAGTGATGGGTGTGTGCAGGGCTGTCACTGCACATAAGCCACCAAGCACAGCCACTGGCAGCTCAATGCAGGGAACGGTTTTCTGCTGGACCAGCTGGGTGACTACACAACCCCCCCGCCCAGAATGGCAAAGCAGGAGTTCCCGAGCAGCACGCACTGATCTGAGGTTCCGGTAAGTAGGCGGGTGCCAGACAACCACCAATCAGTTACTTGGCTGGACTATTATTTTAAAGAAAAAATACTGTATCTGGGGCCTCCACCAGATTTTGTGCCCAGGTGCCTCCACCACATTTAATCCGGCCGTGGGTTCCACAACATGTAAAGCACACCAAAACCCAGGAAAGTGAAAATCCTGGGTTTTGTTCAGCTTTAAGTCCTTTCAGTGGAGCCATAGGTGCCATATCGGAAGTAAAGGAAAATGTACCTCTTGCCCTCGTGAAACCCATCACTTTGTATTGAGCTGTAATATTTGTTGTAAAACACTTTCACAGGACGCTTGTTAATATAAAATATTTAAATATTAAATATTGTAATATTTTCTGGCATTCCACATCACCTATAATGTCATCAAGGTCAGCCTCTTTAGCCACAAAGAAGGTAGCCTCTCGTTGCCGTGCTATCTAGCGCCCTCTAGGGAGTTACGCACCTGCTAAATGCATTAGGCTTGAGGTGCTGCCAAGCGAAGAGAAGAAAAAAAATCTATATACATTTTTATTATGCAAATCATATCTGTGGTTTAACTACTGCTAAAATCCGGTTTCATTTGTCATGATCAATGGAGTGTAGTCAAAGTGTCTGCCATTAAAATGAATGGCTTGGCGTACATATTCTGCAACTCAGAAATTATTAGTTAAAGCGGAACTTCAGTAAAACCCCCCTCCCCGCACTGCCACCCTACCCTGTCGCTGAGGTAGGACGGGGGTTACGCACCAAATCCTGGGCGTCGCCATCTTGGGTGGAAGACACAGAGCTGCATTCCTCAAGTGAATGGACGGCGGGAGCGTGCACAGAGCTGGGAGATGTGGCTTTGGTTCTCTACCTGCCATACTGTTGGCACCTGGCTAAGGTATGTGTTTTTATATTTGTATCCCCCCCCCATTCCTGTCTCAGTGCCAGGGTAGGGTGGCCGGGCGGGTTCACTGAAGTCCCGCTTTAACTTTACATTTATTTTAATTTTTTTTTAATTTACATTACAAAAAATTTCTGCTCAAACCTTACTTCTAGTGATACAGATGTCTTACGCTAGGTAAAGAGGGAGTCTTCTTTCCATAACTATATCAAGCTGATGGCAACCAATGTTAGTGCAGTCTGTTGACAATCAAAGGCCAGTCATGGGTCTGGATTTTGCCAGGGGAACAGGTAAGCAGATAAGGATGCCATCCACAGCCGTCTCTGACCACAGCAGAGCATGCTCAATACTTCAGTTCTTCAAGCATTGCTTCAATACTCAATTCTTCAAGTGAAGAAAGCGGTTTAGCGTCAAATACATACAAAGTATTTACGGTACATATAATCTGAGATTTTGAGGTGCTTTAAATTGGCTTATTTTACAGTTCAGTTACAGAGGCATAAGATGGGAGGAAGTTAATGTGTGCCTGGACAAGGGCTTTAAAATACCCCCTAACTATCCCTTGCAGCTCATTAAAATAGTTTTTCTTGTTTTTTTCTTACCTATTTTATTTGAACTTTTACTTTTGTATTTCAGGCAGTGCTCCCCCTAGTGGACACTTCTGCATTAAATGAGAGACCCGATTCCCCCCTCCATCATCCCCTACTTACTCTTTGGATGTCAACGCTGCAGCAACATACGGCTGCTTCAGGGCCCGATCCTCGGCCCCCTGCCGGCTTAGCCATCTGTAAATTGCAGCATCGCTTTAGCGCCGTGGGACTCTTCAAACTCCTGAGCTGCTCTGCGAAGTCTTGCGGGATTTTGGGGCGACTCCATTACATCCCATTCATGGCCACTGCATAGGGGGCCGCGCACACTGCCTTATGGAATGCAAGATGGCGCCACCCGTTGGAAGTACCTCTGGAATCCGAGAAACCCAGAAGATGGATCCCCCGCCGAGGTGAATAAATACTGCCCAAAGGTAAAACCGGGGGTGGGGTGTAGCAGATCAGTGAGGTTTTGGGGGAGGTTTTAACCTCCCCCGGTGTTCCTCTTCAAAGAGGAAGTAAAGTCAGAACAGGGATATCCAAGGGCATACCAATACTCCCCTCTCCCATATTTCCAGCTGACATGTGACTGACATTGACCAATCAGGTACTGTGATCACACGGCTGGCAAGTGAATCAGAATAGATTGCAGCAGTTGCTCATTTCATTGCCATCGCTGGTTTGCAGAGTATTAAGTATTGTTATACCCGATTTCTGGCTCTCGGGGCCTCACTGCACAGCATGACTCATTTGGGATGCCCTATGCTGTCAGCGTTTGGGACAGTAAAGAGGAAGTAAAGTATTTTCTGCCTATTAAAGGCAAAGTTTAATATGATAATAAATAATAAACTAAATCCTGATAATATTAGCATAGACGCTTCTGAAACATTAGCTAGAGATTCTATGCCACACTGCAGTGTTAAAGGAGACCCAGAACCTCTATACTCACAATGGAAATGATTTCCCTATTGTGCTGCCTTTTCAGGCTAGTTCAGTTATAATTGCTCTTAGGAGTGTATTACTTATAGTTGTGTAGTGCACCACTGCCATCTACTGGCAGAAGTTCGGTATAACAGTTCTAATTTTATCAAAGTGTATTCAGTGACTCCCTTAGACAGGAAGTTAACCTTTGCTACAGGAAGTTCTCTTCAGCCATTTTAGATTTTCATTCTCTATGGATGCAGCAGATATTTTCCTCTCCCAGAAGGTTTGAGACATCATCACCTGTAAGTGCCTTTCTGTTATGTCATTATCATCTATGCTGACTAGTGTTTCATGTGTACTGATATGCTGTTATTGGATTGTATTGCAGTTTCACAATTAAAGAATGTATACTGAAGAACGTATAAGTATATACTAATAAAACAGTATAAAGTTGGATTCCTTTGGTGGACAATACAAGCATGGGCTTCTGTTTACTGAGATCTCCAACCAGTGTTTAGCTGTCCGTTTAGAATCACACACAGTCAGTGCTTTGAGAGCGGAACAGTGAAAAGGTGTTAGCGCAACAAGCCTGGGGATAGGAGTCGCTGCACAGACAGAATGAGCCTAAGATCAGGAAGACGCTATAACGCGGAAGATCAGCTACCCGCGACACATCAGGGCAGGGAGAGCATGCCAGGTGTCCAGCAGGATGATACACGCTCACATTCATCTAGATCAGCAAGGTCCAGTCAGTTTTCATCAGCAAGCGCCCTTTTTATCAGAGCGCGCGCCAAAGCAGAGGCCGCTCGTGTTCAGTTAGAATTCGCTGAGAAAGAGGCCGCCATTATAAAAGAAAAATCAGAACAGGAAGCAAGGTTGATAAAAGAAAAATCAGATCAGGAAGCAAAGCTGATAAAAGAGAGATCAGAACAGGAAGCAAAGCTGATAAAAGAGAGATCAGAACAGGAAGCAAGGTTGCATATTCTTCAGCGTCAGTGTGCAGCCGCCGTTGCAGCAGCAGAAGCCGCAGCTTATGCAGATATGGAGCGGTCTGAAATGGAGTCCGTCTATGGAGGCCCAGAGGTGCCTGAGAAACCCGTTCCCTCAGCAGAACGCACTAGGGAGTATGTCAGAGAACTTTCAAGTGATGGTGCAATAAAACAGTTTCCCAATCCAGAGTCACCTGAAGTTAAACCAAAACCAGCAGAACTCCTGAGTGTCCAAAAACAAACCCACGAGGCCGGTAGTACCAGAGTGATAAAAGATGAACCCTCACTGCAGCAATCCAAAAACCAGAGCATGCAAGACGTCACTAAATATCTTGTCCGTAAAGAAATGGTTAATGCAGGCTTCCTCAAGTTTGATGACTGTCCGGAGAATTACTGGGCATGGAAGGCTTCCTTTATGAACACAGTCAGAGACTTGGACTTAACAGCAGCAGAGATGTTAGACCTGATGGTAAAGTGGCTTGGGTCAGAGTCTGCAGAGCATGCAAGAAGGATGCGCAGGATACACCTATTTAACCCTCCAGTAGGACTCGATATGGCCTGGCAAAGGCTAGAAGAAAGATATGGATCACCAGAGGCAATTGAAGGTGCACTAATGAAAAGACTGGAGTCTTTCCCCAAGCTAAACAGTAAAGACAATTTGAAACTACAAGAGCTAGGAGATATTCTTTGGGAAGTTCAGTGTGCCAAGGAAGAAGGTTATTTAAAGGGACTTGCATATTTAGATACCGCCAACGGTACAAAGCCTATAGTGGAGAAACTACCTCACCACCTGCAAGAAAAATGGGTGAGTGTTGGAGCAAAATACAAAGAAGATCATGGTGTCCCTTTCCCCCCTTTCTTTGTGTTTTCTAGGTTTGTACAGCAGCAAGCCAAGATGAGGTGCGATCCCAGTTTTTCCTTCATCACCAGCAGCCAGCTTCCAAAGGCAGAAAAGCCACCTAGACCCTACCATAGGACTTCAGTGATTGCCCACAAGACAATGGTTCCCTTTGAAGACTCAGGAGGTGCAAGCAGCTACAAGGTAAACACCTATGAAGACCCTGACAGACTTTGCCCACTTCATAAAAAACCCCATCCTCTAAACAAGTGCAAGGGGTTCAGAAGTAAACCTATCAAGGAAAGGTTAGCCTTTCTTAGAGAAAACGGCATCTGCTTCAAGTGTTGTGCATCCACCAAGCATATAGCTAAAGACTGCAAAATACAAGCAAATTGCTCAGAATGTGGCAGTAACAGACACATTGCAGCTTTACACCCCAATACCTTGCATCAACCACTAGAGGTCGCTGAAACCCTGAAAGATGAGGGCAGGGAGCAAAAGGATGAATCAGCTACCCCAGTAATGGCCAAATGCACTGAAATCTGTGGTGACAGTACAAATCCACGCTCATGTTCCAAGATCTGCCTAGCAACAGTGTACCCCACTGGGAATAAAGAGAAGGCAGTGAAGATGTATGTGGTTCTGGATGAGCAAAGCAACAGGTCTCTGGCAAGGTCAGACTTTTTTGATGCCTTCAACATTACGTCAAGTGCAGTTCCATACACTCTAAAAACATGTGCAGGAGTGATACAGACCACAGGGAGGAGAGCAACTGACTTTACAATTGAGTCTCTTGACAAGAGAGTCCATCTCTCACTCCCCACCTTGATAGAATGTGATATGATACCAGATGATAAGGCAGAGATTCCTTCACCAGAAGTGGCCCTTCATCATCCTCATCTTAAATCAATATCTCACCTTATTCCAGCTGTCCAGAGGGACGCCTCTATTTTGCTACTTCTTGGAAGAGACATTCTGCAGGTACATAAGGTACGTCAACAAATTAATGGACCCTTTAATGCCCCGTATGCTCAAAGACTTGATCTGGGGTGGGTTATAGTAGGAGAAGTTTGTCTGGGAGCAGCACATCGTCCAGATAGTGTCAATACTTCAAAGACATCTGTGCTAACAAATGGGCGTACGTCCCACCTCAGCCCATGCCAGAACAGCATTGTTGTTAAGGAAACCCTGAAACCATGCTATGACTATTCTTCTAGTTATAATAGAGACATTTGTTGTGACATAAAGACTGACACTTTAGGGAACTCAGTGTTTCAGAAGACAAAAGATGATGACAAGCAAGCAATGTCTATAGATGATCAAGCATTTCTCCATATCATGGACAAAGAGGCTTTCCAAGATGAAAACAGCAATTGGGTAGCCCCTTTACCTTTTCGCACACCCAGGTGTTATTTACCTAGCAACAGAGAGCAAGCCATGAAGCGCTTGAACACACTACGTAAAACCTTGCAAAGAAAACCTGAAGTGAAAAAAGACTTTACAGAATTCATCAAAAGGATGCTGGACAATAATCACGCTGAAGTAGCACCACCACTGGATAAAGGTAAAGAACACTGGTATCTGCCAATGTTTGGTGTTTACCACCCACACAAACCGGATCAAATTAGAGTTGTGTTTGATTCCAGTGCGCAACATGAAGGCGTTTCATTGAATGATGTACTGCTGAGTGGTCCAGATCTAAACAACACACTTCTGGGGGTCCTCTTACGCTTCAGGAAAGAGCCCATTGCCTTCACAGCAGATGTGCAACAGATGTTTTATTGTTTTCTAGTGAGAGAGGACCATCGTGACTACCTGCGTTTCCTGTGGTACAAGGACAACGACATAGACAAAGAGGTAACAGAATACAGAATGAGAGTACATGTGTTTGGTAACAGCCCTTCACCAGCTGTTGCTATATACTGTATGCAGAAGGCTGCCCAGAAAGGTGCAGAACGTTATGGTCAAGATGCCAAGCACTTTGTCATGAGACATTTCTATGTGGATGATGGACTTGCTTCAGCTAACACACCTGAAGGAGCAGTCAACATTCTCAACAAAGCAAAGCAAATGCTGGCGGAGTCTAATCTGCGACTACATAAGATTGCCTCTAACAGCAAACAAGTCATGGAAGCTTTCACCACAGAAGACAGAGCTAAAGACCTCAAAGACCTTTGCCTGGGAACAGACGCCCTTCCTTTGCAGAAGAGTCTAGGCCTAAGCTGGGATCTTGTTAAAGACTGTTTTGTGTTCCAGGTTTCTTCAACAGAAAAGTCATTCACAAGAAGAGGGATCCTATCCACTGTTAATAGCCTCTATGATCCCCTCGGGTTTGTGGCACCAGTCACCGTGAAAGGTAAGGCCTTAGTTCGTGAACTGTCATATGGAGAAAGTGAGTGGGATGCCTTGCTTCCCCAAGAAAGACTCCATGAGTGGGTCCAATGGACAGAGTCTTTACAAGCCTTACAGTGCTTACAAATATCCAGGTGTTATGTTCCTGTTTCATTGTCACAAGCGTGTAAAAAAGAACTGTATGTCTTTTCAGATGCATCTGTTATAGCAATAGGTGCAGTTGCTTACTTGAAGGTAACTGATGCAGGAAATGTCTGCCATGTTGGATTTGTTATGGGAAAATCCAAGCTAAGCCCTAAGCCAGCACATACGATTCCACGTCTAGAGTTATGTGCAGCTGTACTAGCAGTTGAACTGTATGAGCTAGTGAGAGACGAGATAGACTTAAGTCTAGATGCGGTGAAATTCTTTACAGACAGTAAAACAGTCCTAGGCTATATCTGCAACACTACAAAGAGATTCTTCTTATATGTTTCCAACCGGGTGAACAGGATCAGACAAACAACATGTCCAGAGCAATGGTTCTATGTGCCCTCAGAACAAAATCCTGCAGATTATGCTACCAGGCCTACTCAGATAGCTTGCCTTCAGAACTCTATATGGTTCTCAGGCCCACCATTTCTGTATCAGACAGCTGTAGATAATCCTGATAACACCAATGTTTACCCTTTAGTGGAGCCGGAAGCTGATCCTGAAATTAGGTCAGAAGTAGTAAACTTTAGCACTAAAGCCCTTGACGCTAAACTTCAGCCACATCGCTTCGTAAGATTTTCTGACTGGAAGAAACTGAGCAGGGTTATAGCAAAGTTAATCCATGTTGCCAAAAGTTTCCACAAGAAAACTAACAATGATCAACCTGGAAGCTGGAGAGTTTTCCATGAAAGGATCAGTTTAGAAGAAATTTCACAAGCCAAGACAGTTATAATTTCTTCTGTACAACACACATATTTTAGGCAAGAATATGATTGTATTGAACAACAAAAGACACTTCCAAAACATAGCCGTCTTACAAAACTCAGTCCCTTTATAGGTCAAGATGGACTATTGAGAGTAGGAGGCCGTTTATCATTTGCCACGCTGTCAGATGAGGAGAAGCAGCCTATCATCATTCCTCATGATCACCATATTGCTGCATTGATCATAAGATATTATCATAATCAAATAGTACACCAAGGGCGTCATATTACTGAAGGTGCAATCAGAGCTGCAGGTTTCTGGATCATTGGTGGAAAACGTCTAGTGTCTGCAATCATTCACAAATGTGTCATATGCCGGAAGCTCAGAGGGAGATTGGAAAGCCAAAAGATGGCAGAGTTACCAGAAGACAGAGTCATTCCTGAACCTCCATTCACTAGTGTGGGAGTTGATGTGTTTGGTCCCTGGGAAGTTGTAACCCGCCGAACCAGAGGAGGTAGCGCTGACAGCAAACGTTGGGCTGTTCTTTTCACGTGTCTTTCTATCAGAGCAGTGCATATAGAATTGGTTGAGTCCATGTCAGCATCCAGTTTCATCAATGCTCTTAGAAGATTCTTCTCTGTTCGTGGTCCAGCTAAGTTGATTCGCTCTGACAGAGGTACTAACTTTGTAGGTGCATGCAAGGAGCTGCATATATGCTCAAATGATACAGAACTTCTAGACTATCTTCAAGACAAAGGATGCACATGGCTCTTCAACACTCCTCACTCTTCTCACATGGGAGGCGCCTGGGAGAGATTAATAGGTGTAGCTAGGCGCATTTTAGATGCAATGTTGCTCCAAGCCAAACCTACTTGTTTGACTCATGAGACTTTGAGTACCTTTATGGCAGAAGTAATGGCCATAATCAATGCAAGACCTTTAGTGCCAATATCTACAGATCCAGATAACCCAATGGTTCTTACCCCCGCTATGCTCTTGACCCAAAAGGTAGACTCTTTATCAGCCCCCTGTGGAGACTTTAGTACAACAGAACTTCATGTAAAGCAATGGAAACAAGTCCAATGCCTAGCTGATACATTTTGGAAGAGATGGAGGAGAGATTATCTGTTTACCTTACAATGTCGCAAGAAATGGGCTGAAACTAGTCCCAACGTCAAGAAAGGAGATGTTGTGCTGTTGAAAGATATCCAAGAAAGCAGAAATAACTGGCCTATGGGAATTGTCACAAATACATTGCCAAGTAAAGATGGTAAAGTCAGAAAGGTTGAAGTTAAAGTGGCGAAACAAGGAAATGTTAAAGTGTACGCCAGACCAGTCTCAGATGTTATTGTTCTCCTTTGAGTATTTGTTAAGTTGCTGGGACAATACATAACTTACAGCTTGTCACTAACAGCTCTCAAATGTGACATTTGCCTTCAGTTGAGTTGCATCCTGTGGATTACAATTGGGGTTGGAGATAGTTTGGCTTAGTGCGGCTTCTCCAATCCGAAGATGGGTTTATGGACAAATTATTTCTTCATGTGGACTGCTAACGGGAAGTGCCACGGCCAAGAGACACTGACATTGTGGACTCATGTATGGTTATGTTACCAGTTCTAGTTAGAAATGTATTCTCTTATCAATGTGTTTTTCCTGTACAGTAGATACGTATAGGTAGTGATATAATGTATTATATCAGGCAGGGAGTGTGCTGCCTTTTCAGGCTAGTTCAGTTATAATTGCTCTTAGGAGTGTATTACTTATAGTTGTGTAGTGCACCACTGCCATCTACTGGCAGAAGTTCGGTATAACAGTTCTAATTTTATCAAAGTGTATTCAGTGACTCCCTTAGACAGGAAGTTAACCTTTGCTACAGGAAGTTCTCTTCAGCCATTTTAGATTTTCATTCTCTATGGATGCAGCAGATATTTTCCTCTCCCAGAAGGTTTGAGACATCATCACCTGTAAGTGCCTTTCTGTTATGTCATTATCATCTATGCTGACTAGTGTTTCATGTGTACTGATATGCTGTTATTGGATTGTATTGCAGTTTCACAATTAAAGAATGTATACTGAAGAACGTATAAGTATATACTAATAAAACAGTATAAAGTTGGATTCCTTTGGTGGACAATACAAGCATGGGCTTCTGTTTACTGAGATCTCCAACCAGTGTTTAGCTGTCCGTTTAGAATCACACACAGTCAGTGCTTTGAGAGCGGAACACCTATGGCATGCATCCTAACTGTTCTCCAATAGGAGAGGCTTTCCTTCTTTTCAACCCATTTTCCTCTGCTCCTCAATGTCCTCATTTGTTCCAATTTCAGAAATATCGAGAGGACTATGATGAGACATTTGTTTAAGTAGTCAAACATGCTACAATAAGGACTTTGCTGACAGTGACCACCACAAGGAAAATGCAAGTGAATCACTTTGATGTGCCATCAGCATTTCTACATGGTGATTTAAAGTGGACCAAACCCCAGGATTTTGAATATCCTGGGTCTTGGTCCTTGCCCCGGGGGCACCTCGATGTGGGATACCCTGTTGTGTGATACCTTCCAGGTTGGCCACTCCAACTCACCTTTCCCCGATCCTACAGCGCATGTAGGCACAGCAATTTTTTGCCCCAGGCAGATGCAGATGCCAAATTAACTTATCCCAGACAGATGCAAATGTATAATTATTTTGGCCAGGACAGATGCAGAATTATTTTGCCCAGGATGGTATACCAATCATTTTCCCACCCCACCTTGTAATAGCTAGCAAGAAACCTTGCAGTAGATATAGCATAGTCTGCTGTGGCAGTTAGTTTGGTGGGTTAGGCCCCCTCCTCTTTTGTGGTGAGATTTGGTTGCACAGTGACACAGAACAATTGCTGAAACTACTCTTGTCTTACCCCAAAACGTAAAAAAGAGAAGTGCCAGCCATTTTATAGGCACCATGCCTGGGATTAGAGGCTCCATAGTGGACCAGTGCATCACTCCATCTAGTACCTGTAAAAGAGCCACATAAAAAGGCTTGGAGAGCGGCATCCGGCCCCCAGACCTTGAGTTTGACACTGATGGAATATGAAAATAAATGAAGTGCTTACACATTAGGACTTTCAGAGGAATACAGCAGACCCCTGCTTATACACAAAGAAATTGGCCAACAGATGGATCTATGTGTTTGTTTATATGGGCAAACTTCTAGTTTGTTTTGAGCAAGAAGGGGATAAAGCAGAAATACTACAAACCCTAAGTCAGCACTTGAGCGAGACCAAGGATCTCCAAGAGCAGGGACTTCTTAAGTTGCTTTATTGTCCTACTGAGTATATGACAGCACATATTCTTACCAAGCCCCTGACCCCTGAAAGACACTCAAGACTTACACAGAAGATGTGTTTAACAGACTAAGCCTCAGCTGTTGAGAAGGGGTGTTGGAGATACTGTGCAATAGCTTACAGCTTGTCAGGCGATTGCAGGGCAATCACAAATGCCATACAATCGCAGTAAAATGCCCCAGTCTGAAATTAACCTCCAGGTAAGCCAGACAACACTGTTTTAGTCTTGAATCTCTTATCCTGCCCGGGTAGTGGCCATAGGTCAATGTCTGGGCCCCCCGGAGGATCCTCTGGTGCTCTTGTGGGCCAGTCCGACTCTGATTGGTGGTCCTCTTTAACTGTCAGGTACTAGAATCTCCTCCCTTATGTGGTGACATGCCTAGAGCATAGACTATCAGCCATTGTTTACTGAAGGGTTTAATGACTCTCTCTCTCTCTCTCTCTCTCTCTCTCTCTCTCCATATATATATATATATATATATATATATATATAATCAGTTGGTATCTGTGTAACGTATCCAGACTTTAGGTTTGAGAAAATCTCGGCTGGATGCAGAATTTCAAACAGTGCCAGAAAATGATGCTGCACTCTGCAAGGTACATCGAACTATTCATATCTTGATGCCTTTTTTTATTCATGTTTATGCTATTTATGTTGGTGTTATTATTATTGTGTTATATACACTACTATATATATATATATATATATATATATATATATATATATATATATACTGTTTGCAATTATTAGGCAAATTATATTTTTCTCAGATTTTTCTAAGTTGTCAATGCAAAGGACAGTCAGTGTAAGTTATCAACCATTAGCGTATAACTCATATTGTTTTGGACAAACCTCTCATAACAAAATACTCGAAATTCACAGTTTCACATTATTATGCACAACAGAGCTTCTATACATTTTATAGGTTGTAAGGGACTGAAAATGGTCATTTGTTGCAGCATCATAGTGGAGCAATCACAGCCCGGGCCAGCCCTGTAGTCTAAAAGTCTCCGATGGACTGACCCCCATTTCGAGATGCCCCTTTGTGTGAACCCCCTTCATATCGCCTACAGTCACCTTACCTTTCTGCCAGTAGTCGCATCCCTGCAACTGTTCAAATAGGTGGGGCTCAGAGGAGCGCATACTCTGCAGGGGAATGGTGGATGTGCTGCTGCCGGTCCCTATGCCACCGCTCAGTCAAAACAACTGTTTTATGCCATGCATTAGTATGTACATCGTAAAGTGGTGATTCCACGAGCTGTGGTAATGGCAGAAATGTGAGTTGACTGGGTGATCTTGGGGGTTTCACACAGCGGGCCATCCAAAATTAAGATGCCCCAGGGGCAGGGATCAATCACCAGGATAGTCAAAATCCTGGTGTTTGGTCCACTTTAACACATTTACTAAAATCAAAAGCTGCTGTTTTGCTGTGAACTGCCTCCCACCCCAACATCTTTTGCTTGAGGATACTCCAAAGGTTCTTAAAAGGGTTGAGCTCAGAGAAGGATTGAGGCCACACACAGACACCAGCACTCCTCTTGAAAGCAGCAATCCCTCGAGCGTGTAAGACGGCTGTTCTTTACTTCTCCCCCTTTTTTGACTTTTTGCTATTTATCCAGCCAATGTTTTGACCTTATATTTGTATATATTTATAAATCCTGCCTATATGTTTCAAGGGGGATTTAAATTGATTAGATCTATTTGACAGATTTAATTGTGGAGCTGTTCCCTTTGGGATTGTGGTATACTTTATTTTGGTTTTAGAAGTAATTGCATGAATTTTGTTTTAACGTTATGAGCATAAATACAATTTTGGATTTTTTAGCATAAGACTTTTTTTTCTTTAATTTTGGTCTCTTTAGGGGGGTTGTGTGAAAACACATCCATTGAACTTCCATAGAAAAGCCTCCCAGAGCTGTTGTTTTGATGTGAATTGCCTCCCACCCTCATATCTTTTGCTTGTCGATACTGCAAATGTTCTCAACAGGGTTGAAGCCAGGGGAGGCTAGTGGTCACATCATGAGTTTTTCTCCTTTATGCCCATAGTAGCCAACGACTAAAAAAGACATGGTCCTTCAACTTGTTCCATTGACAGTTAGAAACTCTATACATGCAGTATGTATCTGGCGTTGTAGCAGTTAATGCTAAGCCTTCCTAATCCATGGCTGTATAAGGCAAGTCTGGAGGTTCTGAAATCCTCCATTGATGTATATACGAGGCCGGCCGTTCCACTCACTGGGACGTTGGGGGGGGGTGTCGGCAATATTTGTAGTATAGAGAGCCTCCGCCAGTCCAGTTTTATGGTGACTCTAATTTGTAGCAACTGTTTTAACATCAACCGTTCTTTTACATCTGCAGAAATATTTGGCAACAAGAACGTCGTCCATTATCGTTCAGACGCCGGTGCAGGGTGGAAAATGCTATAAAAAGGAAATTTCTCTGCTCCTTCGAGAGAGAAAAAGTTGGCGGCGTTCTCTTAGGGAACATTTCATCTCCCTGTGCTCATAAAGGTGTCAAACACAACTACGTCTACATTACGAGATTTTTCAGAAAAACACCACACCGACCTAAACAAAGTCATCATTACACCTCAGGTAGCCAACACATGTAACCAGAATATGCCGATGGTGATCCACCATCCATTATGTAGCCGTGTTAATGAGAACATTCGGGCAAAATCTGAACTCAGGCTTGCAATGGCATTTCATCAGCAGGAGGACAGAGCTTCAATAATAGGCCACTGATGTTACTGCTATAGTAAAAAAATAAAAAGTTGTTGGCATGGTAATGCCTCCTTACAAATGTTCCCCCACAGTGTGTGTGTATAGAGGGGAGGGAACAACAGGTTAAAGACCCGCAGCCTCATCCTCTCCCCGCTATTGCTGTGCCATGTGACTCCTGCGTGTCTGTAATCTATAATACTCTCTACACATTTATTTTTTATATTGGCAGACTGCAATGTCAGGGCAGGCATCAGCACTGGGCATACCCAGGCAGGTGCCATTGCCACTGCACACTGGGAGGGCCCCCCTCATTCCCTCTTCCCTGGGTAACCGCTGTGCAGGACTGTGCAGTAACCAGATTGGCCATTGGGAGAGCCATTCCTTCTTTGGCAGTTCTTCTATTCTTTTTTTGCTTTGTTTTGTTCTATTATTTTCTTCTAGTCTTTCTTTCTATCTATTGTTTCTTTCTTTCATCTGTTTTGCCATTCCTTTCCTTTTATGGTTCCTCATTCTTACATCCTCGCTGAGGGACTGAAGTGAGGGCCGGGGGAGCCGGCTTTTATACTTGGAGCTGTGGCCTCCTTGGAATCTCCTTGACATCATTGCTGATGTCAAAGAGGAGGAGGAGCCTAGGGGGATTTTCATGTGTCACCCCCTCTGGGCCCCTTCCCCTTTGTGACATCATAAGCAACGCCTGAGAATCCAGAGAAGCCCTGCCTCTTAATATAAAAGCGGCTCCCCAGCGGCTCCCCTGTGCTATAGTGCACAAGGGCACAGGTTCCCTTCCGTTCATCCATGCTCCTGGCCGGGAGACTTCATGATGAGTTGCTAGGGATTCCAGCCTCTCTGGAATTTCCCCGTGTTCTTCAACAAAGAAGACGCGCTTGATTACAGGAAGACGACGCCTGGTGGGGGACATAAGATGGAAGACTGGGATGGGTGAGTATAAGTTAAATTAAGAACAATAAAACAATTTTGTTGTGTTGTCTTTTTTTTAAAGATTTTATTTTGTACTTATAAACAACCATGTCCAGTGCCACAGCACCAACACTACCTACTATATACTATTGTGGTGGTGTCTTATTTCTTTTTCACTTGGGGTGAACTGATAAGGGGTCCAGGGAACATTGCCTGTGGGTATGCTGTTTTATATTTTTGCACTCATATACTTGCAGGGGCTGTTGATAAATGGTACACTACCTGGCACTATCAGGAGCGCTATGGATTTTTTACTTTATAAATAAACCTTTTGCACTAGAACCTGACATTCACCTGTTCATCTAGCACTATGTGGCACTAGCGCTTCTTAAATGTTAAATGGGGTGCCTTTAAAAGCCGCAACAGTTAAAACCTGAAAAAGGACAATTAAAAAATAAAAAGTCAGGCCATTGTTCATTAGATAAAAACTGTATCTAACGAAAAATGCCAAGAAGAAATTACCAAAAAATATAAAACAAACCCCCAGGCGCCTGAGCGCGTGCCCGCACAGCTACGGGGGAGCGAGGGAGGCTGCTGGAGAAGCGCGCCGTGCTCCCCCCCCCAAATATCAGAGCAGCAGGCGCCCCAGGCAGCAGGAAGCCGGGGAGCACTGCTGCTCAGCAGACATTCTCCACGGGCCCCCTGGTAAAGGTAAGTTCCTTACACACAGTTCATCAATCAAATCTGCAACAGCCAACCAGGTGTTAAATACAGCCCTGAATCGCACCACTGTGGCTTCCTCGGTCTTCCTCTCCTCCTCAGCAGCAGCCATACAACTCATCCACACATCTAAAATCCCACCAAAATTTGTCTCTGCACAGCATTGCCACTGCAATCACAAATGCACAAACTCAATCACAAGTACACGCACAATGGACACCTCCAATAAACCTGTTAACACACACTCATGCATTGCATTGGTGAAGCAACCAACAGCCTGCGGAAAGTACATTTCTTAGGTTTGTCCTGGACAAGAGGGGAGATGCTAAACAGCCCAGATAAGGTGTCCAATACGATCCTGTCTTGCAGTGTGCTACACAATCTCTGCTTACACCAGCAGCTGGAAGAACACAAGAAAGAGCAGAAGCGTCACAATACACAGACCTGTCCACAGACACTGCACACCAAACACAGACTGGCTCTGCCTGGGGCACAACAGTAGTGGTCACTCCCCCCACACACACACACACACACAGCCACTGCAATTGCAATAGCAAACAAATCCACTTTGCCCTGGGTACAGAAAATTCTAGCTACGCCTCTGGGTTCAAGGGCATGGCAGCTGCAATAGGCAACCCCACAACAGGGCTTTATTGAGTTCTGTTGCTGGTGCAAATGTTTCTCCAACTGCTACAGGCCAACCTAGTGTTGGTGTCCGGCATGCCCAGCACCCAACAGTTGCTGACCATGAGCCACATATATCTGCCACCCCTGATGTTGCCTCAGGTGTGTTTGAGGGGCGCAAGCCATGTTCTGGCAGAAAACATCAAGCTGGTCGAGCTCACCCTTGCCAAATGGTCACTCTTGCATGGGCCACAGAGTCATGGCCTCAGCGAGACTGAGCAGGCTGGGATTGCTGAGACCCTCAATTGCACCGCTGCACATCAGCGGACCACTGCAGCAACCAAAATACTATTCAACACGTTGCACAGGGGCACTCATCACAAAAAATTGAGTCGGACCTGCTCATCAAGCTTGGAGAACAGGAAGATCCCAAGAATAGATACCGTGAATATGAGGTCATGTTGAAGCCCAAGATTGGGATGACACAACAGCCTTGGTAGAATGTAAGTACTTTTTCTCAGTTCTTGTATAATGTTTCTCCTTAAACTGTTGCCTTGTTGTCTGGCTTAGCTGCAGATTCAGGATTAGATCCGGAGGGGCCAGAAAATCCAGAATCACAATCTGACAACAGCCAACAAATGAAAGTCAATATGGGAGCCAGCACCAGTCACCACAGCCAGCAGTTCCTCAAGCCAAATGCTTCAGTTGCTGCTTAGACTTTGTAATTTGCAGAGACACTGGTCAACACTAAACCCCCAGCCCCAGGTTCTGCGTCTGCCAGCCTCACCCTTGTTGTAACAGCCTAATTAGGCTCGATTCAGAGAGACAAAAAAAAACTTCAGTTTTAGTGCCGATCTGTTTTTTTTTGGAAATGTTTCCACTCTCGTATGAGTGTACGAGCGATTCTGTGCATGCATTGAAAACCTTCTGTAAAGTTTCCGTCCGTTCGTGCGGCAGATTACGAATACGAGGATGTCATTTTCCATCAAGACTTTTCCGTTTCATTTTCACATGTTACAACGTAGGCTTTAGTTTTTGCCCTTTTCCCATCGTATCCTCCCACGAATCCTTTACGTTTCCCGTTAGATTCTGTTTCCCTTTTTCAATAAATATTCGTCCGGACGGAAATCCTTACGATCTTGCGCCTGCGCACTACAAACTTAACTCATTAAAGTGCTTGCCTACATATTTGCTACTACAATGTTTAGCTAAATCACTTAGCACTATCCTCCATCTTCCCTTAGGGACCCTTAAAGCTCACCCAAACCACTTCGCGGTTAGGTTCTTCTTCCATTTTAGCCCCCTAAAACTTACCCAAATCACTTCTCGGTCATGTGAATATTCATCTTTAAATATTTCTGGGCCCATTAGTTTTGTGTTAATGTATTTTGTAAATGAAATGACACTGTACCATTTTTTTTTATTCCATCGTAAAATATAACATTTTTAAAAATGTAGAAAATTTCACATTTTTACAACTATAAAAAACAAAATACATAGCAATGGCAGGCCACATAACATTATTCTTCATCTGTGGTCCCCAACGAGTTGCGCAGCTCCTGCATCTCGCCCACCAACTGAAGGACCCTGACACTCAGTTGTGCCACTCTGGCAGTGTGGTCCCTGTTAAAAAACGTAATTTAAAATATTGATATAACCTTGTTGGGGTCATACTGCAGTGCCCCCCCCCCCCCCCCCTGTATGGTCCAAACACCTAAATCTGGACTCCAAAAGCCTGAGGGCCCTCGCCACCACGGCCCCGGTTTTGCATAGTGCCGATTAGAGAACCCCTGGCCCGCATTCTGCAGGCAAAGAACGGGCATCAGGAGCAAGGGCGAGTGGCACATCTTGCGGTTCCTGCAACCAAATATAAAATAATTACACAAAGCAAAGGTAACCAACTAAAACAATAACTCCTACAACAAATTAAGATTCAAGTTCAACAATCCAAATATAATTCACAAAGGACATAATATAGCAATTATATGGATGTGTGTGAAAATAATGGTTTACATGCTAAGGACTAATTAAGGTCAGCATTAAAATGCTTCTATAAGGCATACATGAAATGTATTGATTTAGGTATGCATTGCTATACAATGTATGGCCTCGGCCATGCTGATACATGCAATGCCTTGGTGTTAAAGGCGCACAGACTCCTCCACATAGCCGCAAAACATGTTCAACAATAGCAATCCAAGCCCTGAAAGGTCCCGTAAGTGGATCGGAAATGAAACGGATTTATAGGGTGGTGGTCCATCGGAAATCAGCTCTCTGAATCAGACGGGAACCCATCCCAATAACGGAAGTTATCTGAACGAACGAAAAATTTCCGATTTGGATTGGAAAATGTCCAGAACTTCCGCAAAACTTCCGATTTCCTTTGGATCATCGAAAGAGCATATACGTATTAGTTTGAACGTTCGTGCTAGTAGAAAATGGACGAAAAAAAACAAAAAAAAAGACCAACACCCACCCAAACTTTCACAGACAGCTACGGAAGTCCGGACGAATGTGTCTCTGAATTGAGCCTATTGTGTTGAAGGTCCCTTTTAGGTTTTAATGGCTATTGCACAATATTGAGATTTGCTTTGTATTAGTGCTTGCCCAAATTGCTAGTCTGTGTGTTTTTAGGCAGCATTGATGTTTGGAATCCTCCATCCAAGATCAACGTTGACCCCTCTCTGTAATTGATATTTTGAAATTTTGTCTTATATTGGCCAATGTCAACATAATTCTTATTGGTCCCCTACTCGGCCAGTTCTGACACAGAGTCTGAAGTAGATGGCCGGTATGTGAGTAACCACACCTGTCTTGGGCATTTACATTTTGATGTTTGTCCTACATTGTCCGGCATGGCCCACATAATACATCCAGTTACACTGTCCTTGTGTTTGTTCTTGCTATGGGATGCTTTAAATATACTTGATGGCCTTGTCTTTATAATTGCAAGGTGTCAACACTCTCTTTTTTGTGCCCCTCCTCCAATGTATTATGATTGGCCGCCATTATCTGAGGAAGCCCAGTAGTCCACACCACCACAGATGTCACAAGCATCAGGGGATGAGGATTCACAGGTATTTCAACAGTGATTATGCATCTTGGACTAAGCCATGCTTGCAATGTGTGTATGTTGCTGCCTGACACACATTTCACATTTCACCTGTGTTTATTTACAGGATGAAACATTGTTTCCTCCACTTACGCAAACACCATCTGGAAGGGAAACATCCGATCATTCCGGTGTTCATGCAAACCAGCCATCTGGATCCATGGTAAGTTAGAGTGTTAAAGATAAATAGAGACAACAGCCCATTTGTGTCCACTCATCTGGACTTCCTTAATGTTGGCAACCAGCAACACACACTCAGTTGCCTTTAGTAACACAATCTAATGTAGTGTGTGTGTATTGAAAAGTTTGGCCGGCCACAGATAGATGTTTGTGTGCCCTCACCAGCATATGGCCAACGCCTTACAACACACGGCAAACAAGCTGATGCGTGAGCTGCTGGGTTAACAAGAAACCTAATACAAACACGGGCTATTGGTGTGATTGGTGGTAGTTGCGGATGGAAAGGTGACAAAGTAGTGCTCAGCTATATGAGTGTGGATGCAAATACTTCAAGCATACAATAGGCAACAACGTTGTAAGCATTGAACGACTACTGCAGCAACTTCTATCTGAAAGGAATCCTTGGGCTGAGCACACAGCATGGGCACAGGAACAGCATGTGGCCATTATTACAGCCAACCAGGAGCTTTTGATGGAAATGGATGATTTGTTGCAGGTCCTCAACCAGCAGGTGCAGCAGCAAAACATATTTTTCCAGGCCCTGTTTGGATCTGGGGCAGTGCCTGCCAACAACCCTCCTGCGCACAATGGCCAAATGATTTCTCAGAAATATCTTTGAACATATTTTGGGATATTTAACAAATTAACACATTTGTGGGTGCATACACCATAGTGTTCCATTGTAACAGTAAAAGCAAATTGCCCTACCTAGTTGAAAAAATGAGCTACGTAACAAGTAAAAATGGTACTCCTTACGTAATGCAAATTTGGGTGGATAAAAGGAAGGAAACATGAAAAACACTTATCTTAACTATCTGGTCGTTTGCACGGGAGCTAACATGTTGACAGGTGGCCCTGGGCGGGGGGGGGGGGAGCTGCCATCAGAGCCACTTGAGGAGCTGTTAGGGAAGAAGGTTGCCCTGCGTCTGGAGGGGGGGGGGGGGGGTATGCTGTCACTGCAAATGCAAACCAAAGCGAAACCGATACCTGCCTTTAACACAGAAAGAATGCAGCACAAGAAGAGATGTATCGCTACTGAAGAATGCCTGAAACCTGGTGCTCATTGGAGGATTAAACACCAAAAAATACAGTGCCAGCAGGGGCGCTGTAGAACTGGGCGCTACGGCACACAGCGCCTCTTGCAAGATGTAAAAAGGCTGAGAAATAGCACAATGAAACCACATGGAATGACATTGGGGACACGCAAAAGTGGCCCTGCCACTTGAATGGCAGGCACCAAAATGCAGATAAAAAACACCATTAATGAAGGTAAAATACATCCCAAGCAGGCCGGGGATCCCCTGTCAGCTGATTGTGGCCAATCAATATGAAGAACGATAAGCAGAAGGTAACATAATAAAAAAACTCAATGGAAGTGTATGGGAGAATGACACTGAGTGTCTGATATGATGTGGCGCTGCAGGACAGACAGCGCTGGTGCTCTACAAACACCAGCCGTTATTAATACATGGAATGCTGACACTATGAAAGGTGATAGCGATTTTGGCCGTCATACATATACAATTAAAAAATTCAGGCTATTGATCATTAGATAAAAATTGTATCTAACGAATAATGGCAAAAGAATTACCAAAAAATATAAAACAATAAACCCCCAGGCAGTTTAATGTTAAATGGAATGCCTTTTTAAAGCCTCATTTAGTAAAGCAGTTAAACCTGAAAAAATACTAATAAAAATGTAAAAGTCGGGCTATTCTTTGTTAGATAAAAATTCAAACTAACCAAAAATGCCATTAAAGTTACCAAAAAAGCAGCTAATAAACCAGCTCTGTGTTCGGACTGAATGCCAAACTCCGGAATGGACATCTGGCTGAAGTCCGTGTTCAGGTCCGGGGAAACAAATTTGTAAAAGGCTGGAACTGAAATCATTAATGTTACTGCTGAGAACCCAAACAGTCTCCCCTTTATTGTAGTTCCACATCACAAGTGAGTGAGGACTGATGAGCAAGTCAGAAGAGACCCGGATCAAGAAAGAAGACGTCTGGATTGTTCTTTTTTTATTACAGGCTCAAAAGGGTAACAATGTTTTGAACTTTTGACTTTCAGGCACCATATGTCCCCATCCACTAAAGCTTTAAACGTGAGAATACCGTCATATTCTAAGCGTGCCATACACTCCACTTCGATCTTCATGACATGTAGGGTAATCTCCAGTAGAGGGCGAACTTCTGCAGAGATGAATATGCAAAAAAAGAAAGCCCCTCCCAGTCCATATATACCTGGGACCTCCCACCAATTTCCCAGTTCCTTCTCTGCAGGGAAGGCGACAAGACAGAAGATGAAGACTTCTCTTACTTGCAGGTAAGCCGGGCTCGCGCCCGGCCATTTATTATCCCTGTTACTGCCAGGACCGTTTTTAAATTGCCCTTAACCCTTTCGCTGCCAGCCTACCTGAAGTTTTCGTCACCCTTGGTGCCAGACCATTTTGCACTATTTTGCGCTCCCCATGTTCATATGTGATTTTTGAAGGGATTTCCAGGGATTTCCCAGGAAAATTATATATTGTTTTTTTCAGCAGAGTCTGGGCTTTAACATGAAATGTCTTGTTTGTCATTTTTTAGGTGTATTCTCAATATTCTTGGGTGAAATATGTGCAAAAAAAATAAAAAAAAATCTATTTTTTACAATTTGTAGTGTTTTTTTGTAATAAAAAATGTAAGTTTGTCAATAAAATCTTATTGCGTGTGAAATCCCAATTTCTCCCGGTTACAGCGATACCACATATGTATAGGTAGACACCCTTTCCTGCCCAGGAGACTCCCCCAAACTGAAACAGCGCTTTAGGGGATTTTCAGAAAAAATACAACTGTGATATGCGCTATGCGCACCTTGCAGTTTTTCCAGAAAAACAACCCTTTACATTTAAAATACCCCCAACAAACCATATATTCTCTGGAAGTACGCACCTCAAGCTTTCTAGGTGTACCAGGCTTGTTGATGTGGCCACAGTTTTCTGGAAGTAATCCCTCAATGTATTCTTTGGTTGCAAAGAGTTTCCCTAAAAAAGGATAAAAAAGCAGAATCAAAGCCACATTTTCCTAAAAAAACTATTTACAAACAAGAAAAAACAAGTATAATCTGAAAAAACAACATCCCCCGAACAGAACAATACCCAACATGCATAGCTACTGTCAAGGGAAGAGTTGCCAAACACCCCAAAGTAAAGCGTGTGCATAACGGTAATTTTTCTTGAAAATTTCAGCTCTGCAGACAAAGTGCGCACCTTGCGATTTTTCAACCAAAACAACCCTTTACATTTGGAATATCCCCCATAAACCATATATTCCCTAAAAGTACACATTTTTAAGCTTTCTAAGCGTACCCAGCTTGTTGTAGTGGGCTCATCTTTCTGGAATTAATCCCTCAAAGAATTCTTTGGTTGCACAGGGTTTCCCTAAAAAAATTATAAAAAAGCTGAATAAAAAACACCTTTTCCTAAAATATAAATATGCAAACCAGAAAAAACAAGCTAAGTCTGAAAGCGCAAAGTCCCCAGAACAGAACAATACCCAACATGCATAGGTACTATTAACCCTTTTAATTGCCAGCCTACTTGAGATTTTGTCACCCTCTGTTGACAGGTCATTTTTTCCCCATTTTGCGCCATGTTTTGCGACATTTTTGCTGGAATTTTCAGGAAAATTATATAAATATATTTTTTGCAGCAGAGTTTAGGCTTTAACATGAAATGTCTTGTTTGTAAATTTTATTCTGTTTTTTACAATATTATTAAGTAAAAAAAAAAAATACAAATAAAATTTTTTTTTAGAAAATTGCCTCCTTTATTTTACATAAAAAAATGTATTTTATTAAAGAAAACCATATTGCATGTGAAAGCCCCATTTCTACCGATTAGAACGGTACCACATATTTATCGGTAGCCCCCCCATTCTTGCCCAGGAGACCCCCCTAACTGAAACAAGTAATTTTTAACATTTACAAATAAAATACAACTACCATCCACACTACAAAGGGTTAAATCGGGAAAAAAAATGACATAGGGTCCCCCCTCCCAGGGGAGGGGGACCCCATTTTTTTGGGGATTTTTAAGGGTTAAAAACCCTTAAAAATCCAAAAAAAAAACGACATGGGGTCCCCCTTACCCGAAGTAACCAGCCCGGGACCAGCTATGCAGGGCTTGTAGAAACAGGGCGCAGGGGCCAGCTTTTGTGGCCCCTGGCCCTGCAGGCTACAAAGCCCGCATAGCCCGTGGGCCCGGGCTCTTCTGCCCCCCCCTGGCCTTTGGGGAGGCAGGTAATGGGGGTGCCAAGGGTTAATGGCAAGTCACCAGCTAGTGCAGGTGACTTGCCATCCCCCCAGCCTTGTGAACTGATATAGGGGTCTCATGGACCCCTTACCAGTTCACAAGGGGTTAAATGTAAAAAAAAACACAGACACACAAAGAGAAAAAATATTTTATTATTATTTTTTTTTACTTACTTACCTCCCATCCATACTGGATCACTCTGTCCCTCGCAATCACTGGCTTCTGCTCACTTGCTAGAAGCCTTTTATAGCTGCTGGATGACAGAAATCAAAGGGTTAATTAAAAAAAAAAACGACATAGGGTCCCACCTCCCAGGGGAGGGGGACCCCATTTTTTTTTGGATTTTTAAGGGTTAAAAACCCTTAAAAATCCAAAAAAAAACGACATGGGGTCCCCCTTACCCGAAGTAACCAGCCCGGGACCAGCTATGCAGGGCTTGTAGGAACAGGGCGCAGGGGCCAGCTTTTGTGGCCCCTGGCCCTGCAGGCTACAAAGCCCGCATAGCCCGTGGGCCCGGGCTCTTCTGCCCCCCCCTGGCCTTTGGGGAGGCAGGTAATGGGGGTGCCGGGGGTTAATGGCAAGCCACCCGCTAGCGCAGGTGACTTGCCATCCCCCCAGCCTTGTGAACTGGTATAGGGGTCATGGACCCCTTACCAGTTCACAAGGGGTTAACAGTAAAAAATAAAAACACAGACACAAATTTCAAAAAATGACATTTATTATTTTTTTTTTACACTATACTCACCTCCAATCCTGGGTCCCACGTCGCTGTCCCGCGCCGCTCTCTCACCGCCGGCATCTGTCAGATGCCGATAGTGATCGGCGCAGGGCGGATGAGAGGAGAGGAGGCTCCGATCGGAGCCTCCTCTCCTCTCACCCGCTCTGCACCGATCACCACCGGCATCTGACAGATGCCGGCGGTGAGAGAGCGGCGCGGGACAGCGACGTGGGACCCAGGATTGGAGGTGAGTATAGTGTAAAAAAAAAATAATAAATGTCATTTTTTGAAATTTGTGTCTGTGTTTTTATTTTTTACTGTTAACCCCTTGTGAACTGGTAAGGGGTCCATGACCCCTATACCAGTTCACAAGGCTGGGGGGATGGCAAGTCACCTGCGCTAGCGTAGAAACTACGGGCTTGGCACTGAAAGGGTTAATTGAGCCTCCCAGCTTAGGCTGTGGGTCCTGGTGAGGGTAGGAGCTTTGCTTCACTGTGAGACCTCATTATGGGGTAGGCGGGTATCCAGGTTTTTGGTGATCCTGGTGCGGGATGCCCCGTTCCTACATGCCTATGGCCTTATAATGGCCGGGTTCCCACTCCCCCTTCCGGGTCCCTTACTTCCCTCTAAGGGGGGGGGGGGGGGGGGCTGGCGGGCCGTCATCCTCTGCCTCTCCCTTTTTCATTTGTTAATATTTATATATGAGTGTATGTGTGTTGGTGTTCACTTTTGGCTGGTATGGAAGATTCTACTGTAGTGTGTAGTAGGACTTCAGCCTTATTGGTAGCTATGCACAGATCGGTCTGGCTCCGCCAATGGACGGCGGACTTTGGGGCCAAGAAGTCGCTCACAGCTCTTCCCTTCTTGGGTATGCGGCTGTTTGGAGATAAATTGGATGCTGTTGCTAAAGGAGGTAAGTTACCTCAGCGGAAGCAACAGCTCCGTCCCTTTTGGGGGGCTGGCTCGTTCACTCCTTCCTTTCGAGCGGCTAGGGGTTTGGCCTTCTCGGGTGTCAGGGGCTCGTCCTGGAACAGGGACAGAGGTCGGGCACGTCCCACGGCTGCCTGGGGTTCCAAGCCCAAGCCTGCCGTTAAACCAGCTCAGCAATGAAGGGGCGCCCTCACCCGCAAGGGTGGGGGGACGGCTGCGGCTCTTCTTCGAGGTCACAGACAATTGGATCTTGGAAGTGGTCTCCTCCGGGTACAAACTGGAGTTCGAGTACTGGTCGCCTCCAAGATTCTTAAGGTCTCGGGTGCCCTCGGACCCTCAGGCTGCACAGGGGCTCCTTTTAGCAGTGAAAAGCCTTCTGGACATGGGAGTTATATGCCCGGGGCCTCCGTCGGAGAGAGGCAGGGGTTACTACTCCAACCTTTTCACGGTTCCCAAAAAGGAGGGTTCGGTGAGACCCATTCTAGATCTTAAGTTCTCAACAGGTTTATCAGAGCCAAAAAGTTCCGCTTGGAGACTCTGCGCTCGGCTATCAATTCCCTTCGCCAAGGGGATTTTATGACATCCATAGACATCAAGGATGCGTATCTGCATGTTCCGATTTTTCTGGCACATCAGAGATTCCTCTGGTTTGCGGTGGAGAATCAACATTTTCAGTTTGTAGCCCTTCCCTTCGGACTGACCTCGCCGCTGAGGGTCTTCACCAAGGTCTTTGCGGGAATAATGGCTCTGCTCAGAGCTCAGGGCATTCGCATTGTGCCTTATCTGGACGACCTGTTGATCTCAGCTTCTTCCCTCCGTCAGGCGGAGCTGGACACCCACCAGGTGGTGTTGACCCTGGAGAGGTTCGGGTGGGCGATCAACCGCCCCAAGTCTTCTCTCTCTCCGTCTCGTGTGATTTCATTTCTGGGCATGAATCTGGATACCATTCAGGCCAGAGTGTTTCTGCCCCAGACCAAGGTGCAGGGGATTCTGGCCAATCCTTGTCCCTCTATCCGACAGGGGATGAAACTGGTGGGATTGATGGTATCCTCCTTCGAGGCGGTACCGTTTGCACAGTTTCACATGAGATCTCTTCAACTTCACCTATTGACGCATTGGGACAGGTATCCGCAGTCATTGGATCAACCTTTCAGGATGTCTCCCAGGGTTCAGCAGTCCCTTCGGTGGTGGCTGGAATCGAGCAACCTGTTGAAGGGCAGATCCTTTCTGGTGCCTTGTTGGGAGACGGTTACCATGGATGCCAGCCTGTCGGGCTGGGGAGGTTATTGGAAAATTCATCAGTTCAGCGAGGTGTGGGGTCCTCAGGAGGCTCACACCCCCATCAATGTCTTGGAGCTCAGAGCCATCCAGCTGACCTCACATTACAGGGTCTACCAGTTCAAGTTCGTTCAGACAACTGAACGGCGGTAGCTTACATCAATCACCAAGGAGGGACTCGCAGCAGGAGTGCCCTCGGAGAAGTCTCTCTGATCCTGCACTGGGCGTAGAGCAATGTTCCTTGCATTTCGGCAGTCTACATTACGGGAGTGGAGAACACGGAGGCGGATTCCCTGAGCAGGGGATCCTCTCGCCATGGAGAGTGGTCTCTCAACCCCGAGGTTTTTCTGGATCTTTGCCGCAAGTGGGGGACTCCGGAGGTTGATCTCTTTGCCTCGAGGCACAATCACAAACTTACGGCCTTTGTGTCTCTTTCTCAGGATCCTCTATCTCTGGCAGTGGACGCCTTGTCCCTTGCTTGGAAGGATCTGGGTTTTCTGTACCTGTTTCCGCCCGTCTCCATGCTGGGCAAGGTAGTTCGCAAACTGGTTCTAGAAGGGGCACCAGCGATTCTGGTGGCTCCAAGGTGGCCAAGAAGGGTTTGGTACGCAGATGTTGTAAGGCTGGCCGTAGATCAGTACCGGCTTCCCTTGTTGCCCGGATCTGCTATCTCAGGGTGAACTACTTTACCCCAATTTACAAACGCTGGCTTTGACGGATTGGCTGCTGAAACCTTCATTTTGAAGAAGGAAGGTTTGTCTGCGGCTGTTGTTCAGACCTTGATTAGGGATAGGAAGCGGTCCTCTTCTGGCATTTACTAGAGGACTTGGAGGTCCTATATTGATTGGTGTGAGGCTAGGGCCTTGCCTTGCAGGGTGTTTTCGATTCCCAGGATTTTGGAGTTTCTTCAGCATAATCTGGATCTTGGGTTCCAGCTTAGTACTTTGAAAGGACAGGTTTCTGCTCTGTTGGTTTTCTTCCAGAGGTCTTTTGCCTTACACCCGCTGGTTAAGACCTTTTTCCAAGGGGTCGCGCATGTGCGGCCCCCTCAGAAGGCTGTGGTTCCTGTTTGGGATTTGAATTTGGTTCTTTCGGCTCCCCAGGGTCCCCCTTTTGAGCCGCTACAGGATATTGTTCTTTCGGTTCTCACTCAGAAGGTTGCTTTCTTGGTGGCTATTACCTCTGTTCAGCGTGTTTCTGAGTTGGCGGCTCTGTCGATTCAGGCCCCTTACTTTGAGAGACACCAGGATAAGGTGGTTTTTAGTTTTAAGCCAGATTTCCTTCCTAACGTGGTGTCTACTTTCCACCTCAATCAGGATATTGTTCTCCCTTCCTTGTGTCCTAAGCCTAACAATGACAAGGAGAGGGTTCTGCACAATTTGGATGTTGTTCGCTGTGTGAAGTACTATTTGGTGACTACTTCTTCCTTCCGCAAGACGGACGCTTTTTTCGTGGTGCCCTGCGGGCCCAGGAAAGGTTTGGCGTCTGCTAAGTCTACGATTAGCAAATGGATTCGTCAGGCCATTGTTGGGGCCTATTCTGCTAAGGGGAGGACTCCCCCTTTTAGGGTCACTGCGCACTCTACTCGTGCTGTTGGTGCGTCCTGGGCTTTTTAGCATCACGCTTCTGTTGAACAAGTTTGTGAGGCTGCTACTTGGTCTTCCGTTCATACCTTTTCCAAGTTTTACAAGGTTGATGTGCGGGCTTCAGCGGATGCTGTTTTTGGCCGCAAGGTTCTGCAAGCTGCAGTGGTTTGAGTTGGTACATTCTTCACTGTTTTTTGGTTCCCACCCATGACAGACACTGCTATTGGATGTCCCACATGTCATGAAGATCGAAGTGGAGTGTATGGCACACTTAGAATAATACCGTTTTGTGAGTACTCACCTTTTAAATGGGTATTATGAGTGTGCCATACACTCCACTTCGCCCCACCCCTTTTCAGGTATTCTGGGGCTCTTTTATATGGTGAACCATTGGTTTTGATTGTTAAGGTTATAATTGGTTCTTCCTGGTCCCCTTACTGCTTTTTTACACTGGGAAATTGGTGGGAGGTCCCAGGTATATATGGGCCAGGAGGGGCTTTCTTTTTTGCATATTCATCTCTGCAGAAGTTTGCCCTCTACTGGAGATTACCCACATGTCTTGAAGATCGAAGTGGAGTGTATGGCACACTCATAATACCTGTTTTAAAGGTGAGTACTCACAAAACTGTATTTTTGTAGGCAATCATCTTGGTTATCTCATATACAACTATTTGCAACTATATTGCAACTATTTTGCATAAGATTACTTATGCAGATACCTCTTATACACCTGCATTGTTACTGTTTTGCTCCTGAAATTCTTAAAGTACGTTTTCAAGCAAAACAAAACAAAAAAGCTATACTCACCTTTTCTCCCACGCAGACCGTCGTTCCTAGTTCGGAGCTGCAGCGCTCACCTGACAGATTGGATGCAGGTCCCTCGACGCCTGGCACCATACACAGTGCCGCTCTCTCATCACTAGTCTCGGCAACTTGGCGACACCCCCCCTGCCCCACCTGCTTTCACTGCAATGGAGCAATGAAGTTGAGTCCACTTGATATTACTCTAATTCACAGATGCTTTCGACATACATGCGGTGATGGTATTTCAGCTTTGCTCCCACCACAGTGTCCATCACCTTCACACGTTTAGGCTTACCAGATGAATAATAATAAAAGACTCATCAATAAACATTAAAATTTCAGTGGTTAGCCTCTTGTTGAAATCCTCCACGGTATTTGCATTCTCACCATAAAATGGCAACAGAGAGGAATATTTAGCCTAATTCCATTTAATTTATTTATATATAAAAATATCGCACTCATATGTCCTCCAGATAATAGAGCTCTTGTCAATAAATCCAATAAAGCTCCAAGTCGCCGCGATAGTGGATGAATTGGAGAAACGGACTGTTGGATGTCCGCTATCCCGCCAAAGTGTTACGCTTCTATGAGGAACTTTATCAAGAATAAAGTGATTTTATATGAAGAAATTAGTTATATGTGACATAATTCTTTTTTAATAATTCATAATTTATTGTGATATTGTTAGTTGGTACAGGGAAGAGAAGGTGTGCCTTTTGCGCCTCCTGATTGTGGGAGAGGAAAACTTTGTTTTCATTTTTGAGAATCCCCAGAACCCCTGCTGGTATATTTAATTATCATCAGAGGAGTAGCTATGCTTTCTGGCACCCTGGTCAAAGATAAAAAATGGTGCCCCTCACTTGTTCTCAGGCCCCCCTTTGTTGCCACCATAACCTGCTGCACCTGGGACACGTGCCCCCTTCTCCCCCTAGCTACGCCCCTGATTATTATAGACAAACCAAATGAATAGTAGACTCCAATATTTTGACTGAACTTCCACCTCTTGGCTTTAGAAGTGTCCATCTGACACTCACATGATGCACTTTGGTGATTTTATGGGGAAATCTTCATGACTACTCCTTGATTCGAACCAGCGACCCTTCGCTTGGGAATCAACATATTAAAACATTGAACTATTAGGTAATATGAGAACAGATTGTAATATATAGTACACAAGAAAAAAAAAAGATTGTTCTATCACCAGTAGCAAAACAATAAAAATGCAGTTACATGACAATCTGCATAACTAATCATATGCTAAAAAAGTGCAAGTTTATATATGAGATAGGCAGGATGATTGTCTATAAAATGGTGGTAGTCTCACATTCAAAACTGTAGTAGATTGTGGGATATGGAGTCTAAAATTCAAAGTTCAAAACATTGTTACCCCTTTGTGCATCAGTTTACATTGTTGTACAAGTGTGTGTGTGGGGGGTTGTATTTATTTTACTTTATTTAATACTTGTGCAAGCGAATCCAAGAACCCCTATCCACCTATTCTCATTTAAAGGGCCAGTCCAGTCTAAATAACTATTTTTGTTCATGGAAACAGCCATGATGGAATTAGTACATAATGCTGTACCATTGCCTTCTATTGAGATATATGAGACAAAACACTACCTCTCCCTACTCCTCTCAATAGAAGACAATGGTGCAGCAATATGCAGTAATTCCATCATGACTGCGCCCATGAATAACAAGTTATTTAGAATGGAATAGCCCTTTAAGGTGATAATGGAGTGTCAAGGGGTCACACATATACGCCCTTACATTACCCTCCTGCCTCTAGCACTGGTATACAAGAAATTGAAGTGTCGGACAGCTTGGTCTGTTTGGAGTAAGTATTGTATTACCTATTGCCATGCTTTAAGGCACTCTGCGCTGAGGGTTACTACAGGGCTGGTTCCTGCTTTTTACCCAGGGGTTATTTTGCCAGCAGAGTTCAGGATGTTAGGTGGATGCCAGATCCTGGTCACACCCTGCGCTTGGAAGGTAAAACTAAATTTCATAGCAAGATTTGTCAACAGTCTCTACACATTATAATAGCAGTGTATTGTCTCTCTATTTTATTACTCACAGGCAGGTTTACAGCCAATATTAACCCCCTATTACCTGTTCACTACAAAAAAAAGCAGAGACCGTCTGGGTCACCCGACCCTGATTCATGATTCTCTATCTACCAATGGCTACCCCAGTTCTTGGTTCCCCCATCTTATGTGTGGGCTGCTCCAGCTCACTAAGCCCCATCACAACTGTAGCTTCCCCAGCTCCCCCATCCTCCATGTCATGCTCCAGCATCCCATCATTGGCTGCCCATAATCCCTTTGCTCTATTGCACCTATGGATGCCTGAACTTCCCACTCACTCATCCCACTAATGACTGCCCCAGCTCTCCAATCTCACCTGTACCTGTCCTAGTTCCTTAAAGTGGACCAACACCCAGGATTTTGACTATCCTGGGTCTTGGTCCACTTCGGTGGGGCACCCCCGATCGGGGTGCCCCGCTGTGTGAAACCCCCCCGAACCCCCCGAACTCACCTCTCCCCGCACCGACAGACAAGCCGCGGACAAGCGGCTCCTCCGCCGCCGCCTCCCGCGCGTCCCTCTTGACGCGCGCGTGCCCGCGCCGGCCATTCACAGACGTCCGGCGCGGGCGCGCGCACGTCTAGAGGGGCGCGAGGAGCCGGAAGATAAGGTAAGGAGTTTGGGGTGTTTGGGGGGGTTTCACCCCACGGGACATCCCGATCTCGGATGTCCCGCGGGGAGGGAGGTGATCGGCCCGGGAATCTTATAGATTCCCGAGCCGATCACCGGTGGGTGTTGGTCCACTTTAATCCCGTTTCTCACTCATGGTTCCACCAGCTCCCTCATCCCACCCATGGTTCACCCAGATCCATGCTCCATCCATCCCAACCATGGTTCCCCTAGCTCCTCTATCCAAACCATGGTTCCCATAGTTTTCTGCTCCTCTGAAACTCTCTTGGTTCCACCAACTCCCTGATCCTCTATCCAACCCGTGGTCCCCCCAGTTTTTCTGCCTTTTTCCATTGGTAGAGGTTGTATCTAGGGATGACAGGGCTACAAAGATCTCCTCTCTGCTTTAATGATGCACAAAAAAGCTAAAGGGCGTTTCTGACTGACAGATGGGGTGCAAAGTTTATAAAGTGCAATTTTGTTGCGGAAGGAAGAGACATAACTTATTGTGCCAAGAAGTGACTTTAAAATGACCCACCAGAAAAAATTACTTTAGATTTAATTTAATAATTGCCCCTGATTCAAAATGCCATGCCCCCTCCCAGTCAAACCAGACATGATAAGGAACAGGAAATAGCTGTGCACTGCAATGAAGCATGTTTCCCAACTGCAAGGCGTGCCACATCCTTGCCCCCATTAGATGATGCTCTAGATGGAATAGATGAGTCTTTAATGCAAGTCTCACTGATGATGTGAGGGAGTAGCTTAGTTTAGTTTATTGTCCCTATGAACCAGGATCCTCCCAGGCAGACACATATCCCCCCATCATGGCTGACATTTTTCCACCTGTCAGGCCTCCCTCTAACCCTGGAGTAAGACACTTATTATCTACATGAAAGACATAAAAGAGTTTTCCCAATAAAGGAAAACCTCCCCATTTTTCGTCCCCAGGACGATTCTTTTCCCAGCACATTTTTAATCCCTGACAAAATCTGCCTCTCGATTTTCTTCAGCGATCCATCTGGTGACGCCAGAGATCTTCCTTCTTGACAAGGAGACAAAATAGATGTAGATTATCCGGGAGAAAATTACAGAGACGTCGAGAAGGCGATACGAGAAATGTCAGAGCGTTATTAAACACAGGCGCTTTCTAAGCGCTCCCGTAATTCATCCCGCCAGGAGGAAGCTCTTAAATGATTTCACCAGCAGATAGGATGGAACAGCTCCTGTAAAATGGCAATTTGACGTGGCCTGCTCTAGATAATTCTCATATTAGAGATGGCGCTCTACGCGGGATAGCCGAAGACGCTCAATTCTGATCGCAGCCGGTGAAGAAGAAGATTATAAACATCCGGCTTTGATCAGGACTGATGCGTCAGGAGAACAGGTCGCAATGGAAATTTTGCAATTATTTTGGTTTCCTTGACCATTCAATTTGATCTAGTCAGATATCGAATTTTCACTCACACATGGTATGATGTCCTGTTCAATGCAATGTGCATTTATATACAATATTATATTCAAAATGCTATCTTGCCACCTACCCTACATGATAGGTCAATGTTTACAAACCTAGCTAGCTTCCTCTGCTATGGCAGACATAAACCCTACTGTGCTACTCTGTGCCCTTAGCTTAGGGACCCTAAACTAAGTTAACCAACCCTCTTATGCCAACAAGGAACCCTGCATTAGAAATCACCTTTTCTTATTAGAGCTTCATCCATCTGGGACAGGAAACAGCTGTACACACATGTTGCATCTGCACCTCCTCCAATAGGACGGAGACTTTCCTGCAGTGTGTGGCTGTTTCCTGGCCCCCTGTTATATAGGGTTCCATGTTTGGGAGAGGGGGGCATGCCAGTGTGGGATTAATGTTAAAAGAGACCTAAAGTAATGTTTTCATGTAGGTCTATTTTAATTATATTTATATTTTTCAGGTCTTCCATGGGGCCAAAAGCTACATCAGCCATCAATTTATGTGTATAAGTGACCCTTAGGGTATGACTGAACCTGGACAATTGTGGTGTAGGAGGTAGCAGGGGGTTAGCAGGGTCAGGCTCATAGTGTCTCTACACTCTTTTTGGGGCAGTCAGACATGTCACCCGGCTTTCCTGAGAGTTTACGTTTACGCTGCCTGTGCAATTCATCCTGTAAAAACTCGACCGCCTTCATACTGACACACAAAGGAAAATTGAGGGGGCATTAACTCAGAGGGGGTTACAGATAGCTGATGGGGTTACTTTAGTGAAGTCATTGGTTGCCTAGATTGATGCTGTTGGAGACATTGTGCAAAAGCTTACAGCTTGTCTCTGTATGTGATCTTTATGACTTCTTTTTTCCTGTCTATGTTATCCACCGCGTAAGGTGGCTTTCTTTTACTGCACTCATGATCCAGTAAAGCCAGTTCCTGTTACAACACAAATGTCTATCTGGATTTGAATCCACTGCACTCAGCACTCACACTCTGCAACAGGTTATGGGCCCAGTGACTGAATGAAGTCCCAGAGACTGGATAAAACCCAGTTAAGTGTCTGACAGACAAAAACTGTAAAATTCCAAGGTGACAAGTGTTCTATTCTGTACAGCAAACATACAATGGCAAGTGCCATTCTGTATCAACTCAACAGAATGAAGGAAAAGGTTAAACTATGCACCCATAAAAACAATGACTGAATACATATATGGCACAGATGTTTAGGTCACAGACACCCAGAATGCAAGCAAGAACTACAAAAGAGGAATCCGAAGGATCTGACAGTATCCTCTTGTCCAGTTACTGTTAAGTGTGTATGTTGCATCAGATCCAAAGCTACAAGAGCAACTGGAGACAAGAGGTACATAGTGACTTTCATAGATGACTATTTAAGATACTCAACCACTTACCTAATGCAACACAAGAGTGCAGTTCTTGACAAATTGCAAGTCTATGTTATAAAGCCAAGTAACAATATTCAGAGAAAATCATTCAAAGTGAATTCACAGGACACAAAGTACAAGAGTACTTAAGGCAGAATAATAGAGATTCAAAATACAGTGCCATACACACCAGAGCAAAATGGGGTAGCTGAAAGAAAGAACAAAGCTTTTACTGAAATGATCAGATATATGCTGACAGACTGTGGACTACCACAAAAATACTGGGGTGAGGCAGAAATGACAGCCACCTATTTGCAGAACAGTGGAGAAAACTCCATATGAACTGTTGTACAACGAGAAGCCAAGCTTAAAACACCAAAAAGGTGTAAATGGATGTAACGCATTCATCTACATTCCAGTGGAAAAACAGAGCATTTGAATGAATCCTTGTTGGATACAGTGACATTGTTAAGGGTTATAGAATATTAAATCCCAAAACAGACAAGCAACAGTATAACTTTTGTTGAAGATCTGAGAGACAATGTGATGACAACAGAGGAAGTAAGAACAGATGATAATATTGACATAGATCAGCTATTATCTGTAACTTCCAGAAAAACAGTTTAATTGAGCGCAGAACCTACCAGTTATAAAGAGCAGACACAAGCAAGTTTAAACAAAGAACCAAAATGCTCAACAGGAAAAAACAAAGGTAAACCACTTGAACATCTCTCATACAAGACAAGCACTGCCAGTACTGATGAACTTGCAATGTGAGAAGATAAATCTCAGCTTTCAGAAGGGGAAAGGGGAAATGGGAAATGGATAGATAAAATCTATGCATTACACCAAAAAATGGACACTTACAACTATCACCTGAAAGCCATAGGCTGTAAAAGTCCAATGCATTTGGCACAGTGGACCGATACAAAGAAAGACTCGTAGCCAAGGGATTGTCTCAAAAAAAGGGGACTATGATGAGACTTTTGCTCTATTAGTCAAACATGCTACAATAAGAACTTTGCTGACAGTAGCCACCACAAGGAAAATGCAAGTGAAACACTTTCTAAATGGCGAGTTAACAGAAGACATTTACATGGAACAACCATCAGGATTCAAAGATGAACAAAGGCCAGACCTTGTATGCAAACTTCAGAGGAGTTAATAGGATCTAAAGCAAGTTACTGTGATAAATCGGTTACTGTAATATAGGAGGTAGGTGGATGGGGGAAGTTATGGCAGTAGATTTCCATGGGGAGACAGGGCAGGGAGTGCATTTTAGACTACAGGGAAATAAGATTGGTGAAATAAGGTGAAATAAGTTAAAAGGAATAGAGGGAGGAGTCCGTGCCCAGAACCATCCAACAATACCAAAAAACAAAATCCCAGGCAAAATAGGTATCTCTCACTTTGGTCGTACTGGAGCACCCTGGACCCACCAGAGGAAATCATTCCTGGGACTCAAATTATAGGAAATTATAGGAAATTATACTTAGGGGCCTACCAGAGGAAGCTATCTTTGGGGGTTGTTCTTCTGCTAAAGGATAATTACACTGCTGCATAAAAATAAAAAGAGAACACAACAGGCAAGCCAGATCTCTTATACTGTCCCGATAATGTCCCTGGGGCCCACCAGATTATCCTCATTACTCAAGTGGGTCAGTCTGACTTTGATCTCACTGTAGGGCTTCTGAGGTCCTTTTTACAAACTTTCAAAAAGGTCTGTATACCCTGTGTGCAATGATGTCCATAGGTGTCTGCTTACTTACTTTACAGTAAATCTAACCTTGACTCTCTACTTCCTCATCATGAGCTCTTTGGATAGCTTTTTAGGGCATACAGTATACGCAGCCATGAATTCACAAACAGTATTAACTATTTGTTGGACTTTTTTAGATTATTTTATGCATACCTCCCAGCTGTCCCTGATTTGGAGGGACTGTCCCTCTTTTGAGTCCATGTCCCCCTGTCTCTTCTTTGAGGTGTAACATGATCTGCATCAATAAGTTATTCATTTGCTTATTCAAAGTGTTTATACTGTTGTAAGTGTTACATCCTATCTCCTATTCATTCCTCTTTCTCACCCTAAAAAGTTGGGAGGTATGTTTTATGCTCCGTGCTATATGAAAATATTAGTGTATACAGTAGGAATCTTTTTTGGTGGGGGATATTTACTTACACATATTACACACATAAATTTCCCCTTTAAGGCGGCAGATAGGGTTTTTCTGTAAAAGGAGTCTGACATCAGCCTGCTCCTATTGTTTGCTCTCGTCGTGCTTGTTCTCACTGGGTCGATGGCGGCCGTGTGTCTCTTCCAAGCTTGCGAGTCTGCTCCTCCAGCGTCATTCTTGGCAGCCGGCATCCTTCATGGAAGGATGGTGGCTCCATTCCAGCATCTTTAAATGCTGCACGCTTGAGTGTTGGCAGTGAACAAAGAAACACACACCAGGTATGAATTTATTTTTTTGGTTATAGTGCTGTGTGTTTTCTTTCAGTGGACCGTTGTCTGGATAGACTGGGAGAAATGAGCGGTGGGTGTTCATTATTCTGCTCTTCATTATTCTTTAGAGGGTATCAGAGGATCTTGCTGCTTGCTGTTGACACCCATACACTGATGGACTATACAAACATTTCTCTTGCCCAGCCCACGTGCATCTGGTCAGTGGTAGTGTGATGAGGAGCGTGTGAGGAGTGAGGAGCGGGTGTGAGACGGGTTCATCTGCACCAATTTATAGTTACACATCTGAAAAAACAACTTGCAGCTGTATTAGCACAACTTCTGACAACAGTACAGATTCTCCTTACAATAGATGGTATACACGTTCCCTTGGTGAAAGGCTTCTCACAGCCCGATTTAATCCCACTAATGAGTTATCAGGTGTTGGTTTAAACCTATGTTTTCCGGGCTGCTACTGTTCTTCCATTTCCCGACCTCCCCTAAACAACTTAAGAGGGTTTAACCCTCATGCGGATGTTGTAGAATAGCATGAAGATTATTCACTTTTGAATTACATCTTGCCACACACCTGATAGTCCTGCTTACACATGAGAATTAGGAGGGTGCTGTGCCAGCAGCAATTCACACCAAATTGAGAGAACATTTAGAAATAAGAGATAATTGGACTTTCAGTTTCTTGTCTGTTTAAAGCTGGGGGGGGGGGGGGGGGGAGGGGACAGGACCAAAACCCAAGATAATCCAAATCCTGGGTTTTTGTCCTTTCCCCCGGGGGAACTCAATCGGGGTGCCCGCTTTCTGAACCCCCCCCCCCCAGATCGCCGAGCACAACTCACCTCGTCCCGGTCCTACGGTGCATGTGCGGCCGCTCATCCAATCAGTGCTCTGGCGGCCACCCCCCCCACTTCGCTCTTCACAAATGCCTGGCACAGGCATGCGCCCCCTGCCAGAGGGATAGCGGGGATGCGGCTTGCGTATGCACTGTTGGACCCGGAAGCAAGGTAAGTGAATGGGGCAACCTGGGGGTTTCACACAGCAGGGCATCCTGATTTTCGATGCCCCAGGGGGGAGGGAATCTATCGGCCTGGGAATATTGGTCCACTTTTAGACCACTTTAAGAGTGCTATTCCAAACATCTGTGTAGTGTTAATAACTCTCAGTAAGCTTATGTCACAGACTGCCAGAGCTGTGCTTCAGGGGAGCAATTTACTAAGCGTTAACTCTCTATGTCTGCTGGATGGTTTCACTTTCCAGACTTGATTCACTTGATCTTCAACTACAGCACACCCAACTCTTGGATGGGTCAGATCACTTTTGATCCGGCCGCAGCTCTACCCTTGCTCCCTTGGCTCGCACATGGCTCACATGACTATTGACATGCTCAACATATGTCAAGGCTCCAGTTCTAAATGCTTCTTGATTGTCTAGCTTTTTCGTCCCTTTCTAGTTCTTCACCCCTTGATCTAACTGTGTCTCAGAAGAGTTCTAGCAATTTTTTACACTTTTTATTCAGTAAACGCGTCGGGTGGGGCGGGGCAGGAAGAAAGACAGCAGGTCGGGTGGGGCGGGGCGGGAGGAAAGACAGCATGTCGGGTGGGGCGGGGCAGGAGGAAAGACAACGGGGCGGGGCGGGATGGAAAGACAGCGGGTAGGGTGGGACGGGGTGGGAGGAAAGACAGCATGTTGGGTGGGGGCGGGGCGGCAGGAAAGACAGCGCGTCGGGTGGGGCGGGGCAGGAGGAAAGACAGCAGGTCAGGTGTGGCGGGGCGGAAGAAAAGACAACGGGGCGGAGCGGGATGGAAAGACAGCGGGTCGGGTGGGACGGGGCAGACGGAAAGACAGTGGGCACCCGCCCCGGCAGAGCGGGAAAAAATACAGGGGTAGGGGAAGTTATCTTTTTTTTATTTTATAGGAAGCTATTTATTTTATTTTTTGTTTTTTTGTTTTTTTTTTTTACTGATAACCGCTAATAGTAACTGTTAATGTTATTTTCTTCTAAAAAAGCATCGAATCCTTTTTTGAAGCTGTCAGCGGTTGATGCTGTACAAGTTTCTGTGGGAGGCTATTCCATAGATTTATAGTTCTTATGGTAAAAAATGATTTTCGCCTCCGGAGACTAAATTTCTTTTTTTCCAATCGAAGGGAGTGCCCCCTTGTCTTTAGAGAGGATTTTACCTGAAATAGTGTTCTCCCATATTTTTTGTATGGGCCATTTATATATTTATACAAGTTAATCATGTTCCCCCTCAGCCGTCTCCTCTCAAGACTAAACAGATTTCATTCTCGTAATCTTTCCTCATAACTAAAATCTTTTTAATTCCCTTTATTAGTTTGGTGGCTCTCCTCTGCACCCTTTCCATAGTCAGAGCGTCCTTTCTATGAATGGGTGCCCAGAACTGGACGGCATATTCCAGGTGAGGGCGCACCAGTGCCTTGTAAAGAGGCAAAATTACATCTCTATCCCGTGATTCCATGCCTCTATTAATGCATAATAGTATCTTGGTGATCTTGGAAGCAGCTGCTTGGCATTGCATGCTGTTATTTAGTCTGTGATCTACCAGTACCCCCAGTTCCTTCTCAACCAGTGCCTCTCCCATTTTTACTTCCCCGAGGATATATGTGGCTTGCGAACATCTTCCATGGACTAAACAAATATATATAGTACCAGCCAATGGATCTATATAATACAGTGCTTCAGGATTATACAAATTAAGCTAAGATAGTGTAATACAATTTTAGCTCAATGTGTGTGGAAGTCCCAATTCCAGATAATATAAAAAAACAATCAAAATACACAGAGCTAACATAGAACAGTCTTTTCATTCAGACTTTAGAGTATCCAATTGCGGCATCCCACGGTGCATGCATCAAACGAGTTCGCAAGTGACACCACCACCAATAAGCTTATACTCTTACCAGATGTTCAAAAAAACTGGCATATAGAAGGAAAACATACACTGAAACTGCACTGTGCTACATATCTTTGTGTCATCTGCAAAAATAGAGACAGTGCTTTTAATTCCATCTTCTATGTCGTTTATAAAAAAGTTGAATAATAGTGGGCCCAGCACTGAACCCTGGGGTACGCCACTTACAACCGGTAACCATTCAGAGTAGGTATCATTAACCACAGCTCGCTGCACACGATCCTTCAGACAGTTTTCAATCCAGTTGCAAACTGCGTTTTCTAATCCTGAAGATCTCAATTTCCCCAATAAGTGTCTATGGGGGACAATGTCAAATGCTTTTGCAAAATCCAGAAAAAGTATATCCATAGCCTCCCCTCTGTCCAGGCTTCTACTTACCTCCTCATAGAAGCCAATCAGGTTAGTCTGGCAATTTCTGTCCTTAGTAAAACCGTGTTGGTTGTCACTTAGAATATTATGGGTAGTTACATATTCGTGTATGTGGTCCCTTAAAACCCCTCAAGCAACTTCCTCACAATGGATGTTAAGCTACCAGGTCTGTAATTGCCCGGAGAAGACCTTGAGCCCTTTTTAAAAATGGGCACCACATTTGCCATGCGCCAGTCCCTTGGCACTATACCAGTTGCTAGTGAGACAAGGGTGATGAGATAGCTGAGCTGAGTTATTTGAGAACTCTTGGGTGAAGTCCATCTGGTCCTGCACATCTTATTCACATTTAAATTATTTAGTTTTTCTTGGATGGTATACATGTTTAGCTTGTTAATTATTATACTTGTGCTATTGCTATCAGCGGCATCTCCTGTGTTGCCTCCTTGCTCCTCTCTTATGTACACAGAGCTAAAGAATCCATTTAACAGCTCCGCCTTATCTTAATCCCCAGTGACCATTTCCCCATTATTATTAATTAGGGCACCTACCTGTTCTGATTTAGTTTTCTTTGAATTAATATATTTAAAAAAACGTTTAGGGTTGGTTTTGCTTTCTTTGGCCACATCTCTTTCATTTTGTGCTTTTGCCAGCCTTATTTCTTTCTTACACATTTTATTTACTAGTTTATACATTTCAAGTGTTACAGCTGAGAGTTCAGCCTTATAATGTTTAAATGCCCTTTTTTTTGTTCTTTATTGCCCTTTTAACCACAGGTGTCAGCCATGAGGGGTTTAATTTTATCTCTCCCATCTCTGCCTCAACCCATCTCTCTTCTCCCAGCTCTGTCCCATCCAATCTCGCTTCTCCCATCTCTGCCCCATCCATCTCTCTTTTCCCAGTTCTGCCCCATCTCATCTTTCTTTTCTCCCAGCTCTGCCCCATCCCATCTCATATGTTTAAATGCCCTTTTTGTTCTTTATTGCCCTTTTAACCACAGGTGTCAGCCATGAGGGGTTAAATGTTATCTCTCCCATCTCTGCCTCAACCCATCTCTCTTCTCCCAGCTCTGCTCCATCCCACCTCTCTTCTCCCAGCTCTGCCCCCCAATCTCTTTTCTGCCAGCTCTGCCCCATCCCATCTCTCTTTTCTCCCAGCTCTGTCCCATCCCATCTCTCTTTTCCCAGCTCTGCCCCATCCCATCTCTCTTCTCCCAGCTCTGCCCCATCCCATCTCTCTTCTCCCAGCTCTGCCCCATCCCATCTCTCTTCTGCCAGCTCTGCCCCATCCATCTCTCTTTTCCCAGTTCTGCCCCATCTCATCTCTCTTTTCCCCCAGCTCTGTCCCATCCCATCTCCCTTCTCCCAGCTCTGCACCATCTCATCTCTCTTTTCTCCCAGCTCTGTCCCCCAATCTCTCTTACCCCCAGCTCTGCCCCATCCCATCTCTCTTTTCTCCCAGCTCTGTCCCATCCCATCTCTCTTTTCTCAGCTCTGCCCCATCCCATCTCTCTTTTCCTAGCTCTGCCCCATCCCATCTCTCTTCTCCCAGCTCTGCCCCATCCCATCTCTCTTCGGCCAGCTCTGCCCCATCCATATCTCTTTTCCCAGCTCTGCCCCATCCCATCTCTCTTCTCCCAGCACTGCCCCATCCCATCTCTCTTCTCCCAGCTCTGCTCCATCCCATCTCTCTTCTCCCAGCTCTGCCCCATTCCATCTCTTTTCTCCCAGCTCTGCCTCATCCCATCTCTCTTTTCCCAGCTCTGCCCCATCCCATCTCTTTTCTCCCAGCTCTGCCTCATTCCATCTCTCTTTTCCCAGCTCTGCCCCATCCCATCTCTCTTCTCCCAGCACTGCCCCACCCCATCTCTCTTCTCCCAGGTCTGCCCAATCCCATCTCTCTTCTCCCAGCTCTGCCCCATTCCATCTCTCTTTTCCCAGCTCTGCCCCATCCCATCTCTCTTTTCTCCCAGCTATGCCCCATCCCATATCTCATTTCCCAGCTCTGCCCCATCCCATCTCTCTTTTCTCCCAGCTCTGTCCCATCCCATCTCTCTTCTCCCAGCTCTGTCCCATCCCAGCTCCCTTTTCCAAGCTCTGCCCCATCCCATCTCTCTTCTGCCAGCTCTGCCCATCCATCTCTCTTTTCCCAGCTTTGCCCCATCCATCTCTCTTTTTCCAGCTCTGCCCCATCCATCTCTCTTCTGTCAGCTCTGCCCCATCCCATCTCTCTTTTCCCAGCTCTGCCCCATCCATCTCTCTTCTGCCAGCTCTGCCCCATCTCATCTCTCTTTTCCCAGCTCTGCCCCATCCATCCCTCTTTTCCCAGCTCTGCCATATCCCATCTCTCTTTTCCCAGCTCTGCCCCATCCCATCTCTCTTTTCCCAGCTCTGTTCCATCCCAGCTCTGCCCCATCCCATCTCTCTTTTCTCAGCTCTGTCCCATCCCATCTCTCTATTCCCAGCTCTGACTCATCCCATCTCTCTTTTCCCAGCTCTCCCCCATCCCAACTCTATTTTCCCAGCTCTGTCCCATCCCATCTCTCGTTTCCCAGCTCTCCCCCATCCCAACTCTCTTTTCCCAGCTCTGTCCCATCCCATCTCTCGTTTCCCAGCTCTCTCCCATCCCATCTCTATTTTCCCAGCTCTGTCCCATCCCATCTCTCCTTTCTCAGCTCTGTCCAATCCCACCTCTCTTCTCCCAGCTCTGTCCCATCTCATCTCTCTTTTCCCAGCTCTGTCCCATCCCATCTCTCTTTTCCCAGCTTTGTCCCATCCCATCTCTCTTCTAACAGCTCTGCCCCATTCCATCTCTCTTTTCCCAGCTCTGCCCCATCCCATCTCTCTTTTCCCAGCTCTTCCCCATCCCATCTCTCTTTCCCAACTCTGTCCCATCCCATCTCTCTTTTCCCAGCTCTGTCCCATCCCATCTCTCTTTTCCCAGCTCTGCCCAATCCCATCTCTATTTTCCCAGCTCTGCCCAATCCCATCTCTCTTTTCCCAGCTCTGCCCAAGCCTATCTCTCTTTTCCCAGCTCTGTACCATCCCAACTCTCTTTTCCCAGCTCTGTCCCATCCCATCTCTCGTTTCCCAGCTCTCCCCCATCCCAACTCTCTTTTCCCAGCTCTGTCCCATCCCATCTCTCGTTTCCCAGCTCTCTCCCATCCCATCTCTATTTTCCCAGCTCTGTCCCATCCCATCTCTCCTTTCTCAGCTCTGTCCAATCCCACCTCTCTTCTCCCAGCTCTGTCCCATCCCATCTCTCTTTTCCCAGCTCTGTCCCATCCCATCTCTCTTTTCCCAGCTTTGTCCCATCCCATCTCTCTTCTAACAGCTCTGCCCCATTCCATCTCTCTTTTCCCAGCTCTGCCCCATCCCATCTCTCTTTTCCCAGCTCTTCCCCATCCCATCTCTCTTTCCCAACTCTGTCCCATCCCATCTCTCTTTTCCCAGCTCTGTCCCATCCCATCTCTCTTTTCCCAGCTCTGCCCAATCTCATCTCTATTTTCCCAGCTCTGCCCAATCCCATCTCTCTTTTCCCAGCTCTGCCCAAGCCTATCTCTCTTTTCCCAGCTCTGTACCATCCCATCTCTCTTTTCCCAGCTCTGCCTCATCCCATCTCTCTTTCCCAGCTCTGCCTCATCCCATCTCTCTTTTCCCAGCTCTGTCCCATCCCATCTCTCTTTTCCCAGCTCTGTACCATCCCATCTCTCTTTTCCCAGCTCTGCCGCATCCCATCTCACTTTTCCCAGCTGTGCCGCATCCCATCTCTCTTTCCCAGCTCTGCCTCATCCCATCTCTCTTTCCCAGCTCTGTCCCATCCCATCTCTCTTTTCCCAGCTCTGTCCCATCCCATCTCTCTTTTCCCAGCTCTGCCCAATTCCATCTCTTCTTTCCCAGCTCTGTCCCATCCCATCTCTCTTTTCCCAGCTCTGCCTCATCCCATCTCTCTTTTCCCAGCTCTGCCTTATCCCATCTCTCTTTTCCCAGCTCTGTCCCATCCCATCTCTCTTCTCCCAGCTCTGCCCCATCCCATCTCCCTTTTCCAAGCTCTGCCCCATCCCATCTCTTTCTCCCAGCTCTGCCCCATCCCATCTCTCTTTTCCCAGCTCTGGGCCATCCCATCTCTCTTTTCCCAGCTCTGCCCCATCCCATCTCTCTATTCCCAGCTCTGTCCCATCCCATCTCGCTTCTCCCAGCTCTGCCCCATCCCATCTATTTTTAACCAGCTCTGCTTCATCCCATCACTCTTTTCCCAGCTCTGTCCGATCCCATCTCTCTTTTCCCAGATCTGCCCCATCCCATCTCTCTTTTCCCAGCTGTTTCCCATCCCATCTGTCTTTTCCCAGCTCTGCCTCATCCCATCTGTCTTTTCCCAGCTCTGCCTCATCCCATCTCTCTTTCCCAGCTCTGCCTCATCCCATCTCTCTTTCCCAGCTCTGCCTCATCCCATCTCTCTTTTCCCAGCTCTGTCCCATCCCATCTCTCTTTTCCCAGCTCTGTCCCATCCCATCTCTCTTTTCCCAGCTCTGCCTCATCCCATCTCTCTTTCCCAGCTCTGCCTCATCCCATCTCTCTTTCCCAGCTCTGTCCCATCCCATCTCTCTTTTCCCAGCTCTGTCCCATCCCATCTCTCTTTTCCAAGCTTTGTCCCATCCCATCTCTCTTTTCCCAGCTCTGCCCAATTCCATCTCTTCTTTCCCAGCTCTGTCCCATCCCATCTCTCTTTTCCCAGCTCTGCCCCATCCCATCTCTCTTTTCCCAGCTCTGGGCCATCCCATCTCTCTTTTCCCAGCTCTGCCCCATCCCAGCTCTGTCCCATCCCATCTCTCTATTCCCAGCTCTGTCCCATCCCATCTCTCTTTTCCCAGCTCTGCCCCATCCCATCTCTCTTTTCCCAGCTCTGGGCCATCCCATCTCTCTTTTCCCAGCTCTGCCCCATCCCATCTCTCTTTTCCCAGCTCTGGGCCATCTCATCTCTCTTTTCCCAGCTCTGCCCCATCCCAGCTCTGTCCCATCCCATCTCTCTATTCCCAGCTCTGTCCCATCCCATCTCTCTTTTCCCAGATCTGCCCCATCCCATCTCTCTTTTCCCAGCTGTGTCCCATCCCATCTGTCTTTTCCCAGCTCTGCCTCATCCCATCTCTCTTTCCCAGCTCTGACTCATCCCATCTCTCTTTCCCAGCTCTGCCTCATCCCATCTCTCTTTTCCCAGTTCTGTCCCATCCCATCTCTCTTTTCCCAGCTCTGTACCATCCCATCTCTCTTTTCCCAGCTCTGCCTCATCCCATCTCTCTTTCCAAGCTCTACCTCATCCCATCTCTCTTTCCCAGCTCTGTCCCATCCCATCTCTATTTTCCCAGCTCTGTCCCATCCCATCTCTCTTTTCCCAGCTCTGCCCAATTCCATATCTTCTTTCCCAGCTCTGTCCCATCCCATCTCTCTTTTCCCAGCTGTGCCTCATCCCATCTCTCTTTTCCCAGCTCTGCCTTATCCCATCTCCCTTTTCCAAGCTCTGCCCCACCCCATCTCTTTCTCCCAGCTCTGCCCCATCCCATCTCTCTTTTCCCAGCTCTGGGCAATCCCATCTCTCTTTTCCCAGCTCTGCCCCATCCCAGGTCTGTCCAATTTCATCTCTCTATTCCCAGCTCTGTCCCATCCCATCTCTCTTCTCCCAGCTCTACCCCATCCCATCTCTTTTTTCCCAGCTCTGTCCCATCCCATCTCTTTTTTTCCCAGCTCTGTCCCATCCCATCTCTCTTTTCCCAGATCTGCCCCATCCCATCTCTCTTTTCCCAGCTGTGTCCCATCCCATCTGTCTTTTCCCAGCTCTGCCTCATCCCATCTCTCTTTTCCAGCTCTGCCTCATCCCATCTCTCTTTTCCCAGCTCTTTCCCATCCCATCTCTCTTTTCCCAGCTCTGTACCATCCCATCTCTCTTTTCCCAGCTCTGCCTCATCCCATCTCTCTTTCCCAGCTCTGTCCCATCCCATCTCTCGTTTCCCAGCTCTGTCCAATCCCACCTCTCTTCTCCCAGCTCTGTCCCATCCCATCTCTCTTTTCCCAGCTCTGTCCCATACCATCTCTCTTTTCCCAGCTCTGCCCAATTCCATCTCTTCTTTCCCAGCTCTGTCCCATCCCATCTCTCTTTTCCCAGCTCTGCCTCATCCCATCTCTCTTTTCCCAGCTCTGCCTTATCCCATCTCTCTTTTCCCAGCTCTGTCCCATCCCATCTCTCTTCTCCCAGCTCTGCCCCATCCCATCTCCCTTTTCCAAGCTCTGCCCCATCCCATCTCTTTCTCCCAGCTCTGCCCCATCCCATCTCTCTTTTCCCAGCTCTGCCCAAGCCTATCTCTCTTTTCCCAGCTCTGTACCATCCCATCTCTCTTTTCCTAGCTCTGCCTCATCCCATCTCTCTTTCCCAGCTCTGCCTCATCCCATCTCTCTTTTCCCAGCTCTGTCCCATCCCATCTCTCTTTTCCCAGCTCTGTACCATCCCATCTCTCTTTTCCCAGCTCTGCCGCATCCCATCTCACTTTTCCCAGCTGTGCCGCATCCCATCTCTCTTTCCCAGCTCTGCCTCATCCCATCTCTCTTTCCCAGCTCTGTCCCATCCCATCTCTCTTTTCCCAGCTCTGTCCCATCCCATCTCTCTTTTCCCAGCTCTGCCCAATTCCATCTCTTCTTTCCCAGCTCTGTCCCATCCCATCTCTCTTTTCCCAGCTCTGCCTCATCCCATCTCTCTTTTCCCAGCTCTGCCTTATCCCATCTCTCTTTTCCCAGCTCTGTCCCATCCCATCTCTCTTCTCCCAGCTCTGCCCCATCCCATCTCCCTTTTCCAAGCTCTGCCCCATCCCATCTCTTTCTCCCAGCTCTGCCCCATCCCATCTCTCTTTTCCCAGCTCTGGGCCATCCCATCTCTCTTTTCCCAGCTCTGCCCCATCCCATCTCTCTATTCCCAGCTCTGTCCCATCCCATCTCGCTTCTCCCAGCTCTGCCCCATCCCATCTATTTTTAACCAGCTCTGCTTCATCCCATCACTCTTTTCCCAGCTCTGTCCGATCCCATCTCTCTTTTCCCAGATCTGCCCCATCCCATCTCTCTTTTCCCAGCTGTTTCCCATCCCATCTGTCTTTTCCCAGCTCTGCCTCATCCCATCTGTCTTTTCCCAGCTCTGCCTCATCCCATCTCTCTTTCCCAGCTCTGCCTCATCCCATCTCTCTTTCCCAGCTCTGCCTCATCCCATCTCTCTTTTCCCAGCTCTGTCCCATCCCATCTCTCTTTTCCCAGCTCTGTCCCATCCCATCTCTCTTTTCCCAGCTCTGCCTCATCCCATCTCTCTTTCCCAGCTCTGCCTCATCCCATCTCTCTTTCCCAGCTCTGTCCCATCCCATCTCTCTTTTCCCAGCTCTGTCCCATCCCATCTCTCTTTTCCAAGCTTTGTCCCATCCCATCTCTCTTTTCCCAGCTCTGCCCAATTCCATCTCTTCTTTCCCAGCTCTGTCCCATCCCATCTCTCTTTTCCCAGCTCTGCCCCATCCCATCTCTCTTTTCCCAGCTCTGGGCCATCCCATCTCTCTTTTCCCAGCTCTGCCCCATCCCAGCTCTGTCCCATCCCATCTCTCTATTCCCAGCTCTGTCCCATCCCATCTCTCTTTTCCCAGCTCTGCCCCATCCCATCTCTCTTTTCCCAGCTCTGGGCCATCCCATCTCTCTTTTCCCAGCTCTGCCCCATCCCATCTCTCTTTTCCCAGCTCTGGGCCATCTCATCTCTCTTTTCCCAGCTCTGCCCCATCCCAGCTCTGTCCCATCCCATCTCTCTATTCCCAGCTCTGTCCCATCCCATCTCTCTTTTCCCAGATCTGCCCCATCCCATCTCTCTTTTCCCAGCTGTGTCCCATCCCATCTGTCTTTTCCCAGCTCTGCCTCATCCCATCTCTCTTTCCCAGCTCTGACTCATCCCATCTCTCTTTCCCAGCTCTGCCTCATCCCATCTCTCTTTTCCCAGCTCTGTCCCATCCCATCTCTCTTTTCCCAGCTCTGTACCATCCCATCTCTCTTTTCCCAGCTCTGCCTCATCCCATCTCTCTTTCCAAGCTCTACCTCATCCCATCTCTCTTTCCCAGCTCTGTCCCATCCCATCTCTATTTTCCCAGCTCTGTCCCATCCCATCTCTCTTTTCCCAGCTCTGCCCAATTCCATCTCTTCTTTCCCAGCTCTGTCCCATCCCATCTCTCTTTTCCCAGCTGTGCCTCATCCCATCTCTCTTTTCCCAGCTCTGCCTTATCCCATCTCCCTTTTCCAAGCTCTGCCCCACCCCATCTCTTTCTCCCAGCTCTGCCCCATCCCATCTCTCTTTTCCCAGCTCTGGGCAATCCCATCTCTCTTTTCCCAGCTCTGCCCCATCCCAGGTCTGTCCAATTTCATCTCTCTATTCCCAGCTCTGTCCCATCCCATCTCTCTTCTCCCAGCTCTACCCCATCCCATCTCTTTTTTCCCAGCTCTGTCCCATCCCATCTCTTTTTTTCCCAGCTCTGTCCCATCCCATCTCTCTTTTCCCAGATCTGCCCCATCCCATCTCTCTTTTCCCAGCTGTGTCCCATCCCATCTGTCTTTTCCCAGCTCTGCCTCATCCCATCTCTCTTTTCCAGCTCTGCCTCATCCCATCTCTCTTTTCCCAGCTCTTTCCCATCCCATCTCTCTTTTCCCAGCTCTGTACCATCCCATCTCTCTTTTCCCAGCTCTGCCTCATCCCATCTCTCTTTCCCAGCTCTGTCCCATCCCATCTCTCGTTTCCCAGCTCTGTCCAATCCCACCTCTCTTCTCCCAGCTCTGTCCCATCCCATCTCTCTTTTCCCAGCTCTGTCCCATACCATCTCTCTTTTCCCAGCTCTGCCCAATTCCATCTCTTCTTTCCCAGCTCTGTCCCATCCCATCTCTCTTTTCCCAGCTCTGCCTCATCCCATCTCTCTTTTCCCAGCTCTGCCTTATCCCATCTCTCTTTTCCCAGCTCTGTCCCATCCCATCTCTCTTCTCCCAGCTCTGCCCCATCCCATCTCCCTTTTCCAAGCTCTGCCCCATCCCATCTCTTTCTCCCAGCTCTGCCCCATCCCATCTCTCTTTTCCCAGCTCTGCCCAAGCCTATCTCTCTTTTCCCAGCTCTGTACCATCCCATCTCTCTTTTCCTAGCTCTGCCTCATCCCATCTCTCTTTCCCAGCTCTGCCTCATCCCATCTCTCTTTTCCCAGCTCTGTCCCATCCCATCTCTCTTTTCCCAGCTCTGTACCATCCCATCTCTCTTTTCCCAGCTCTGCCGCATCCCATCTCACTTTTCCCAGCTGTGCCGCATCCCATCTCTCTTTCCCAGCTCTGCCTCATCCCATCTCTCTTTCCCAGCTCTGTCCCATCCCATCTCTCTTTTCCCAGCTCTGTCCCATCCCATCTCTCTTTTCCAAGCTCTGTCCCATCCCATCTCTCTTTTCCCAGCTCTGCCCAATTCCATCTCTTCTTTCCCAGCTCTGTCCCATCCCATCTCTCTTTTCCCAGCTCTGCCTCATCCCATCTCTCTTTTCCCAGCTCTGCCTTATCCCATCTCTCTTTTCCCAGCTCTGTCCCATCCCATCTCTCCTCTCCCAGCTCTGCCCCATCCCATCTACCTTTTCCAAGCTCTGCCCCATCCCATCTCTTTCTCCCAGCTCTGCCCCATCCCATCTATCTTTTCCCAGCTCTGGGCCATCCCATCTCTCTTTTCCCAGCTCTGCCCCATCCCATCTCTCTATTCCCAGCTCTGTCCCATCCCATCTCGCTTCTCCCAGCTCTGCCCCATCCCATCTCTTTTTTCCCAGCTCTGCTTCATCCCATCACTCTTTTCCCAGCTCTGTCCGATCCCATCTCTCTTTTCCCAGATCTGCCCCATCCCATCTCTCTTTTCCCAGCTGTGTCCCATCCCATCTGTCTTTTCCCAGCTCTGCCTCATCCCATCTCTCTTTTCCCAGCTCTGCCTCATCCCATCTCTTTTTCCCAGCTCTGCCTCATCCCATCTCTCTTTCCCAGCTCTGCCTCATCCCATCTCTCTTTTCCCAGCTCTGTCCCATCCCATCTCTCTTTTCCCAGCTCATCCCATCCCATCTCTCTTTTCCCAGCTCTGCCTCATCCCATCTCTCTTTCCCAGCTCTGCGTCATCCCATCTCTCTTTCCCAGCTCTGTCCCATCCCATCTCTCTTTTCCCAGCTCTGTCCCATCCCATCTCTCTTTTCCAAGCTTTGTCCCATCCCATCTCTCTTTTCCCAGCTCTGCCCAATTCCATCTCTTCTTTCCCAGCTCTGTCCCATCCCATCTCTCTTTTCCCAGCTCTGCCCCATCCCATCTCTCTTTTCCCAGCTCTGGGCCATCCCATCTCTCTTTTCCCAGCTCTGCCCCATCCCAGCTCTGCCCCATCCCATCTCTCTTTTCCCAGCTGTGTCCCATCCCATCTGTCTTTTCCCAGCTCTGCCTTATCCCATCTGTCTTTTCCCAGCTCTGCCTCATCCCATCTCTCTTTCCCAGCTCTGACTCATCCCATCTCTCTTTCCCAGCTCTGCCTCATCCCATCTCTCTTTTCCCAGCTCTGTCCCATCCCATCTCTCTTTTCCCAGCTCTGTACCATCCCATCTCTCTTTTCCCAGCTCTGCCTCATCCCATCTCTCTTTCCAAGCTCTGCCTCATCCAATCTCTCTTTCCCAGCTCTGCCCCATCCCATCTCTATTTTCCCAGCTCTGTCCCATCCCATCTCTCTTTTCCCAGCTCTGCCCAATTCCATCTCTTCTTTCCCAGCTCTGTCCCATCCCATCTCTCTTTTCCCAGCTGTGCCTCATCCCATCTCTCTTTTCCCAGCTCTGCCTTATCCCATCTCCCTTTTCCAAGCTCTGCCCCACCCCATCTCTTTCTCCCAGCTCTGCCCCATCCCATCTCTCTTCTCCCAGCTCTGCCCCATCCCATCTCTCTTTTCCCAGCTCTGCCCCATCCCAGCTCTGTCCAATTTCATCTCTCTATTCCCAGCTCTGTCCCATCCCATCTCTCTTCTCCCAGCTCTGCCCCATCCCATCTCTTTTTTCCCAGCTCTGTCCCATCCCATCTCTTTTTTTCCCAGCTCTGTCCCATCCCATCTCTCTTTTCCCAGATCTGCCCCATCCCATCTCTCTTTTCTCCCAGCTCTGTCCCACCCCATCTCTCTTTTCCCAGCTCTGTCCCATCCCATCTCTCTTTTCCCAGCTCTGTCCCATCTCATCTCTCTTTTCCCAGCTCTGTCCCATCCCATCTCTCTTCTAAAAGCTCTGCCCCATTCCATCTCTCTTTTCCCAGCTCTGCCCCATCCCATCTCTCTTTTTTCGGCTCTGCCCCATCCCATCTCTCTTTTCCCAGCTCTGTTCCATCCCATCTCTCTTTTCCCAGCTCTGCCCCATCCCATCTCTCTTTTCCCAGCTCTGTCCCATCCCATCTCTCTTTTCCCAGCTCTGTCCCATCCCATCTCTCTTTTCCCAGCTCTGTCCCATCCCATCTCTCTTTTCCCAGCTCTGCCCCATCCCATCTCTCTTTTCCCAGCTCTGCCCCATCCCATCTCTTTTTTCCCAGCTCTGTCCCATCCCATCTCTCTTTTCTCAGCTCTGCCCCATCCAATCTCTCTTTTCCCAGCTCTGTCCCATCCCATCTCTCTTTTCCCAGCTCTGCCTCATCCCACCTCTCTTTTCCCAGCTCTGTCCCATCCCATCTCTCTTTTCCCAGCTCTGCCCCATCCCATCTCTCTTTTCCCAGCTCTGTCCCATCCCATCTCTCTTTTCCCAGCTCTGTCCCATCCCATCTCTCTTTTCCCACCTCTGCCCCATCCCATCTCTCTTCTCCCAGCTCTGCCCCATCCCATCTCTCTTTTCCCAGCTCTGTCCCATCCCATCTCTCTTTTCCCAGCTCTGTCCCATCCCATCTCTCTTTTCCCAGCTCTGTCCCATCCCATCTCTCGTTTCCCAGCTCTGTCCCATCCCATCTCTCTTTTCCCAGCTCTGCCCCATCCCATCTCTCTTTTCCCAGCTCTGTCCCATCCCATCTCTCTTTTCCCAGCTCTGTCCCATCCCATCTCTCTTCTCCCAGCTCTGCCTCATCCCATCTCTCTTCTCCCAGCTCTGCCCCATCCCATCTCTCTTCTGCCAGCTCTGCCCCATCCCATCTCTTTTCCCAGCTCTGTCCCATCCCATCTCTCTTCTCCCAGCTCTGCCCCATCCCATCTCTCTTTTCTCCCAGCTCTGTCCCACCCCATCTCTCTTTTCCAAGCTTTGTCCCATCCCATCTCTCTTTTCCCAGCTCTGCCCAATTCCATCTCTTCTTTCCCAGCTCTGTCCCATCCCATCTCTCTTTTCCCAGCTCTGCCCCATCCCATCTCTCTTTTCCCAGCTCTCGGCCATCCCATCTCTCTTTTCCCAGCTCTGCCCCATCCCAGCTCTGCCCCATCCCATCTCTCTTTTCCCAGCTGTGTCCCATCCCATCTGTCTTTTCCCAGCTCTGCCTCATCCCATCTGTCTTTTCCCAGCTCTGCCTCATCCCATCTCTCTTTCCCAGCTCTGACTCATCCCATCTCTCTTTCCCAGCTCTGCCTCATCCCATCTCTCTTTTCCCAGCTCTGTCCCATCCCATCTCTCTTTTCCCAGCTCTGTACCATCCCATCTCTCTTTTCCCAGCTCTGCCTCATCCCATCTCTCTTTCCAAGCTCTGCCTCATCCAATCTCTCTTTCCCAGCTCTGCCCCATCCCATCTCTATTTTCCCAGCTCTGTCCCATCCCATCTCTCTTTTCCCAGCTCTGCCCAATTCCATCTCTTCTTTCCCAGCTCTGTCCCATCCCATCTCTCTTTTCCCAGCTGTGCCTCATCCCATCTCTCTTTTCCCAGCTCTGCCTTATCCCATCTCCCTTTTCCAAGCTCTGCCCCACCCCATCTCTTTCTCCCAGCTCTGCCCCATCCCATCTCTCTTCTCCCAGCTCTGCCCCATCCCATCTCTCTTTTCCCAGCTCTGCCCCATCCCAGCTCTGTCCAATTTCATCTCTCTATTCCCAGCTCTGTCCCATCCCATCTCTCTTCTCCCAGCTCTGCCCCATCCCATCTCTCTTCTGCCAGCTCTGCCCCATCCCATCTCTTTTCCCAGCTCTGTCCCATCCCATCTCTCTTCTCCCAGCTCTGCCCCATCCCATCTCTCTTTTCCCAGCTGTGTCCCATCCCATCTGTCTTTTCCCAGCTCTGCCTCATCCCATCTCTCTTTTCCCAGCTCTGCCTCATCCCATCTCTCTTTTCCAGCTCTGCCTCATCCCATCTCTCTTTTCCCAGCTCTTTCCCATCCCATCTCTCTTTTCCCAGCTCTGTACCATCCCATCTCTCTTTTCCCAGCTCTGCCTCATCCCATCTCTCTTTCCGAGCTCTGTCCCATCCCATCTCTCTTTTCCCAGGTCTGTCCCATCCCATCTCTCTTTTCCCAGCTCTGTCCCATCCCATCTCTCTTTTCCCAGCTCTGTCCCATCCCATCTCTCTTTTCCCACCTCTGCCCCATCCCATCTCTCTTTTCCCAGCTCGGTCCCATCCCATCTCTCTTCTCCCAGCTCTGCCTCATCCCATCTCTCTTCTCCCAGCTCTGCCCCATCCCATCTCTCTTCTGCCAGCTCTGCCCCATCCCATCTCTTTTCCCAGCTCTGTCCCATCCCATCTCTCTTCTCCCAGCTCTGCCCCATCCCATCTCTCTTTTCTCCCAGCTCTGTCCCACCCCATCTCTCTTTTCCCAGCTCTGTCCCATCCCATCTCTCTTTTCCCAGCTCTGTCCCATCCCATCTCTCTTTTCCCAGCTCTGTCCCATCCCATCTCTCTTCTAAAAGCTCTGCCCCATTCCATCTCTCTTTTCCCAGCTCTGCCCCATCCCATCTCTCTTTTTTCGGCTCTGCCCCATCCCATCTCTCTTTTCCCAGCTCTGTTCCATCCCATCTCTCTTTTCCCAGCTCTGCCCCATCCCATCTCTCTTTTCCCAGCTCTGTCCCATCCCATCTCTCTTTTCCCAGCTCTGTCCCATCCCATCTCTCTTTTCCCAGCTCTGTCCCATCCCATCTCTCTTTTCCCAGCTCTGCCCCATCCCATCTCTCTTTTCCCAGCTCTGCCCCATCCCATCTCTTTTTTCCCAGCTCTGTCCCATCCCATCTCTCTTTTCCCAGCTCTGCCCCATCCAATCTCTCTTTTCCCAGCTCTGTCCCATCCCATCTCTCTTTTCCCAGCTCTGCCTCATCCCACCTCTCTTTTCCCAGCTCTGTCCCATCCCATCTCTCTTTTCCCAGCTCTGCCCCATCCCATCTCTCTTTTCCCAGCTCTGTCCCATCCCATCTCTCTTTTCCCAGCTCTGTCCCATCCCATCTCTCTTTTCCCACCTCTGCCCCATCCCATCTCTCTTCTCCCAGCTCTGCCCCATCCCATCTCTCTTTTCCCAGCTCTGTCCCATCCCATCTCTCTTTTCCCAGGTCTGTCCCATCCCATCTCTCTTTTCCCAGCTCTGTCCCATCCCATCTCTCGTTTCCCAGCTCTGTCCCATCCCATCTCTCTTTTCCCAGCTCTGCCCCATCCCATCTCTCTTTTCCCAGCTCTGTCCCATCCCATCTCTCTTTTCCCAGCTCTGTCCCATCCCATCTCTCTTCTCCCAGCTCTGCCTCATCCCATCTCTCTTCTCCCAGCTCTGCCCCATCCCATCTCTCTTCTGCTAGCTCTGCCCCATCCCATCTCTTTTCCCAGCTCTGTCCCATCCCATCTCTCTTCTCCCAGCTCTGCCCCATCCCATCTCTCTTTTCTCCCAGCTCTGTCCCACCCCATCTCTCTTTTCCCAGCTCTGTACCATCCCATCTCTCTTTTCCCAGCTCTGCCTCATCCCATCTCTTTCTCCCAGCTCTGCCTGCCTCATCCCATCTCTCTTTCCCAGCTCTGCCTCATCCCATCTCTCTTTTCCCAGCTCTGCCCCATCCCATCTCTCTTTTTTCGGCTCTGCCCCATCCCATCTCTCTTTTCCCAGCTCTGTCCCATCCCATCTCTCTTTTCTAAGCTCTGTCCCATCCCATCTCTCTTCTAACAGCTCTGCCCCATTCCATCTCTCTTTTCCCAGCCCTGCCCCATCCCATCAATATTTTCCCAGCTCTGCCCCATCCCATCTCTCTTTTCCCAGCTCTGCCCCATCCCATCTCTCTTCCCATCTTTATTTCCCAGCTCTGCCTCATCCCATCTCTCTTTTCCCAGCTCTGCCCCATCCCATCTCTCTTTTTTCGGCTCTGCCCCATCCCATCTCTCTTTTCCCAGCTCTGTTCCATCCCATCTCTCTTTTCCCAGCTCTGTCCCATCCCATCTCTCTTTTCCCAGCTCTGTCCCATCCCATCTCTCTTCTAACAGCTCTGCCCCATTCCATCTCTCTTTTCCCAGCCCTGCCCCATCCCATCAATCTTTTCCCAGCTCTGCCCCATCCCATCTCTCTTTTCCCAGCTCTGCCCCATCCCATCTTTCTTTTCCCAGCTCTGCCCCATCCCATCTCTCTTCCCATCTTTATTTCCCAGCTCTGCCTCATCCCATCTCTCTTTCCCAGCTCTGCCCCATCCCATCTCTCTTTTTCCAGCTCTGTACCATCCCATCTCTCTTTTCCCAGCTCTGCCTCATCCCATCTCTATTTCCCAGCTCTGCCCCATCCCATCTCTCTTTTCCCAGCTCTGTCCCATCCCATCTCTCTTTTCCCAGCTCTGTCCCATCCCATCTCTCTTTTCCCACATCTGCCCCATCCCATCTCTCTTCTCCCAGCTCTGCCCCATCCCATCTCTCTTTTCCCAGCTCTGTCCCATCCCATCTCTCTTTTCCCAGGTCTGTCCCATCCCATCTCTCTTTTCCCAGCTCTGTCCCATCCCATCTCTCTTTTTCCAGCTCTGTCCCATCCCATCTCTCTTTTCCCAGCTCTGCCCCATCCCATCTCTCTTTTCCCAGCTCTGTCCCATCCCATCTCTCTTTTCCCAGCTCTGTCCCATCCCATCTCTCTTCTCCCAGCTCTGCCTCATCCTATCTCTCTTCTCCCAGCTCTGCCCCATCCCATCTCTCTTCTCCCAGCTCTGCCCCATCCCATCTCTTTTCCCAGCTCTGTCCCATCCCATCTCTCTTCTCCCAGCTCTGCCCCATCCCATCTCTCTTTTCCCAGCTCTGCCTGCCTCATCCCATCTCTCTTTCCCAGCTCTGCCTCATCCCATCTCTCTTTTCCCAGCTCTGCCCCATCCCATCTCTCTTTTTTCGGCTCTGCCCCATCCCATCTCTCTTTTCCCAGCTCTGTTCCATCCCATCTCTCTTTTCCCAGCTCTGTCCCATCCCATCTCTCTTTTCCCAGCTCTGTCCCATCCCATCTCTCTTCTCCCAGCTCTGCCTCATCCCATCTCTCTTCTCCCAGCTCTGCCCCATCCCATCTCTCTTCTCCCAGCTCTGCCCCATCCCATCTCTTTTCCCAGCTCTGTCCCATCCCATCTCTCTTCTCCCAGCTCTGCCCCATCCCATCTCTCTTTTCTCCCAGCTCTGTCCCACCCCATCTCTCTTTTCCTGCTCTGTCCCATCCCATCTCTCTTTTCCCAGCTCTGCCCAAGCCTATCTCTCTTTTCCCAGCTATGTACCATCCCATCTCTCTTTTCCCAGCTCTGCCTCATCCCATCTCTTTTTCCCAGCTCTGCCTGCCTCATCCCATCTCTCTTTCCCAGCTCTGCCTCATCCCATCTCTCTTTTCCCAGCTCTGCCCCATCCCATCTCTCTTTTCCCAGCTCTTCCCCATCCCATCTCTCTTTCCCAACTCTGTCCCATCCCATCTCTCTTTTCCCAGCTCTGTCCCATCCCATCTCTCTTTTCCCAGCTCTGCCCCATCTCTCTTTTCCCAGCTCTGTCCCATCCCATCTCTCTTTTCCCAGCTCTGCCCTA
>CM051235.1:247816777-247916935 GCA_027917425.1 Gastrophryne carolinensis | reverse complement strand
GGTGATATGAGTAAAGGTGATGAAGGCAGAGGTAAGTGGAAGTGAGGTGGGCAGAGATAAGGTGAGGTGGGAAGAGGTGATATGAGTAAAGGTGATGAAGGCAGAGGTAAGTGGAAGTGAGGTGGGCAGAGATAAGGTGAGGTGGGAAGAGGTGATATGAGTAAAGGTGATAAAGGCAGAGGTAAGTGGAAGTGAGGTGGGCAGAGATAAGGTGAGGTGGAAGGAAGAAGGTGATGAAGGCAGAGGTAAGTGGAAGTGAGGTGGGCAGAGATAAGGTGAGGTGGGAAGAGGTGATATGAGTAAAGGTGATGAAGGCAGAGGTAAGTGGAAGTGAGGTGGGCAGAGATAAGGTGAGGTGGGAAGAGGTGATATGAGTAAAGGTGATGAAGGCAGAGGTAAGTGGAAGTGAGGTGGGCAGAGATAAGGTGAGGTGGGAAGAGGTGATATGAGTAAAGGTGATGAAGGCAGAGGTAAGTGGAAGTGAGGTGGGCAGAGATAAGGTGAGGTGGGAAGAGGTGATATGAGTAAAGGTGATGAAGGCAGAGGTAAGTGGAAGTGAGGTGGGCAGAGATAAGGTGAGGTGGGAAGAGGTGATATGAGTAAAGGTGATGAAGGCAGAGGTAAGTGGAAGTGAGGTGGGCAGAGATAAGGTGAGGTGGGAAGAGGTGATATGAGTAAAGGTGATGAAGGCAGAGGTAAGTGGAAGTGAGGTGGGCAGAGATAAGGTGAGGTGGGAAGAGGTGATATGAGTAAAGGTGATGAAGGCAGAGGTAAGTGGAAGTGAGGTGGGCAGAGATAAGGTGAGGTGGGAAGAGGTGATATGAGTAAAGGTGATGAAGGCAGAGGTAAGTGGAAGTGAGGTGGGCAGAGATAAGGTGAGGTGGGAAGAGGTGATATGAGTAAAGGTGATGAAGGCAGAGGTAAGTGGAAGTGAGGTGGGCAGAGATAAGGTGAGGTGGGAAGAGGTGATATGAGTAAAGGTGATGAAGGCAGAGGTAAGTGGAAGTGAGGTGGGCAGAGATAAGGTGAGGTGGGAAGAGGTGATATGAGTAAAGGTGATGAAGGCAGAGGTAAGTGGAAGTGAGGTGGGCAGAGATAAGGTGAGGTGGGAAGAGGTGATATGAGTAAAGGTGATGAAGGCAGAGGTAAGTGGAAGTGAGGTGGGCAGAGATAAGGTGAGGTGGGAAGAGGTGATATGAGTAAAGGTGATGAAGGCAGAGGTAAGTGGAAGTGAGGTGGGCAGAGATAAGGTGAGGTGGGAAGAGGTGATATGAGTAAAGGTGATGAAGGCAGAGGTAAGTGGAAGTGAGGTGGGCAGAGATAAGGTGAGGTGGGAAGAGGTGATATGAGTAAAGGTGATGAAGGCAGAGGTAAGTGGAAGTGAGGTGGGCAGAGATAAGGTGAGGTGGGAAGAGGTGATATGAGTAAAGGTGATGAAGGCAGAGGTAAGTGGAAGTGAGGTGGGCAGAGATAAGGTGAGGTGGGAAGAGGTGATATGAGTAAAGGTGATGAAGGCAGAGGTAAGTGGAAGTGAGGTGGGCAGAGATAAGGTGAGGTGGGAAGAGGTGATATGAGTAAAGGTGATAAGGCAGAGGTAAGTGGAAGTGAGGTGGGCAGAGATAAGGTGAGGTGGGAAGAGGTGATTGAAGGCAGAGGTAAGTGGAAGTGAGGTGGGCAGAGATAAGGTGAGGTGGGAAGAGGTGATATGAGTAAAGGTGATGAAGGCAGAGGTAAGTGGAAGTGAGGTGGGCAGAGATAAGGTGAGGTGGGAAGAGGTGATATGAGTAAAGGTGATGAAGGCAGAGGTAAGTGGAAGTGAGGTGGGCAGAGATAAGGTGAGGTGGGAAGAGGTGATATGAGTAAAGGTGATAAAGGCAGAGGTAAGTGGAAGTGAGGTGGGCAGAGATAAGGTGAGGTGGGAAGAGGTGATGAAGGCAGAGGTAAGTGGAAGTGAGGTGGGCAGAGATAAGGTGAGGTGGGAAGAGGTGATATGAGTAAAGGTGATGAAGGCAGAGGTAAGTGGAAGTGAGGTGGGCAGAGATAAGGTGAGGTGGGAAGAGGTGATATGAGTAAAGGTGATGAAGGCAGAGGTAAGTGGAAGTGAGGTGGGCAGAGATAAGGTGAGGTGGGAAGAGGTGATGAAGGCAGAGGTAAGTGGAAGTGAGGTGGGCAGAGATAAGGTGAGGTGGGAAGAGGTGATATGAGTAAAGGTGATGAAGGCAGAGGTAAGTGGAAGTGAGGTGGGCAGAGATAAGGTGAGGTGGGAAGAGGTGATATGAGTAAAGGTGATGAAGGCAGAGGTAAGTGGAAGTGAGGTGGGCAGAGATAAGGTGAGGTGGGAAGAGGTGATATGAGTAAAGGTGATAAAGGCAGAGGTAAGTGGAAGTGAGGTGGGCAGAGATAAGGTGAGGTGGAAAGAGGTGATGAAGGCAGAGGTAAGTGGAAGTGAGGTGGGCAGAGATAAGGTGAGGTGGGAAGAGGTGATATGAGTAAAGGTGATGAAGGCAGAGGTAAGTGGAAGTGAGGTGGGCAGAGATAAGGTGAGGTGGGAAGAGGTGATATGAGTAAAGGTGATGAAGGCAGAGGTAAGTGGAAGTGAGGTGGGCAGAGATAAGGTGAGGTGGGAAGAGGTGATATGAGTAAAGGTGATAAAGGCAGAGGTAAGTGGAAGTGAGGTGGGCAGAGATAAGGTGAGGTGGAAAGAGGTGATGAAGGCAGAGGTAAGTGGAAGTGAGGTGGGCAGAGATAAGGTGAGGTGGGAAGAGGTGATATGAGTAAAGGTGATAAAGGCAGAGGTAAGTGGAAGTGAGGTGGGCAGAGATAAGGTGAGGTGGGAAGAGGTGATATGAGTAAAGGTGATGAAGGCAGAGGTAAGTGGAAGTGAGGTGGGCAGAGATAAGGTGAGGTGGGAAGAGGTGATATGAGTAAAGGTGATAAGGCAGAGGTAAGTGGAAGTGAGGTGGGCAGAGATAAGGTGAGGTGGGAAGAGGTGATGAAGGCAGAGGTAAGTGGAAGTGAGGTGGGCAGAGATAAGGTGAGGTGGGAAGAGGTGATATGAGTAAAGGTGATAAAGGCAGAGGTAAGTGGAAGTGAGGTGGGCAGAGATAAGGTGAGGTGGGAAGAGGTGATGAAGGCAGAGGTAAGTGGAAGTGAGGTGGGCAGAGATAAGGTGAGGTGGGAAGAGGTGATATGAGTAAAGGTGATGAAGGCAGAGGTAAGTGGAAGTGAGGTGGGCAGAGATAAGGTGAGGTGGGAAGAGGTGATATGAGTAAAGGTGATAAAGGCAGAGGTAAGTGGAAGTGAGGTGGGCAGAGATAAGGTGAGGTGGGAAGAGGTGATATGAGTAAAGGTGATGAAGGCAGAGGTAAGTGGAAGTGAGGTGGGCAGAGATAAGGTGAGGTGGGAAGAGGTGATATGAGTAAAGGTGATAAAGGCAGAGGTAAGTGGAAGTGAGGTGGGCAGAGATAAGGTGAGGTGGGAAGAGGTGATGAAGGCAGAGGTAAGTGGAAGTGAGGTGGGAAGAGGTGATATGAGTAAAGGTGATAAAGGCAGAGGTAAGTGGAAGTGAGGTGGGCAGAGATAAGGTGAGGTGGGAAGAAGTGATGAAGGCAGAGGTAAGTGGAAGTGAGGTGGGCAGAGATAAGGTGAGGTGGGAAGAGGTGATATGAGTAAAGGTGATGAAGGCAGAGGTAAGTGGAAGTGAGGTGGGCAGAGATAAGATGAGGTGGGAAGAGGTGATATGAGTAAAGGTGATAAAGGCAGAGGTAAGTGGAAGTGAGGTGGGCAGAGATAAGGTGAGGTGGGAAGAGGTGATATGAGTAAAGGTGATAAAGGCAGAGGTAAGTGGAAGTGAGGTGGGCAGAGATAAGGTGAGGTGGGAAGAGGTGATGAAGGCAGAGGTAAGTGGAAGTGAGGTGGGCAGAGATAAGGTGAGGTGGGAAGAGGTGATATGAGTAAAGGTGATGAAGGCAGAGGTAAGTGGAAGTGAGGTGGGCAGAGATAAGGTGAGGTGGGAAGAGGTGATATGAGTAAAGGTGATAAAGGCAGAGGTAAGTGGAAGTGAGGTGGGCAGAGATAAGGTGAGGTGGGAAGAGGTGATATGAGTAAAGGTGATGAAGGCAGAGGTAAGTGGAAGTGAGGTGGGCAGAGATAAGGTGAGGTGGGAAGAGGTGATATGAGTAAAGGTGATAAAGGCAGAGGTAAGTGGAAGTGAGGTGGGCAGAGATAAGGTGAGGTGGGAAGAGGTGATGAAGGCAGAGGTAAGTGGAAGTGAGGTGGGCAGAGATAAGGTGAGGTGGGAAGAGGTGATATGAGTAAAGGTGATGAAGGCAGAGGTAAGTGGAAGTGAGGTGGGCAGAGATAAGGTGAGGTGGGAAGAGGTGATATGAGTAAAGGTGATAAAGGCAGAGGTAAGTGGAAGTGAGGTGGGCAGAGATAAGGTGAGGTGGGAAGAGGTGATGAAGGCAGAGGTAAGTGGAAGTGAGGTGGGCAGAGATAAGGTGAGGTGGGAAGAGGTGATATGAGTAAAGGTGATAAAGGCAGAGGTAAGTGGAAGTGAGGTGGGCAGAGATAAGGTGAGGTGGGAAGAGGTGATGAAGGCAGAGGTAAGTGGAAGTGAGGTGGGCAGAGATAAGGTGAGGTGGGAAGAGGTGATATGAGTAAAGGTGATGAAGGCAGAGGTAAGTGGAAGTGAGGTGGGCAGAGATAAGGTGAGGTGGGAAGAGGTGATATGAGTAAAGGTGATAAAGGCAGAGGTAAGTGGAAGTGAGGTGGGCAGAGATAAGGTGAGGTGGGAAGAGGTGATATGAGTAAAGGTGATGAAGGCAGAGGTAAGTGGAAGTGAGGTGGGCAGAGATAAGGTGAGGTGGGAAGAGGTGATATGAGTAAAGGTGATAAAGGCAGAGGTAAGTGGAAGTGAGGTGGGCAGAGATAAGGTGAGGTGGGAAGAGGTGATGAAGGCAGAGGTAAGTGGAAGTGAGGTGGGCAGAGATAAGGTGAGGTGGGAAGAGGTGATATGAGTAAAGGTGATAAAGGCAGAGGTAAGTGGAAGTGAGGTGGGCAGAGATAAGGTGAGGTGGGAAGAGGTGATGAAGGCAGAGGTAAGTGGAAGTGAGGTGGGCAGAGATAAGGTGAGGTGGGAAGAGGTGATATGAGTAAAGGTGATGAAGGCAGAGGTAAGTGGAAGTGAGGTGGGCAGAGATAAGGTGAGGTGGGAAGAGGTGATATGAGTAAAGGTGATAAAGGCAGAGGTAAGTGGACGTGAGGTGGGCAGAGATAAGGTGAGGTGGGAAGAGGTGATATGAGTAAAGGTGATAAAGGCAGAGGTAAGTGGAAGTGAGGTGGGCAGAGATAAGGTGAGGTGGGAAGAGGTGATATGAGTAAAGGTGATGAAGGCAGAGGTAAGTGGAAGTGAGGTGGGCAGAGATAAGGTGAGGTGGGAAGAGGTGATATGAGTAAAGGTGATAAAGGCAGAGGTAAGTGGAAGTGAGGTGGGCAGAGATAAGGTGAGGTGGGAAGAGGTGATGAAGGCAGAGGTAAGTGGAAGTGAGGTGGGCAGAGATAAGGTGAGGTGGGAAGAGGTGATGAAGGCAGAGGTAAGTGGAAGTGAGGTGGGCAGAGATAAGGTGAGGTGGGAAGAGGTGATATGAGTAAAGGTGATGAAGGCAGAGGTAAGTGGAAGTGAGGTGGGCAGAGATAAGGTGAGGTGGGAAGAGGTGATATGAGTAAAGGTGATAAAGGCAGAGGTAAGTGGACGTGAGGTGGGCAGAGATAAGGTGAGGTGGGAAGAGGTGATATGAGTAAAGGTGATAAAGGCAGAGGTAAGTGGAAGTGAGGTGGGCAGAGATAAGGTGAGGTGGGAAGAGGTGATATGAGTAAAGGTGATGAAGGCAGAGGTAAGTGGAAGTGAGGTGGGCAGAGATAAGGTGAGGTGGGAAGAGGTGATATGAGTAAAGGTGATAAAGGCAGAGGTAAGTGGAAGTGAGGTGGGCAGAGATAAGGTGAGGTGGGAAGAGGTGATGAAGGCAGAGGTAAGTGGAAGTGAGGTGGGCAGAGATAAGGTGAGGTGGGAAGAGGTGATATGAGTAAAGGTGATAAAGGCAGAGGTAAGTGGAAGTGAGGTGGGCAGAGATAAGGTGAGGTGGGAAGAGGTGATATGAGTAAAGGTGATAAAGGCAGAGGTAAGTGGAAGTGAGGTGGGCAGAGATAAGGTGAGCTAGGCAGATGTGCCAGGTCTGCAACTGACAGCAGTGTGGCGCATGTTGTGCATCCCTGATTTATGTATACTAATAAAATGGAAGTTGTCTTACATATACATGTGGATTGTTACTTACAATCTTTAATTTGCTTATTTATCAGGCTGGCCAAAGAAGAAATGAACAAACAGGAGCTTCGGCACAGGGTGCGCATGGCCGACAATGAAGTGATGGACGCCTTCCGTAAGATAATGGCTGCCCGGCAGAAGAAAAGGACCCCGACCAAAAAAGAGAAGGATCAGGCTTGGAAGGCTCTAAAAGAAAGGGAGAGCATACTGAAATTGTTGGACGGGTAAAAACAGACCTCTAAAAGGAGGATTTCATGGTGTATAATGATGGCAGCAGATTGGGTCGTTTTAGACCTAGTCATCTGATTATTGCCCCCCCCCCCCCCCCCCTCCCCGACCCCTGAAGTTTGTGTGTAAAGTAATTCCAATCGGGGTCCTGTAGCTGGATAATGGCTTGGCAGGATGGTCGTGCCCTCTTGTGGTTGATTTGGTGACTGCTTGCATTATTTCTGGTCCCGCCAAATCTGATTAAGTTATAGTTAATGGACAGTCCGTGGGGCAAGAAGCTCTGTATAATAGGGTGAGTGCAGGTGAGTAAGGATCACGATCCCTGCATACCTGTGTGCCACAATTCATTTAACAATAATTTATTAAAGCTGCCGCAAGGGAGCATGTCCTGGCTACCCTACCACCCGTGTCATTTGCTGACTCGTCTTTGACTTAAGGTAACTGACTACATGGCAGTCCATGAAATACAACATCTGAGGAAGCAGCAGAGGTGCAGCCAGTCAACAAAACTATCAAATTGGACGTAAAAGGCCCCTATTTGGGATGCCTCTAGTGTTTACAGCTACAGAAAGCCTGATGATATGCTACATACTCACCTATTTCCACATTCCTGAAGTGGCTAGATGCTGCAGATGGGTGGCATCCTTATACTCTCTGCACCCATTAGGCTATTAGTCTTCTGGTGGTGGAGCATGGATGCCCCTGCTCTGCTGCATGTAGCCATCACATGAATGCAGAACTAGACGAGCCTTGTGAGACTTTTGGTATACTTTAAGCAGAGAGTGCCAGTATCTACTCACTGTGGCCTTCCATTTATTTAACACATCATGGGTAATCTCCGATTTCCACTCCAGCTAAAATCTGAATTTGAATGGGTTGGGGGAGGAGCTCAACCTAGCGGTAAGTAAAGGTGAGAACAGATTCAGTTTGGTTACTGGAGACCTGAAGTTCATTGTACTGGACCTAATGGTGGAAACCTACATGAAATACTAGGACTCCCCTTCTGGTTCCATTGACGCTCATGGTTGTTTGTGAAAGTGGTCCTAACGTCTGCAGTGCCTAAAAGTGCCCCCAGAGGGTGCCTGGATTTGGGATGCCCCGCAATGTACAAATAAATAACAAGCAAAATGTTCTGGGGCTATTACTTACTGGCTGCTACTGTAGCCAACAGGGCAAGTGCATCGCTGCTCCCCTGGTTTCCCCACATGACTATTGGCAACCTGTCAGGTTCATGGACAAACTAGTGTAGCAGATATACACCTCTGCTGAAGTGTTGTCAGGTGGTTTGGGGCACCCAGAAGTAAGTGAGTAATGAGACCGGCTTGTTTGTTCTTTTACATAGTGGAACTTTTAGACTCTGAAGTTGGTTCTAAAGTCTTTTCAGATTTTAGAGCTACTTTAAGTTTTTGATCACCAGCCATCAGTGAGGTCCGCTAATACCCCCACCACTCGGGCATCCTTGGACTTGGGAGTATTTAGGTCCGATTCTGGCCTTCCAAGGTATTTTTAACTAGCAGGGCATCCCAAATGGAGATTCCTGGGGGTGGGTGTGTTAGACCAACCTGGTAAGGGGAATGTTCCAGATGTTTAGGATGGATGTTTTTTTCAAAATCCTTGAATTCAGAAGTGGTTAATGCATTTTGGAATACGTTCCCAGCACAAACTTATATGTGCCCTTGTGCAACCCAGGAAGTAAATAGCATCAGTAGCATCCTCTAATCCCCTAATCTGGAGTTCTCCTTTAAGATGCCAACTGTAATCTGCTTATAAGATACTTATTGTGCATTGTCAGTTTCTGGTATGTGTTGGTGTTGTGTGTTTTTTTTTTTTTTTTTTTCCTTTTTATTCTAAGTGTGCCATACACTCCATCTTCATGACATGTGGGTAATCTCCAGTAGAGGGCGAACTTCTGCATAGATGAATATACAAAAAAAGAAAGCCCCTCCCAGTCCATATATACCTGGGACCTCCCACCAATTTCCCAGTTCCTTCTCTGTAGGGAAGGCGACAAGACAGAAGATGAAGACTTCTTTTACTTGCAGGTAAGCCGGGCCCGAGCCCGGCCATTTATTATCCCTATTACTGCCAGGACCCTTTTTAAATTGCCCCGATTTGAGCCTCCCAGCTTAGGCTGTGGGTCCTGGTGAGGGTAGGAGCACCCTATGGGTGCGGAAAGAGCCTTGCTCCACCGTGAGGCCCCATTATGGGGTAGGCGGTTATCCAGGTTTTTGGTTCCCTACATGCCTGTGGCCTTATTATGGCTGGGTTCCCACCCCCCCTTCCGGGTCCCTTACTTCCCTCTAGGGGGGGGGGGGGGGGGCTGGTTTGTCATCCTCGGTCTCTCCCTTTTTCATTTATTAAGATTTATATATGAGTGTATGTGTGTGTTGGTGTTTCACTTTACTTTGTGTTGTGTGTGAGTGTGGATCTCCTGGAAGCATCCCTGGATGAATTGGTGCATGGTGCTTTACTAGCCCGTGGTGGCTTTCCTGTTAGCCTGGGGAGCTTCTCTCCCTCAGGCTGTGTTAAGAAAAGGGGGCGGATCCGGGCGCTCGGCGCGGTCGTGGTAGCCCCGCCCCTCGTTCGGCGCGTTTTGCGGGGGCTTCACTGGCCAGATCCGTGCTGCTGGGAGGGGGGTGGGGCCGGAAAAGCGCGCCTTCGGCATTGGCCCGCCCCCCTTCTCTTCCTGCTTCTCGGCTTCTCCTCAGATCGGGGGCCATTTTTGCTGCCTTGCTGCGGTTGCTGCTGCCTTTCTTGGGGACGGGTAGGGGCCTGTTGGCCACCTCTTTGTCACTTGGGGGTCCCTCTCTGGTGGGGGGGGCCCTGTGGTGCTGTTTTTTTGCGGGTTTATTTACTGTATAGTAATTGATATGCCTTATTGTGTGTTGCAGATTGCTTCATTATTGTGCATGTTAAGGGGTTCCTCCTGGTCTGGGGTCCCTAGTGTAAATTTGATCACCTCAAATCCTCCCACCGGGACTTTTAAGGGGCATCCCGGGTTGCTTTGGCGTAAATTCCCTGCGGTCTTGCGACTGACCAGAAAAATCACCATATGGAGGCTACGCAGGATACTGTGCTCGGGCTCCCTCTGGGACAATCCGGGCCATGTGTGGGGTGTGGGGTATCCCTTACGGGGGAGAATGTGCTGATCTGTATACCATGTGCACAAGAGGCCATAACGCGGCAGTCTGGTACCCAGCCTTCTGGGGCGGCTCCTCCCGCTTCATCGCCTTCCCCTCCCCGCCTTATCCGTACCCCAAGTGACATTGGTGCCAGCGGGGAGTCACACTCTGATGTTTGTGCTAGGTTGGCCAGCATCGAGAAATTTATTGGTAGCATGGTGGGCAAGAAGGCCCAGGCTAAATAGAGACATTTGTCATCGGCCCAGCCCTTGTGGGATGTTGACGACGATTCCATTGATTTGTCGGATTATTCCCCGTTAGGGGAGGGGGAATTGTATGAGGAAACGGAGACTGACTATGTACAGTCTGGTGATGCTGATGTCGGGCAAGCGCTGGGAGATGCCGTCGATACGGCCACTGTTTTGTCACATCTATTGGAGGTGTTGGATATTGACCCGCCTGAGGCGACTCCTCTCAGGAAGGGGGAATTTTTGGGGGCCCGCAAGCCCTGTCTGGAATTCCCTACCCAGGGTCACTTTGATGCGCTGATCCTGAAAGAATGGGAAAGGCCCAGTCGGCTTCCTGGTGCTCCTCAGGTATGGGATAAGAAGTATCCTTTCCCGGTGGAGGCGGTTAAGCAATGGTCTTCTCCTCCCGAGGTTGACGCGCCAGTTTTAGGTTTGACCAACTCTTCTGTGCTGAACACCCCTGACGCCACTTCCCTTAAGGATGGCGAGGATAAGTGCCTTGATCAGATGGCGTGTCACGCATTTGCCAGTGTGGGCTTGGCCCTGCGGTCTGTTTGTGCATCTGCCCTAGTGTCACTTGCTACCAGGTCTCTTATTGGGGACTGGCTGAGTTCGCTACCTTTAAGAGATGTGAATTGTTCATGGGTTTTGTCTTGGCTGCTATGGAAGATTCTATTGTCATGTGTAGCAGGACTTCAGCCCTATTGGTGGCTATGCGCAGATTGGTCTGGCTCCGACAGTGGACGGCGGATTTTGGGGCCAAGAAGTCGTTTACAGCTCTTCCCTTCCTGGGTGCGCGGCTGTTTGGAGATAAATTGGATGCTGTTGCTAAGGGAGGTAAGTTACCTCAGCGGTAGAAACAGCGCCGTCCCTTTCGGGGGGCTGACTCGTTCATTCCTTCCTTTCGAGGGGCCAGAGCGGTAGAGGTTTGGCCTTCTTGGGTGTCAGGAGCTCGGCCTGGAACAGAGGCAGATGTCAGGCACGTCCCGCGGCTGCCTGGGGTTCCAAGCCTAAGCCCGCCGTTAAACAGGCTCAACAATGATGGGGCGCCCTCGCCCGCACGGGTGGGGGGGGGGGCGGCTGCGGCTCTTCTTCCAGGTCTGGGCCTGGGAGGTCACAGACATTTGGATTTTGGAAGTGGTCTCCTCCGGGTACAAACTGGAGTTCGAGTACTGGCTGTCTCCAAGATTCTTAAGGTCTCGGGTGCCCTCGGATCCTCAGGCTGCACAGGGGCTCCTGTTAGCAGTAAAAAACCTGGACATGGGAGTTATTTGCCTCAGTTGGAGAGAGGCAGGGGTTACTACCCCAACCTTTTCACGGTTCCCAAAAAGGGGGGTTCAGTGAGACCCATTCTAGATCTCAAAGTTCTCAACAGGTTTATCAGAGCCAAAAAGTTCCGCTTGGAGACTCTGCGCTCGGCTATCAATTCCCTTTGCCAAGGGGATTTTATGACATCCATAGACATCAAGGATGCGTATCTGCATGTTCAGATTTTTTCCGGCACATCAGAGATTCCTCTGGTTTGCGGTGGAGGATCAACTTTTTCAGTTTGTAGCCCTTCCCTTCGGACTGACCTCGGCGCCGAGGGTCTTCACCAAGGTCTTGGCGAGAATAATGGCTCTGCTCAGAGCTCAGGGCATTCGCATTGTGCCTTATCTGGACGACCTTTTTCCCTCCGTCAGGCGGAGCTGGACACCCACCAGGTGGTGTCGACTCTGGAGAGGTTCGGGTGGGTGATCAACCACCCCAAGTCTTCTCTCTCTCCGTCACGAGTTATTTCATTTCTGGGCATGAATCTGGATACCATTCAGGCCAGTGTGTTTCTCCCCCAGACCAAGGTGCAGGGGATTCAGGATCTGATCATCCTTCTTTGGGCCAGTCCTTGTCCCTCTATCCGACAGGGGATGAAACTGGTGGGCTTGATGGTGTCCTCCTTCGAGGCGGTACCGTTTGCACAGTTTTGCATGAGATCTCTTCAACTCTTCACCTATTGACGCATTTGGACAGGTGTCCGCAGTCATTGGATCAACCTTTCAGGATGTCTCCCAGGGTTCAGCAGTCCCTTCGGTGGTGGCTGGACGCGAGCAACCTGTTGAAGGGCGATTTCCTTTCTGGTCCCTTGTTGGGAGGCGGTTACCACGGATGCCAGCCTGTCGGGCTGGGGAGGTTATTGGAAAAGTCATCAGTTCAGCGGGGTGTGGGGTCCTCAGGAGGCTCACACCTCCATCAATGTCTTTGAGCTCAAAGCCATCCGACTGGTTCTGGCATGGCTGACCTCACATTTAAAGGGTCTACCGGTTCAGGTTCCTTCAGATAACCGAACGGCGGTAGCTTACATCAATCACCAAGGAGGGACTTGCAGCAGGAGTGCCCTCAGGGAAGTCTCTCTGATCCTGCACTGGGCGGAGAGCAATGTTCCTTGCATTTCGGCAGTCTACTTTCCGGGAGTGGAGAACACGGAGGCGGATTCCCTGAGCAGAGGATCCTCTTGCCAAGGAGAGTGGTCTCTCAACCCCGAGGTTTTTCTGGATCTTTGCCGCAAGTGGGGGACTCCGGAGTTGGATCTCTTTGCCTCGAGGCACAATCACAAACTTCCGGCCTTTGTGTCTCTTTCTCAGGATCCTCTATCTCTGGCAGTGGACGCCTTGTCCCTTGCTTGGAAGGATCTGGGTTTTATGTACCTGTTTCCGTCCATCTCCATGCTGGGCAAGGTAGTTCGCAAACTGGTTCTAGAAGGGGCACCAGCAATTCTGGTGGCTCCAAGGTGGCCAAGAAGGGTTTGGTACGCAGACGTTGTAAGGCTGGCCGTAGATCAGTACCGGCTTCCCATGTTGCCGGATCTGTTATCTCAGGGTATACTACTTTACCCCAATTTACAAATGCTGGCTTTGACAGCTTGGCTGCTGAAACCTTCATTCTGAAGGAGGAAGGTTTGTCTGCGGCCGTTGTTCAGACTTTGATTAGAGCTAGGAAGCGGTCCTCTTCTGGCATTTACTATAGGACTTGGAGGTCCTATATTGATTGGTGTGCGGCTAGGGCCTTGCCTTGTAGGGTGTTTTCGATTCCTAGGATTTTGGAGTTTCTTCAGCATCATCTGGATCTTGGGTTCCAGCTTAGTACTTTGAAAGGACAGGTTTCTGCTCTGTCAGTTTTTTTCAAGAGGTCTTTTGCCTTACACCCACTGGTTAAGACCTTTTTTCCAAGGGGTCGCGCATGTGCGGCCCCCTCGGAAGGCTGTGGTTTCCGGTTTGGGATTTGAATTTGGTTCTTTCGGCTCTCCAGGGTCCTCCTTTTGAGCCGCTACAGGATATTGCTCTTTCGGTTCTTGGTGGCTATTACCTCTGTTCGGCGTGTCTCTGAGTTGGCGGCTCTGTCGATTCAGGCCCCTTACTTTGAGAGACACCAGGACAAGGTGGTTTTTCGCTTTAAGTCAGATTTCCTTCCTAAGGTGGTGTCTGCCTTCCACCTCAATCAGGATATTGTTCTCCCTTCCTTGTGTCCTAAGCCTAACAATGACAAGGAGTGGGTTCTGCACAATTTGGATGTCGTTCGCTGCGTGAAGTTCTATTTGGTGACTACTTCTTCTTTCCGCAAGACGGATGCTATTTTCGTGGTGCCCTGCGGGCCCAGGAAAGGATTGGCGTCCACCAAGTCTACCATTAGTAAATGGATTTGTCAGGCCATTGTTGGGGCCTATTCTGCTGAGGGGAGGACTCCCCTTTTTAGGGTCACTGCACACTCTACTCGTGCTGTTGGGGCTTCCTGGGCTTTTCAGCACCAGGCTTCTGTTGAACAAGTTTGTAAGGCTGCTACTTGGTCTTCCGTTCATACTTTTTCCAAGTTTTACAAGGTTGATGTGCGGGCTTCAGCGGATGCTGTTTTTGGCCGCAAGGTTCTGCAAGCTGCAGTGGTTTGAGTTGGTACATTCTTTACTGTTTCTGGTTCCCACCCATGACGGACACTGCTATTGGATGTCCCAGATGTCATGAAGATCGAAGGAGTGTATGGCACACTTAGAATAATACCGTTTTGTGTGTACTCACCTTTAAAACGGGTATTATGAGTGTGCCATACACTCCACTTCGCCCCACCCCTTTTTCTCAGGTATTCTGGGGCTTTTATATGGTGAACCATGGTTTTGATTGTTAAGGTTATATTTGGTTCTTTCTGGTCCCCTTACTGCTTTTATACACTGGGAAATTGGTGGGAGGTCCCAGGTATATATGGACTAGGAGGGGCTTTCTTTTTTTGCATATTCATCTCTGCAGAAGTTCGCCCTCTACTGGAGATTACCCAAATGTCATGAAGATCGAAGTGGAGTGTATGGCACACTCATAATACCCGTTTTAAAGGTGAGTACTCACAAAACGGTATTTTTATGTTTTTATTGTACCAATATTGTGTTGATGGCTGTTTTTATTTTTATTAATGAAATGGATGTGAAATTATTTTGAATGTGATAAAATAAAATGACTTGTCACAAATCTGTTTATTTTTTTACAGCTAGCTCTGATTCTTAGAGTCATATTTCAGGCAAAGCCAATTGTTAGCCCAGTGTGTCGGGCTTCGTTTGGCAACAAACTGTTTTCCATTTTTAAAGCGGACTTTCAGCCTGAATAAGAGCCTCTTAAATGTCCCCCCCCCTTTACATACAGATTGCCTACATTAAACCAGACCTTCACCCTGAATAAGAGCCTATTTTATATGTTTCCCACACCCTGTACATACAGATTGCTCACATTAAAAATTATCCTACCTGCACCTACTGCATTTTATGAGCCTTGAAACATCCAAGATGGCAGCTTATGGAGCATCAGACTGCCTGCAGACAGGGAGTGTCTTCTGACTGTGTTGCTCTGAATTTTGGGATTGCTGTCCTTTTCCTGACCCAAGCTCTGCTCTGTCTGTGCAAAGCACAGCTATAACCCCACCCCCTGCACTTTATCCCACTCTCCTCTCCCCAGTTTGTGATGCTTCTGAGTCAAGATGGCAGCGCCCATATCCTAGAGTCCTGAACAGTGTTGCAGCACGGTGGGGGAAAGAATAATAAGTAAGTGACTAAAAACGTAAAATCTATTAATTTTAGATTCTGGGGAATAGTTTTTTAAGGGTCTGGGCTTTTCATTAAATCATGGTAAAGGTCCGGTTTAAATTGAAGAAGAAATGGCCGAGATATAGAGGCTTTCAATTTCACCTTATGATTTCTCTTCTGAAGCAAGTGGGTGTGGTGACCCTTGGCTGCATAATAATCGGCATAATGGGCGGGGTCTGTAAGAGCCCGATAACTTGCTTTAGACACCCTGGCTGTACTCCTTCCCTCTCTTCACTGTTGCTAGACCACATTAGAGCCCATGCCTGCACCTAGATGCAAATGCGCATGGGCACTTCCAGGCACACATGCGTGCACTCACGAACGCACATGTTCGCACCCCCAGACACGCATGCACATTCCCAAACGCGCATGTGCACTCCCTGGCTTGTGCTCATGCACCCACTGGCCAGGAGGAGTGGGGGTGCAGCAACCAAACATATGCTGCCTCTCCATCTTTTTTTTAATAAGTGACTGAAAAATCCCTTTAAAGCGAAACAAACCCCACCAGTGGCTGACCTGGAATTTAAGATTTCAGGGCTGGCCGCTGGCTTTTCACTGGGGCATCCTGAATTTGGATGCCCCGTAGTGTGATCCCCCTGGTTGCCTGTAAAAACTCACCTTACCCTGCTCCATCGGTGCATGCAAGTGCTCTTGTCGAATCCAAGCCCTTTGCCGAATAGAAGTAAACACGACAAAAGGCTCTGATTGTTGTGAATGGGGAGTGGGGGCAGCCACATCCATGGCGTCATGATCGCTCTCCCATTGGAGAAGTGCCCACACATGGAAATGTGAGTTGTAGTGAGCGAACTGGGGGTCTCACACTTTGGGACACCCTAATTTGGGATGCCATGAAACAAAGCCCAGGAAAATTTCTGGGTTTTCTTCCACTTTAAAGCAGATCTCCAGTCCAAAAATTAAAGCTTAGTAAATTGCTTATATAAACTGTTTGAGAGCGCTTAAAGAGGAGCAACACCCCTGATGTCTTTAAGACTCTTGGGGAGGGGGGTTACTCTACTTCTTTATGGGGCAACCCCAATTGGGATGCCCCGCTGTGGGGAACCTTGAGAAACAGGGTGAATACCATATATCGCCTAATCTAGTCCTCCATTCAGGTCCAGGGGCCCAACAAAGGAAGATTTAGGGCAGAAGCCTTCATAATTGGAAGAAGCACATGGGAGAGACCGCATTAAAGGAGTGCTATCAGGGTCTAGTAATGAAAATGTACATAAATATGTTAGAATGAAAGCGGGTTATGCATATACCCTACATGCAAAAAAAATCCAGCCAAACTGTTTCTTTATTTTAATAGAAGGAATAAAGATTGGGGTTGACGGATATTGAACGTTCCATTCTTTTACGCTTTCCATTCCTTCACACTTTCAAAGGGGAGAATTGCTGAATCTCAATAGCCGGTCTCCTGAGAAAGACTGTGCTGTAATAGACGTTCACTGCTATTGCAGTTCTTCTGCTGTGTGTAGATGCTTTTACCCACTATGCAATGCTTTGTCCAGATACATATTTAGAGTGGTTATTGTTGCTTCTTCCCACATGCTGGCTCAAGACGCTGGCATTGAAACTTTAGCATGAAGCAGATCCCCACTATAAAAGTGGAATGGTACACTCACCCCTTATTCCCACCTAGAGAAGAAAACAAACTTTTCAGTTCCAGTGTATAAGTAACCCCCTCATCTCACTAATTAGCATGTTTTTATGGATTTATAACATTACCGACTACAACAAAAAAAAATAAGCACAACTACTTCAATGACTATAGATAACTATGAATAATCGGTGCAGGCAGGTGGAAACCCAAAATCCCCAAATCAAAGACACAAAAAGGAATGACTCCCAGATTAGGCCCCAGTTTCTCCACACACCTCAAACGCAGCACCAATTTAAAGGGTAATCATACAAATTTTATGAGGACATAATTACATATAACATCTAAGATGGTTGCTAAACTATTTGAGGAGTGCGAGACACTTAAACCAGACCTTCAACATAATGTAATGAAAAGCCCAAACCCTTAAGCAGTTCCCCAGCATTTAAAATTATTTATTCTAAGTATGTCACACACCCCGCTTCAAGACATTCATTACACTTGGGTATACTGACCTGTAGATGGCGATCTTGCAGAGATAACAAAAAATACAATTCTGTGAAATACTCACCTGTAGAATTGGTATTATTTGTATACAGTATGTCCTGCTCCAGATATAATACTTACACTTGGGTTATCCTCCGCCAGATGGCGCTGCACTGCAGAGACATGCAAAACAGGCTCCTCCCGGCCCTCAAATACCCGGGGACCTCCCACAAATCCCCAGCAGTGAACAAGAAGCCGGGAGAATTAACCACCAAAAAACTGGTAACTATAACAATGGTAACAATCACTACACTGGGGATCCAGAATAATGCAAAAACCAGGGTGGGGTGGAGCAGGACGTACTGTATACTTATAATACCAATTCTACAGGTGAGTATTTCACAGAATTGTGTTATTCTTAGTATACAGTACGTCCTGCTCCAGATATAATACTTACACTTGGGACATCCAATAGCAGTGTCCATAAAGTAGGGTGGGATCCCCAACAAAAATGACAACAGCAGACAGTTTAAAACCACTGTCACCTGCATAACCATACGGCCAAGACAGCATGAGCTGAGGCCCTAACATCAACCTTGTAAAACTTTGCAAAGGTATGAACAGAAGACCAAGGTAGTGGCCTAGCAAACCAGTTCAACAGAAGCTTGATGCTGAAAAGCCCAAGAGGCAACAAAGCAGTAGTAGAATAAGAATCAAAGCGAAAAGGAAGATTCTTCCCCTTGTTGGAATAGGCCTGAGTAACAGCCTGACGAATCCAATCGCTAACAGTAGACTTGGCAGAAGCCAAAAGACCCTTCCAAGTACCAGAAGGAACATCCATTAAAGTAATAACCAGGGCCAAAGCCGCCCAACTCGCCCAGACAAGATCGGGCACATTCAGGATGTAATGACCATAGGCCCCAAGGAACATCAGTTCTAAAGGACACAGTGACTACCAAGGAAAAAACTTCCAACACCTGTTCAAGGAATGCAGAACCCTTTCCTCAGCATTGCTAGGAAAAAGGCACAGCAGGAAGAACAATATCTCAAATCGAACATAAGACACCACCTGATGCGGAGAGTCCGGCTTCAGGCGGAACACCACCTTATCCTGGTGTATCTCAAAGAATGGGGGCTAGGTAGACAGAGCCGCCTGCTAACACACTCTTGACCAAGGTAACAGTCACCAGAAGGACAACCTTGAGGGTAAGAACAGCCAGACAGCAACCTGAATAGGACCAAAGGGACAAAACCCTGCAAGCAGACGGAATGAAATTCAAATCCCAGCAGGGACCATAGGATTACATGGGGGACGCACATGAGTACCCCCTGAAAGAAGTCTTAACCAAGGAAGACTGAACCAGAGACTACTAAGGCAAGGTGGACAGGGCAGAACCTTACCCATCAGAGTACTGAGTTGGAGAACCAACTCCAAATCATGCTGAAACCAACTCTAGAACCCTGGGAACCGAGAACGCCCAACAGGGAAGAGACCTAGACTCACACCAATCAATATGGGTATGCCATACCCTATAACAGATAGAAGAAGAAGAGGAAGCAGCTTGCTCCTAGCCTTCCCATAGTCTCAATCACTGAGACAGATAAGCTTGTCTCCATCAAGATGGATGTTGCAGCAGTCAGGCCGACTAGGCCAGAGACTGTAGATTGGAGTGACGTAAAGGGGGCTCTGAGTGAGCAGAGCTGGCACTCCTGGTAAAAGGTACAGAAAACTACTGTCCTCTGTACCATGTCTGCAAACCACACTCTACTAGGGCACCTGGGGGCCACCAGAATCACTGGTCCCCTTACCAGAGCAATCTTGCGCAGAACCCTGCCTAGCAGGGGGAATGGAGAAAAGACATACAGAACCGAACGTCCAGTCATGACGTTACTAAGGCATCCGGACCACTGCCAGAGGATCCTGGGACAGGGACACAAGGGCCGAGAGCCTGTGATAGTGACGGAACACAAACAGATCCACAACTGGTTGGACCCCATAGTGACACAGGGATTAGCACATCCTGTCGCAGAGGGGCTCCACCGGAGCGAATATCACTGATATGCAGGGAACATTGTCTCCACCCAGATTAGGAACATGGACACTTCCTGGAGGGTCCACCAGCTCCAGGCCCCTTCCAATGATTAATGTAGGACACTGTCGTCAGACAGACCGAGCACCCCCAAACTGGCAGGCCCAGAAGGGAAGTAGTCAAGCGAGATAGAGCCAACTGAAAACGCTCACTGTTTTTCGAACATCAATAGGCGTAAGGACCTAAGGGCCCCACCACCCCCAGAATCGCAGGGAGTTTCAGAAGAAACCCTCCCCGTTCAACCTGATAGGTTGGCATCCATGGTGACCGTTTCCAGGAAGGGGCAAGAAGGAACTGCCCCCAGACAGGTTCCTTGAGTTCATCCACTCCAAGAGAAACCTTCTTACCAGGTGGGAAGGTCCACAGACCCTGCTCCAGGGATGCTGGATCCCTGTCCTGTATTAACAATAGAAGTCGCAGAAGGGCCCAAGGGGACCTCTTCCGAGCAAGCCAGCAATGGGCCCACCAGCTGCATCCCTGCCTGGTCTAGGGACCAGGACAGCAATGAGGGACTGAGCCCATGTGACCAGATTGCCCACTTTATTGCTGAGAAGGGGAGATTCTGGTTTGAACCTAATCCAGATTCATTCCTAGTAATGGAGTTACCAATTAAGGGGACAATGAGGACTTGGGGTGATTGATCACCCATCCAAATGACTCCCAATGGACACCGCCAGCCGGGTATCCAACTCAGCCTGACGTAGAGACTGGGAAGTGAGAAAGGACGTCCAGGTAGGTCATCGCGCAGACGCCCCTTGGTCTCATCAGAGACATCACCGCCGTCCGCACCTGAGTGAGCACTCTGGGAGCTGAAGAGAGGCCAGATAACAAGGCCACAATTAGCAGTGTTGGACTTCCAACACGAACCTGAAGAGCCTCGGCGTCCTGAAGGCACAGGGATGTAAACATAAGCATTTTAGAGCTCCCCAGACGGCAAGAAGCCCCCTGGGCATAAGGCGCTGATGGCCCATCTCAAGAGTTTCCATGCAGAAACTGCCTGTAATTAGAGAATTGCTGTGAATCCAGAATGGGCCAGCCCGACCCATCCTTTTGGGGGACTGTGGAAAAGTTGGTGTAGCGGCCCCTGCCTCTGCTTCTTACGGGCAAACTGCAAGAGACCCTCAGACCTCGCAGGCCTAGCATGGCCTGTGCCAGCAACTGAACAGCGGCAGGGACCAGGAGTACCTGGGACCTGATAAAACTGGGGAAGGCCATGCAGCAAACTCTATCTTGTATCTGGAGGACACAACCTCCTGAATCCACCAGTATGAAGCGTAAAGCCTCCTGACAAGAGCAAAGTGCCGCAGCCATCCCCTCACCCAGACGGGCGAGGGCGCTCCATCATGCTTGAGGGGGATTGGTGGAAGATTTAGGCTTAGCCCCGCCGGAGGGGCCAGAGCGTTGTCTGCTGCTCCCGGGGCCGGAGTCTGTGCGAGCCCCCACGAAGGACACCCCTGGTTCTTGTTTAACACTAAGGAAGGGGGAAATAGGGGTGCCCCTGCCCCGAGGTGGGCCTAGACGGCCGCCTGCGTTGGGGTGACTTACCCTTTTTGCCAAACAGGTCTAGACCCCAAACAAGCGTTGCCCTCTAAAGGGAAGCCCAGTAAGAGTCTTTTTAGTAGCATCGTCAGCACCCCACTGTCGCAGCCAAATCAAGCGATGTATAGCCACCGCAAGGGCAGAAGTTCTTGCACACATTCTAATGGTGTCATCCAACGCTAATAGGATGAATCTTACAAATACATCACAGTTGGAGAGTGCATTAAACACCTCCCAGGGGAGATTATCGGAGTGATGATCAAGCATCTTTCTGACGAGGGTTCTAGTGGCCACTGCAGTAATAGCCGCGGCACAGACCAGGCACAACGCCGTCCCTGCACAAGAAAAGGCGTGGGAGGCCAGCAGCTCAATGCGCCGGTCCTCAGCATCCCGAAGGGTATTATGAGCAGGGGCTGTAATAAAGGGGGGGTTAGGAACCCCTATGATCGGGGCATCCACCACGGGGGGGGGGGCGTTCCAGCAATTAACCATCTCAGGGGGAAAGGGGTATTTCCTATCCCAGTCCCCTGGGACCCCTGAAAGTCTACTGGGGCATTCCCATTCCTTGAGAACAAGAGCATGGAAGTGAGCCTGTTCTAGGAATTCCAAACGTGCTGTTGCTGTATGGAAACGCTCCCCTTTCGGCTTGGAAGCTTCACCAGGGAGAGAGATAGACAGAGCCTTAAAGACCTTGATCAACAATTTGTCAGTGTCACACTGGCCCCAGAATTCAGGTCCAGAATCGTCATGACTCCTCGGCCTCTCATCAGATGAGCCTGAGTCAGAGAATAGCTCTCCTTCATCAGAAGGGGAATAGTCACACGGAGTAGAAAACTCCTCAGTTCCCATAGGAAAAACAGAAACAGGAGACGTCAAGTGCCGCTTCTTACCAGGGCCCTTGCGCTCTGACAACCTCGCAATGAACTGTTCAGCCGTGGGCAGTCTGGAAGACGCAACAGGCTGCAACTCCCCCTTTATATGCGACTCAGCAGGAGTGAGATTTAAGCAAGGGGAAAATACAATTCTGTGAAATACTCACCTGTAGAATTGGTATTATACGTATACAGTACGTCCTGCTCCAGATGTAATACTTACACTTGGGTTATCCTCCGCCAGATGGCGCTGCACTGCAGAGACATGGAAAAACAGGCTCCTCCCGGCCCTTCAAATACCCAGGGACCTCCCACAAATCCCCAGCATTGAAAAGCAGTGAACAAGAAGCCGGGAGAATTAAACCACCCAGAACAACTGGTAATGATTAGTGATGAGCGAGTAGTATTCGACCGAGCCGGTATTCGATCGAATACTACGCTGTTCGTCATACTCGATTTCGATCGAGTACAGCGGCGATGGCGCACTCACAATTCGTTTCCCCTCCCACCTTCCCTGGCGCGTTTTTTACACCAATCACCATGCAGGGGGGGTGGGACAGGTCCTGGGAGGACGCTGGCATCGCGAAAACGGCGTCTACACGCATTGGCTGGAAAAACCATGTGACCTCGAATATACAAAACTCAGCACTTCCTCTTCGTCAGCATTAGCAGCTTGAACTTAGTGAGGGACAGACGCTCACAGCAGGGAAAGACAGGCTGTCGCTGGCAGGGCCCCAGAAGCTCGGAATATCGCTTTTACCACCATCTATACCAGCTACCAGAAGACAAGAGAGTCATTAAGAGCCCTTATTAGGGCTACTACGCTGAACGGTATATGGCTCATATGTAGGCAGGCAGGGCCCCAGAAGCTCAGAATATAGCTTTTACCACCATATATACCAGCTACCAGAAGACAAGACAGTCCTTAAGAGCCCTTATTAGGGCTACTACGCTGAACAGTATATAGCTCATCATATCCTATGTAGTCAGGCAGGGCCCCAGAAGCTCAAAATATAGCTTTTACCACCATATATACCAGCTACCAGAAGACAAGAGAGTCCTTAAGAGCCCTTATTAGGGCTACTACGCTGAACAGTATATAGCTCATCATATCCTATGTAGTCAGGCAGGGCCCCAGAAGCTCAGAATATAGCTTTTACCACCATATATACCAGCTACCAGAAGACAAGAGAGTCCTTAAGAGCCCTTATTAGGGCTACTACGCTGAACAGTATATAGCTCATATTCTATGTAGTCAGGCAGGGCCCCAGAAGCTCAGAATATAGCTTTTACCACCATATATACCAGCTACCAGAAGACAAGAGAGTCCTTAAGAGCCCTTATTAGTGCTGCTACGTTGAACAGTATATAGCTCATATCCTATGTAGTCAGGCAGGGCCCAAGAAGCTCAGAATATAGCTTTTACCACCATATATACCAGCTACCAGAAGACAAGAGAGTCCTTAAGAGCCCTTATTAGGGCTGCTACGTTGAACAGTATATAGCACATATCCTATGTAGTCAGGCAGGGCCCCAGAAGCTCAGAATATAGCTTTTACCACCATATATACCAGCTACCAGAAGACAAGAGAGTCCTTAAGAGCCCTTATTAGGGCTACTACGCTGAACAGTATATAGCTCATATTCTATGTAGTCAGGCAGGGCCCCAGAAGCTCAGAATATAGCTTTTACCACCATATATACCAGCTACCAGAAGACAAGAGAGTCCTTAAGAGCCCTTATTAGTGCTGCTACGTTGAACAGTATATAGCTCATATCCTATGTAGTCAGGCAGGGCCCCAGAAGCTCAGAATATAGCTTTTACCACCATATATACCAGCTACCAGAAGACAAGAGAGTCCTTAAGAGCCCTTATTAGGGCTACTACGCTGAACAGTATATAGCTCATATTCTATGTAGTCAGGCAGGGCCCCAGAAGCTCAGAATATAGCTTTTACCACCATATATACCAGCTACCAGAAGACAAGAGAGTCCTTAAGAGCCCTTATTAGTGCTGCTACGTTGAACAGTATATAGCTCATATCCTATGTAGTCAGGCAGGGCCCCAGAAGCTCAGAATATAGCTTTTACCACCATATATACCAGCTACCAGAAGACAAGAGAGTCCTTAAGAGCCCTTATTAGGGCTACTACGCTGAACAGTATATAGCTCATATTCTATGTAGTCAGGCAGGGCCCCAGAAGCTCAGAATATTGCTTTTACCACCATATATACCAGCTACCAGAAGACAAGAGAGTCCTTAAGAGCCCTTATTAGTGCTGCTACGTTGAACAGTATATAGCTCATATCCTATGTAGTCAGGCAGGGCCCCAGAAGCTCAGAATATAGCTTTTACCACCATATATACCAGCTACCAGAAGACAAGAGAGTTCTTAAGAGCCCTTATTAGGGCTACTACGCTGAACAGTATATAGCTCATATTCTATGTAGTCAGGCAGGGCCCCAGAAGCTCAGAATATAGCTTTTACCACCATATATACCAGCTACCAGAAGACAAGAGAGTCCTTAAGAGCCCTTATTAGTGCTGCTACGTTGAACAGTATATAGCTCATATTCTATGTAGTCAGGCAGGGCCCCAGAAGCTCAGAATATAGCTTTTACCACCATATATACCAGCTACCAGAAGACAAGAGAGTCCTTAAGAGCCCTTATTAGGGCTACTACGCTGAACAGTATATAGCTCATATTCTATGTAGTCAGGCAGGGCCCCAGAAGCTCAGAATATAGCTTTTACCACCATATATACCAGCTACCAGAAGACAAGAGAGTCCTTAAGAGCCCTTATTAGTGCTGCTACGTTGAACAGTATATAGCTCATATCCTATGTAGTCAGGCAGGGCCCCAGAAGCTCAGAATATAGCTTTTACCACCATATATACCAGCTACCAGAAGACAAGAGAGTCCTTAAGAGCCCTTATTAGGGCTGCTACGTTGAACAGTATATAGCTCATATCCTATGTAGTCAGGCAGGGCCCCAGAAGCTCAGAATATAGCTTTTACCACCATATATACCAGCTACCAGAAGACAAGAGAGTCCTTAAGAGCCCTTATTAGGGCTACTACGCTGAACAGTATATAGCTCATATTCTATGTAGTCAGGCAGGGCCCCAGAAGCTCAGAATATAGCTTTTACCACCATATATACCAGCTACCAGAAGACAAGAGAGTCCTTAAGAGCCCTTATTAGTGCTGCTACGTTGAACAGTATATAGCTCATATCCTATGTAGTCAGGCAGGGCCCCAGAAGCTCAGAATATAGCTTTTACCACCATATATACCAGCTACCAGAAGACCAGAGAGTCCTTAAGAGCCCTTATTAGTGCTGCTACGTTGAACAGTATATAGCTCATATCCTATGTAGTCAGGCAGGGCCCCAAAAGCTCAGAATATAGCTTTTACCACCATATATACCAGCTACCAGAAGACAAGAGAGTCCTTAAGAGCCCTTATTAGGGCTGCTACGTTGAACAGTATATAGCTCATATCCTATGTAGTCAGGCAGGGCCCCAGAAGCTCAGAATATAGCTTTTACCACCATATATACCAGCTACCAGAAGACAAGAGAGTCCTTAAGAGCCCTTATTAGGGCTACTACGCTGAACAGTATATAGCTCATATTCTATGTAGTCAGGCAGGGCCCCAGAAGCTCAGAATATAGCTTTTACCACCATATATACCAGCTACCAGAAGACAAGAGAGTCCTTAAGAGCCCTTATTAGGGCTACTACGCTGAACAGTATATAGCTCATATTCTATGTAGTCAGGCAGGGCCCCAGAAGCTCAGAATATAGCTTTTACCACCATATATACCAGCTACCAGAAGACAAGAGAGTCCTTAAGAGCCCTTATTAGTGCTGCTACGTTGAACAGTATATAGCTCATATCCTATGTAGTCAGGCAGGGCCCCAGAAGCTCAGAATATAGCTTTTACCACCATATATACCAGCTACCAGAAGACAAGAGAGTCCTTAAGAGCCCTTATTAGGGCTACTACGCTGAACAGTATATAGCTCATATTCTATGTAGTCAGGCAGGGCCCCAGAAGCTCAGAATATAGCTTTTACCACCATATATACCAGCTACCAGAAGACAAGAGAGTCCTTAAGAGCCCTTATTAGTGCTGCTACGTTGAACAGTATATAGCTCATATCCTATGTAGTCAGGCAGGGCCCCAGAAGCTCAGAATATAGCTTTTACCACCATATATACCAGCTACCAGAAGACAAGAGAGTCCTTAAGAGCCCTTATTAGGGCTGCTACGTTGAACAGTATATAGCTCATATCCTATGTAGTCAGGCAGGGCCCCAGAAGCTCAGAATATAGCTTTTACCACCATATATACCAGCTACCAGAAGACAAGAGAGTCCTTAAGAGCCCTTATTAGGGCTACTACGCTGAACAGTATATAGCTCATATTCTATGTAGTCAGGCAGGGCCCCAGAAGCTCAGAATATAGCTTTTACCACCATATATACCAGCTACCAGAAGACAAGAGAGTCCTTAAGAGCCCTTATTAGTGCTGCTACGTTGAACAGTATATCGCTCATATCCTATGTAGTCAGGCAGGGCCCCAGAAGCTCAGAATATAGCTTTTACCACCATATATACCAGCTACCAGAAGACAAGAGAGTCCTTAAGAGCCCTTATTAGGGCTACTACGCTGAACAGTATATAGCTCATATTCTATGTAGTCAGGCAGGGCCCCAGAAGCTCAGAATATAGCTTTTACCACCATATATACCAGCTACCAGAAGACAAGAGAGTCCTTAAGAGCCCTTATTAGTGCTGCTACGTTGAACAGTATATAGCTCATATCCTATGTAGTCAGGCAGGGCCCCAGAAGCTCAGAATATAGCTTTTACCACCATATATACCAGCTACCAGAAGACAAGAGAGTCCTTAAGAGCCCTTATTAGGGCTACTACGCTGAACAGTATATAGCTCATATTCTATGTAGTCAGGCAGGGCCCCAGAAGCTCAGAATATAGCTTTTACCACCATATATACCAGCTACCAGAAGACAAGAGAGTCCTTAAGAGCCCTTATTAGTGCTGCTACGTTGAACAGTATATAGCTCATATCCTATGTAGTCAGGCAGGGCCCCAGAAGCTCAGAATATAGCTTTTACCACCATATATACCAGCTACCAGAAGACAAGAGAGTCCTTAAGAGCCCTTATTAGTGCTGCTACGTTGAACAGTATATAGCTCATATCCTATGTAGTCAGGCAGGGCCCCAGAAGCTCAGAATATAGCTTTTACCACCATATATACCAGCTACCAGAAGACAAGAGAGTCCTTAAGAGCCCTTATTAGGGCTGCTACGTTGAACAGTATATAGCTCATATCCTATGTAGTCAGGCAGGGCCCCAGAAGCTCAGAATATAGCTTTTACCACCATATATACCAGCTACCAGAAGACAAGAGAGTCCTTAAGAGCCCTTATTAGTGCTGCTACGTTGAACAGTATATAGCTCATATCCTATGTAGTCAGGCAGGGCCCCAGAAGCTCAGAATATAGCTTTTACCACCATATATACCAGCTACCAGAAGACAAGAGAGTCCTTAAGAGCCCTTATTAGGGCTACTACGCTGAACAGTATATAGCTCATATTCTATGTAGTCAGGCAGGGCCCCAGAAGCTCAGAATATAGCTTTTACCACCATATATACCAGCTACCAGAAGACAAGAGAGTCCTTAAGAGCCCTTATTAGTGCTGCTACGTTGAACAGTATATAGCTCATATCCTATGTAGTCAGGCAGGGCCCCAGAAGCTCAGAATATAGCTTTTACCACCATATATACCAGCTACCAGAAGACAAGAGAGTCCTTAAGAGCCCTTATTAGGGCTGCTACGTTGAACAGTATATAGCTCATATCCTATGTAGTCAGGCAGGGCCCCAGAAGCTCAGAATATAGCTTTTACCACCATATATACCAGCTACCAGAAGACAAGAGAGTCCTTAAGAGCCCTTATTAGAGCTACTACGCTGAACAGTATATAGCTCATATTCTATGTAGTCAGGCAGGGCCCCAGAAGCTCAGAATATAGCTTTTACCACCATATATACCAGCTACCAGAAGACAAGAGAGTCCTTAAGAGCCCTTATTAGTGCTGCTAGGTTGAACAGTATATAGCTCATATCCTATGTAGTCAGGCAGGGCCCCAGAAGCTCAGAATATAGCTTTTACCACCATATATACCAGCTACCAGAAGACAAGAGAGTCCTTAAGAGCCCTTATTAGGGCTGCTACGTTGAACAGTATATAGCTCATATCCTATGTAGTCAGGCAGGGCCCCAGAAGCTCAGAATATAGCTTTTACCACCATATATACCAGCTACCAGAAGACAAGAGAGTCCTTAAGAGCCCTTATTAGTGCTGCTACGTTGAACAGTATATAGCTCATATCCTATGTAGTCAGGCAGGGCCCCAGAAGCTCAGAATATAGCTTTTACCACCATATATACCAGCTACCAGAAGACAAGAGAGTCCTTAAGAGCCCTTATTAGGGCTACTACGCTGAACAGTATATAGCTCATATTCTATGTAGTCAGGCAGGGCCCCAGAAGCTCAGAATATAGCTTTTACCACCATATATACCAGCTACCAGAAGACAAGAGAGTCCTTAAGAGCCCTTATTAGGGCTACTACGCTGAACAGTATATAGCTCATATTCTATGTAGTCAGGCAGGGCCCCAGAAGCTCAGAATATAGCTTTTACCACCATATATACCAGCTACCAGAAGACAAGAGAGTCCTTAAGAGCCCTTATTAGTGCTGCTACGTTGAACAGTATATAGCTCATATCCTATGTAGTCAGGCAGGGCCCCAGAAGCTCAGAATATAGCTTTTACCACCATATATACCAGCTACCAGAAGACAAGAGAGTCCTTAAGAGCCCTTATTAGGGCTACTACGCTGAACAGTATATAGCTCATATTCTATGTAGTCAGGCAGGGCCCCAGAAGCTCAGAATATAGCTTTTACCACCATATATACCAGCTACCAGAAGACAAGAGAGTCCTTAAGAGCCCTTATTAGTGCTGCTACGTTGAACAGTATATAGCTCATATCCTATGTAGTCAGGCAGGGCCCCAGAAGCTCAGAATATAGCTTTTACCACCATATATACCAGCTACCAGAAGACAAGAGAGTCATTAAGAGCCCTTATTAGGGCTGCTACGTTGAACAGTATATAGCTCATATCCTATGTAGTCAGGCAGGGCCCCAGAAGCTCAGAATATAGCTTTTACCACCATATATACCAGCTACCAGAAGACAAGAGAGTCCTTAAGAGCCCTTATTAGGGCTACTACGCTGAACAGTATATAGCTCATATTCTATGTAGTCAGGCAGGGCCCCAGAAGCTCAGAATATAGCTTTTACCACCATATATACCAGCTACCAGAAGACAAGAGAGTCCTTAAGAGCCCTTATTAGTGCTGCTACGTTGAACAGTATATAGCTCATATCCTATGTAGTCAGGCAGGGCCCCAGAAGCTCAGAATATAGCTTTTACCACCATATATACCAGCTACCAGAAGACAAGAGAGTCCTTAAGAGCCCTTATTAGGGCTACTACGCTGAACAGTATATAGCTCATATTCTATGTAGTCAGGCAGGGCCCCAGAAGCTCAGAATATAGCTTTTACCACCATATATACCAGCTACCAGAAGACAAGAGAGTCCTTAAGAGCCCTTATTAGGGCTGCTACGCTGAACAGTATATAGCTCATATTCTATGTAGTCAGGCAGGGCCCCAGAAGCTCAGAATATAGCTTTTACCACCATATATACCAGCTACCAGAAGACAAGAGAGTCCTTAAGAGCCCTTATTAGTGCTGCTACGTTGAACAGTATATAGCTCATATCCTATGTAGTCAGGCAGGGCCCCAGAAGCTCAGAATATAGCTTTTACCACCATATATACCAGCTACCAGAAGACAAGAGAGTCCTTAAGAGCCCTTATTAGGGCTACTACGCTGAACAGTATATAGCTCATATTCTATGTAGTCAGGCAGGGCCCCAGAAGCTCAGAATATAGCTTTTACCACCATATATACCAGCTACCAGAAGACAAGAGAGTCCTTAAGAGCCCTTATTAGGGCTGCTACGCTGAACAGTATATAGCTCATATTCTATGTAGTCAGGCAGGGCCCCAGAAGCTCAGAATATAGCTTTTACCACCATATATACCAGCTACCAGAAGACAAGAGAGTCCTTAAGAGCCCTTATTAGTGCTGCTACGTTGAACAGTATATAGCTCATATCCTATGTAGTCAGGCAGGGCCCCAGAAGCTCAGAATATAGCTTTTACCACCATATATACCAGCTACCAGAAGACAAGAGAGTCATTAAGAGCCCTTATTAGGGCTACTATGCTGAACAGTATATAGCTCATTCTAGCTATATACACACTGCACACAACGGCTGCTTTAGTGAGGGGTAGCTGCTGCTGCTGGAATAGGGACAGAAAGACTTCAGTGGTGTATTACCACCTATATACAAAACTATATACACTCTGCTCAAAACGGCTGCTTTAGTGAGGGGTAGCTGCTGATGCTGGAATAGGGACAGAAAGACTTCAGTGGTGTATTAGCACCTATATACAAAACTATATACACTCTGCTCAAAACGGCTGCTTTAGTGAGGGGTAGCTGCTGATGCTGGAATAGGGACAGAAAGACTTCAGTGGTGTATTAGCACCTATATACAAAACTATATTTTGCACTACTGTTTTGTGTCCTCTGTGCCAACAAAACCTTGTTATATACCCGGTGCGTATAGGCACCATTTCACCTTCTGGCAGTATACGGCTGTATAGCCAGGTGTTTTTCTTAAAAATATTTTTATATTTGGCACTACTGTTTTGTGTCCTCTTTACCAACAAAACCTTGTTATATACCCGGTGCGTATATAGGCACCATTTCACCTTCTGGCAGTATACGGCTGTATAGCCAGGTGTTTTTCTTAAAAATATTTTTATATTTGGCACTACTGTTTTGTGTTCTCTTTACCAACAAAACCTTGTTATATACCCGGTGCGTATATAGGCACCATTTCACCTTCTGGCAGTATACGGCTGTATAGCCAGGTGTTTTTCTTAAAAATATTTTTATATTTGGCACTACTGTTTTGTGTCCTCTTTACCAACAAAACCTTGTTATATACCCGGTGCGTATATAGGCACCATTTCACCTTCTGGCAGTATACGGCTGTATAGCCAGGTGTTTTTCTTAAAAATATTTTTATATTTGGCACTACTGTTTTGTGTCCTCTTTACCAACAAAACCTTGTTATATACCCGGTGCGTATATAGGCACCATTTCACCTTCTGGCAGTATACGGCTGTATAGCCAGGTGTTTTTCTTAAAAATATTTTTATATTTGGCACTACTGTTTTGTGTCCTCTTTACCAACAAAACCTTGTTATATACCCGGTGCGTATATAGGCACCATTTCACCTTCTGGCAGTATACGGCTGTATAGCCAGGTGTTCTTAAAAATATATTTATATTTGGCACTACTGTTTTGTGTCCTCTGTGCCAACAAAACACTGTTTTATACACGGTGCGTATAGGCACCATTTCACCTTCTGGCAGTATACGGCTGTATAGCCAGGTGTTCTTCTTAAAAATATTTTTTTATTTGGCGTGGCCAAAAAAGTAAAACGTCTGAAATGCGGAGGGCTAGCGCAAAGGGACGTGGACGAGGACGGGGGCGCGGAAATGCTGGTGGGGGCACAAACCGCGTTGAAGCCAGTGGGGATACAATGCGTGCTGGTGAGGGGCAGCCAGCATTACGCTCATCCAGCTTCCCTGCCTTTATGGGACAGTTATGCGGGGGGCGGGGTACACCTCTGTTAAGGCCTGAGCAGCGTGAACAGGTGGTGCAATGGATGGCCGATAACGCTTCCAGTCACTTGTCCACCACCCAGTCATCCACACAGTCTCACTCTGACCCTCCTTCCTCCCAACCTGGCCAACAGAGTCAGCCCAACCTTGACCCCTCCCAGGACCTCTTTTCGGGTCCTTTTCCAGATGTGCTGCAAGAATCCCAGGAGCTAGCAGAGGAATTTGTTTGTAGTGATGCCCAAACACTTGAGTATCCGCCATCTGCTAGTGATGTGGACCCGGAACCAGCATCTGCTATCATGAGCGATGATGATGAGACGCAGTTGCCATCAAGGGAGGCTGTTGGAATGTCCAGTGGGCAGGAGGAGGAGCAGAGAGAGGAAGTGGAAGAGGAGGTGGTGGACGACGAAATGACCGACCCCACTTGGACAGGGGTGATGTCCAGCGGGGAAAGCAGTGGAGATGCAGTCTGCGCATCACCGAATAAGGCAGCAAGAGGCAGAGGACAGTCCAGAGGCAGAGGACAGTCCAGACAGAGAAGGCAGGCCACAGCCAGCAGGGCCGAAGCTCTTCCCGGCAGCAGGCAGTCGCGCGAAGCTCCACCATCGAGGCCTCGTACTTCTGTGGTGTGGAGATTTTTTAATGTTTGCGCGGATGACAAACTGAGCGCGGTTTGCGCAATCTGCCACTCAAAACTGAGTAGGGGCTCTGAGAAGAGCAATCTGACCACCTCAGGCATGCGCCGTCACTTGGAATTCAAGCACTGGGCTGAGTGGGAGAGAGCAAACGCAATACAACCTGCGCCCCGTCTTGCTGCCACTGCCTCTTCCCCTTTGTTGTGTGCTGCCACTGCGGTCCAGACCTCCAGCCAGGACACCTCCACATCTGCCTCTGCCTCGGCTACTTTGGGGCCTTCTCCTTCAGCCCCCCCTTCCCCCGCATCTTCGTCTGCACCTTCCATCTCCTCGTCCCATCAACTGTCCATCTCGCAGGCGTTCAACCGCAGGCGGAAGTACGCCTCCAGTCACCCCCAAGCCCAAGCCTTAACCTGCCTCATCTCCAAACTGCTGGCCCTGGAGATGTTGCCGTTTAGGCTTGTGGAGACGCAGGCCTTCCGCGACCTGATGGCGGCTGCCGCATCTCGCTATTCCGTCCCTAGCCGCCACTATTTTTCCCGGTGTGGCGTCCCCGCCCTGCACCAGCACGTGTCGCGTAACATCAGGCGGGCCCTGAGGTACGCAGTCAGCGCAAAGGTCCACTTGACCACCGACTCGTGGACAAGCGCTTGCGGCCAAGGACGCTACATCTCTTTGACGGCACACTGGGTGAATGTTGTGGAAGCGGGGACGGGGTCGCAAACAGGGACGGCCTACATACCACCCCCGCCCAAGATTGCCAGCACGGGTTCTGATAGACCCCCCTCCTCTTCCTCCTCCTCCTCCTCCTCCTCCTCTGCCTTAACATCGCCCTCAGCCCCTAGCTGGAAGCGTTGCAGCACTGGCGCGGGGAGACGTCAGCAGGCGGTGCTTAAGCTCATCAGCTTGGGCGACAGGAAGCACAGCGCCGCAGAGGTGAGGCACGCCATATTGCAGCAGACAGAGATGTGGCTGTCGCCGCTGCAGCTAGGACCAGGCATGGTCGTGTGCGATAACGGCCGTAACCTGGTGGCGGCTCTGGAGCTTGCAGAACTCAATCACGTACCATGCCTGGCCCACGTTTTTAATTTGGTAGTACAAAAGTTTCTAAAGACTTACCCCAACCTGGCAGAGCTACTGGTCAAAGTGCGGCGCTTGTGCGCTCACTTTCGGAAGTCAACTGTAGCTGCTGCTAGCTTAAAAAAAATCCAGCAACGCCTCCATTTGCCTCAACATCGGCTGTTGTGCGACCTGCCCACTCGCTGGAATTCCACCTATTGCATGTTGGCCAGGGTGTGTGAGCAGCAGAAAGCATTGATGGAGTACCAGATGATGCATCCACGCGTGCCTCCAACTCAGCTCCCTCAGTTTGCCAACCACGAGTGGCCATGGATGGCAGACATATGCGATGTATTGCGTATCTTTGAGGAGTCCACTAAGAAGGTCAGCAGCGAGGACGCTATAGTGAGCGTAACCATCCCGCTCCTATGCGTCCTTAAAGAATCGCTCATCGCAATAAGGGAGAACGCATTGCACACAGAGGAGACGGGGGTAGGAGGAGACGCAACGCAGGTAGACAGTCAGACCACACTTTTGTCTGCTGCTCGGTGGCAGTTGCAGGAGGAGGAGGATGAGGAGGAGGAGGACAACGTGGAGGTGGCTGTGGAAGAGGATGCTGGCGGCGAGGGTAGCAGTCAGGCTGTGTGCGTCCCATTGGTTCAGCGCGGATGGGGCGGAGAGGAGGAGGAAGAGGAGGAAATGGAAAATGATCCTTCTGGTGGGGGCAGTGAGGTCATGCCTACTCAGAGTCTGGCACACATGGCTGACTTCATGCTGGGCTGCTTTTCCCGGGACATACGTGTTGTCCGGATATTGGAGAACAAACTATACTGGGTCTTCGCACTCCTGGACCCCCGGTATAAAGATAACTTCTCCTCTTTTATTCCAGTAGAGGAGAGGACGAATCGATTACTGGAATACCAGAGGGAACTCTTGCAGAACATGATGCAGATTTTCCCACCCAGCATCGCTGGCGGCAGAGAGGAGAGTGTCTCCCAGAGTCTAACAACATCGATCAGGCCCACAGCCACCAGGGGAACACTCTCCAAGGTGTGGGACACGTTCATGTCACCCCCTCGTGCAACTTCCATCACTGCGGGGCCCGCTATCAGCAGGAGGGACAAGTATCGGCGGATGTTGCGGGACTACCTGGCAGACCACACCCCTGCCCTCCCCGATCCCTCGGCGACCTACACTTACTGGGTCTCCAAGTTGGACACGTGGCTGGAACTGTCCCTGTACGCCTTGGAGGTGCTTGCCTGCCCTGCCGCCAGCGTGCTATCAGAAAGGGTGTTCAGCGCAGCCGGGGGCATTATAACCGATAAGCGCAGCCGCCTGTCAACCGACAGTGCCGACAGGCTGACGCTAATCAAAATGAACAGCAAGTGGATTGACCCGGACTTTGCTTGTACAACAGTGGAAAGCAGCCAAGAGTGAAGTGCCATCTGTATGAAGTGCCATTTCCTCCTCCTCCTCCTCCTCCTCCTCCTCCTTAACCGCCGTAGAATTGCTGTATTAATAAAAAAAAATTATGGCTCACCTCTTGGGCTTAATACCATCAATTTTTAAGAGGTCTCAGCTCTTGGGCCTCCACACAATTTTTAAGAGGTCTCAGCTCGTGGGACTCCACACAATTTTTAAGAGGTCTCAGCTCGCGGGACTCCACACAATGTTTGAGAGGTCTCAGCTCTTGGGCCTCCACACAATTTTTAAAAGGTCTCAGCTCTTGGGACTCCACACAATGTTTGAGAGGTCTCAGCTCTTGGGCCTCCACACAATTTTTAAAAGGTCTCAGCTCTTGGGACTCCACACAATGTTTGAGAGGTCTCAGCTCTTGGGCCTCCACACAATTTTTAAAAGGTCTCAGCTCTTGGGCCTCCACACAATTTTTAAAAGGTCTCAGCTCTTGGGCCTCCACACAATTTTTAAAAGGTCTCAGCTCTTGGGCCTCCCCTACTGCTGGGGTGACACACTGTAACAAACCTCCTCCTGTAAGCTTCCCCTACTGCTGGGGTGACACACTGTAACAAACCTCCTCCTGTAAGCTTCCCTGACTGCAGGGGTGCCACACTGTAACAAACCTCCTCCTGTAAGCTTCCCTGACTGCTGGGGTGACACACTGTAACAAACCTCCTCCTGTAAGCTTCCCTGACTGCTGGGGTGACACACTGTAACAAACCTCCTCCTGTAAGCTTCCCTGACTGCAGGGGTGACACACTGTAACAAACCTCCTCCTGTAAGCTTCCCTTACTGCTGGGGTAACACACTGTAACAAACCTCCTCCTGTAAGCTTCCCTGACTGCTGGGGTGACACACTGTAACAAACCTCCTCCTGTAAGCTTCCCTTACTGCTGGGGTGCCACACTGTAACAAACCTCCTCCTGTAAGCTTCCCTGACTGCTGGGGTGACACACTGTAACAAACCTCCTCCTGTAAGCTTCCCCTACTGCTGGGGTAACACACTGTAACAAACCTCCTCCTGTAAGCTTCCCTGACTGCTGGGGTGACACACTGTAACAAACCTCCTCCTGTAAGCTTCCCTTACTGCTGGGGTAACACACTGTAACAAACCTCCTCCTGTAAGCTTCCCTGACTGCTGGGGTGACACACTGTAACAAACCTCCTCCTGTAAGCTTCCCTTACTGCTGGGGTGCCACACTGTAACAAACCTCCTCCTGTAAGCTTCCCTGACTGCTGGGGTGACACACTGTAACAAACCTCCTGTAAGCTTCCCCTACTGCTGGGGTAACACACTGTAACAAACCTCCTCCTGTAAGCTTCCCTGACTGCTGGGGTGACACACTGTAACAAACCTCCTCCTGTAAGCTTCCCCTACTGCTGGGGTAACACACTGTAACAAACCTCCTCCTGTAAGCTTCCCTGACTGCTGGGGTGACACACTGTAACAAACCTCCTCCTGTAAGCTTCCCTTACTGCTGGGGTAACACACTGTAACAAACCTCCTCCTGTAAGCTTCCCTGACTGCTGGGGTGACACACTGTAACAAACCTCCTCCTGTAAGCTTCCCTTACTGCTGGGGTGCCACACTGTAACAAACCTCCTCCTGTAAGCTTCCCTGACTGCTGGGGTGACACACTGTAACAAACCTCCTGTAAGCTTCCCCTACTGCTGGGGTAACACACTGTAACAAACCTCCTCCTGTAAGCTTCCCTGACTGCTGGGGTGACACACTGTAACAAACCTCCTCCTGTAAGCTTCCCTTACTGCTGGGGTGCCACACTGTAACAAACCTCCTCCTGTAAGCTTCCCTGACTGCTGGGGTGACACACTGTAACAAACCTCCTCCTGTAAGCTTCCCCTACTGCTGGGGTAACACACTGTAACAAACCTCCTCCTTTAAGCTTCCCTTACTGCTGGGGTGACACAATGACACAAGAGGACATGTCTGACCGCATCTCACACACACACACACACACACACACAATGACAATTAGGGGTGGGGTCTATTTATTTTCCCCCTTGCCTATGCCATCTGTGGTTGTCATTAGGCAACGTGATTTTAAGGGGTGCAGAATTTTGTTCTTTTTTGTACAGTTTGGCTTGGGGTCCATGGCAATGTAGAGGAAAGAAGGTTTCCTTGTCTTGTCTCACTTTACGTAGAAGTAATATTGTGTTTGGAGTGTATTGTTGAGAGGCTGTGATAGTGGCGTAATAGTGCGACTTGGGCGCGTTATATGCACCCAGACATGCTTCCCCTGCTGTCCCAGTTGCATTCCAGCAGTGTTGGCATCATTTTCTGATGTTTCAGGGTGGACTTGGTGACCTCCAAGTGGTCGAATTGAGATTTCCAAGTGTCGAGCATTTTTTTCCCATAGACTATAATGGGATTCGATATTCGGTCGAGTAGTCGAGTAACGCGGTCTATTCGAATCGAAATTCGAAATTTCGAATATTTCACTACTCGCTCATCTCTAGTAATGATAACAATGATAACAATCACCATACAGGGGATCCAGAATAATGCAACAACAGGGTGGGGTGGAGCAGGACGTACTGTATACGTATAATACCAATTCTACAGGTGAGTATTTCACAGAATTGTATTATTCTAAGTATACAGTACGTCCTGCTCCAGATATAATACTTACACTTGGGACATCCAATAGTAGTGTCCATAGAAAAGGGGTGGGATCCCCAACAAAAAAGGCAACAGCAGACAGTTGAAAGCACTGTCACCTGCAAACCTCGCTACCAAGAGTGACACGAGCAAAAGCTCTAACGTCGACAGCAAAACAACCTTTGAAAGGGTATGGACAAAAAAACAAGTAGCGTTCAAGCAAACCTGTTCAACAAAACCTGGTGCTGAAAGGCCCAAAGATACCAAGTCACCAGTGTAATCAGAATAGAGTGAAAAGAACTCTTCCCCTTAAGGAATAGACTTGAGTAACAGCCTAACAAGAGCAAAAGCTAATAGTAGCCCAGGAAGAAGCCAAACCTTCCCCGGAACCAGAAGGGACATCTATCCAAGTAAAGGTTAGGCCCAACGCTGCTTAACCCCTGGAGGCAGACGAGATCAGGCACATCCAGATGTAGATGCCCACAACCCCAAGGGGCATCAGTCCCCCTAAGGGACAAGAGACAATCCAGGAAAAAAATTTCCAGCACCTATAGAGGGAAAATAGATTCCTATGCCTCAGCATTACAAGGAATAAATCCTAGAAGAAGGACAATGTCTTAATACCTGAGCCTAAGACACCACCTTAGGCAGAAGATCCGGCGTAAGGCGGAACACCACCTCATCTCGGTGAATATACATCAAAGAACGAGGGCTAGCTAAACAGAGCCGCCCGCTCAGGCACACGGCCGACTGAAGTAACCGCCCCAGAAGGACAACCTTATGGATAAGAACAGTCAGACAGCATCCGGACTAGAGCCAAAGGGGAACACCCCACAAGGCAAACAGAATAGAAATCAAATCCCAACAGGGACCCTAGAACTACGTGGGGGATGCCGCTGAGCAATCCCTGAAAGAAAAGTCAACCCAGGCAAGGAACTGAGTAAAGACTTCAGCAGAAGACGGACAGGGCAGAGCCTGAACCACCAGGGCACCGAGTAGGAGAGCCAACTCCAACCCATGCTGTAATAACTATATAACCCTGGGAACAGAGCGCGCCCACGGGGGAGAGACCAGAAACTCACACCAATCAATATGGGTAAGCAATACCCCACAATAGATGGAAGAAGAGGAAGAAGAAGCCAACTCCTAGGCTTCCAGAAGTCACAGACACCCAGAAGGTACGCCCATCTCCATCAAGGTGGAGGAATCAACCGTCAGACCATACAGACCAAAGTCTGTAGATTGGGGTGAAATAGAAAAGGGGGGCCTGAGTGAGCAGGGCAGCACTCCTGACAGGACGTACAGGTCCGCTGTCCACAGAACCACATCTGCAAACCACCCTCCACTAGGCCACCCAAGGGCCGCCAGTATCACTGGTTCCCCCTTCCAGAGCAAACTTGCACAGAACCCTGTCAAGCAGGGTGAATGAAGATAAGACATATAGAACAGAATGTCCAGCATAAAGTTACGAAGCCTCATGACCAAGGTCAGAACAATCTGAGACAGGGAAACAAGGGCCTAGAACCCATGATAGTAACTGGCCCAGAAAGATCCACACTAGACGGATCACATGGAGACACCAGAATTAGCACATCCTGTCGCAGAAGGACATCCACCGGAGCGAATATCGCAGATATGCAGGGAACACTGTCCTCCACCCAGATCAGGGACTGATACCTTCCTGGGGGATCATCCTGCTTCCGAGTCCACACAGATAATTAATACAGGCCACTGTCGTCAGACAGACCAAGGGGCCCCCAAATAGCCAGATCCCGCAAGGGAGAAGTCCCGCGAGATAGAGCCAACCTGAAAGCCTACCGCTTCAGGTTGGACCCCTAAAAGTCCCACCTCCTCCGTCCACCTGATAGATTTGGTATCCAACTACAGGAAGATGCAAGGAAGGGGGCGCCCCCTGACTGGTACCTCTAGTACAATAGTCTCAGGGGTAACCACCGTACCAAGGTGGAAGGGTACACAGACCCAGCTCCAGGAAAGCTGGAACCCAGTCCAGCATTTACAATATGAGTAGCAGAAGAGCCCAAGGGCACTGAGCATAAGGGACAACCTTTGAACAGCCACCAACAGGCCCATCAGCTGCAATCCAGCCTGGTGAAGAGACTGGAACAGCAAGAGGGACCGAGCCCATGTAACCAGATTGTCCATTTATAGTCAAGGAAGCAGGTTCCCATCTGAACCGAATCCAAATTCAACCCTAGGAATGGAGATACCAATAAGGGGAAGAAGAGGAATTTGGGGTGATTGAGCACCCATCCAAGGACTCCCAAAGGACACCACCAGCCGAGTAACAAACTCGACCTGACGTAGAAATTGGGAAGGAAGGAGGGACGACCAGGCAGTTCCTCTCGCGGACGCCCCCTTGGTCTCAGTAGAGACATCACCCCTGTCATCGCCTAGGCGATCACTCTGGGAGCAGGACCGAGGCCAGATAACAAGGCCACAATCAACAGTGTTGGAGCACCAACACTAACCTATAAGTTCCTTGGTGCCCGGAAGGCACAATGGCAATGAAATAAGCGTCTTAGGTCCCCACAGACGGCAAGAGGTCCCTGGACAACAGGGCACTGGCGGCCCAACACAGAGAAACCATGCAGAAAACTGCCTGTGAATGTAAATTGCCTCACCTATGGAAGGCCATAATGGGCAGGGTGTCTCATCCTTTTGGAGGAATGTGGAAAGGTTGGTGTAGAGGCCCCTGCCTCTGTCTGTTAAGGGCAACCTGCTGATGACCCCAGACCTCGCAGGCCGCGCGTGGCCTGTGCCAACACCAGAAGAGAGGCAGGGACCAGAAGCATCCTGACAATCTCGGGAAGGGGACGCCCAGCAGACACTATCCTGCATCCAGAGGAAACTTCCTCCTGACTCCATCAGAACGAGGCATGACGCCTCCTGATAGGGGCAAGGTGTTGCGGCCATCCCCTCGCCCAAGCGGGCGAGGGCGCCCCATCATGCTTGGGGGGTTTTGGTAAAAGATTTGGATTTGTCTGCCACTCCTGGGGCAGGGATCTATACCAAAAAGCTGGAAGGACACCCCTGGTTCGGGTTTGACACTAACATAGGGGGGTGGAGGGGTGCCCCTGCCCCGAGAAGGCCGAGACCGCCTTCTGTAAAGGGGTGTTTTGCCCCTTTTTCCAAACAGGTCCAGACGGGCCCCGAATAGGCGTCGCCCTATAAAGAGCAGCCCAGAAAGAATCTTTTTTGTAGCATCGTCAACACCCCACTGTCGTAGCCAGACCAGTCGGCGTATAGCTACCGCAAGGGCGGAAGTACGTGCGCACATGCTGATGGTGTCATCCAGCGCCAAAAGGATAAATCTTACAAATACATCACAACTGGAGAGTGCATTAAACACCTCCCAGGGGAGATCCTCAGGTTGATGATCAATCATCTTTCTGATGAGGGTCCTAGCGGCTACTGCAGCGATGGCCACGGTACAGACCGGGCGCAGAGTCGTCCCTGCACAAAAAAAGGCGTGGGAAGCCTATCAATGCGCCGGTCCTCAGCATCCCGAAGGGTACGATAAGTAGGGGCTGCAATAAAGGGGGGGTTAAGAACCCCAATGATCGGTGCATCCACCATGGGAGATGATGACCAGCAGTTAACCACATCAGGGGGAAAAGGGTATTTCCAATCCCAGTCCCCTGGAACCCCTGGAAGTTTACTAGGGCATTGCCATTCTTTGAGTACAAGAGCCTGGAAGTGATCCTGCTCCAGAAATTACAAACGCGGCGGTGCTGTATGGAAACTCTCCCTTCTAGGCCTGGAAGCCTCACCAGGGAGAGAGATAGACAAGACCTCGAAGATCTTTATCAGTAATTCATCTGTGTCACACAGGCCCCAAGAACCGGGGCCCGAATCATCATGACTCCTCAGCCCCTCATCAGATGAGCCCGAGTCAGAGAATAGCCGACCTTCATCAGAAAGAGCGAAACCCTGCTCAGCAGGGAACTCCTCAGATTCAGAAGGAATGGGCGAAACCGGAGACGTCAGGGACCGCTTCTTACCAGGGCCCAAGTGCTCTGTCAACCTCGAAATCACCTGATCGCCCGTAGGCAGTCTGCGTGGCACGACTTGCTGGTCATTCCCGCTCGAGTGCGACTCATCAGGAGTGAGATTTAAGCATGGGGAGAGAGGTGTATTGAAACGAGGCGCAGCCACTGGCAACTCTGACTGCAGGGCCAGTACTTGTTCAGCACAGGGTCCGCAAACCCGTGCTCTGTCCGCATCAGCATGGGGCAGTCCACACGCTGTACACAGCTGGTCTTGTCCCGGAGGGACCCCGGTCACATAATTCTGAGATACCTCCATATGGTGATTATTAATGTAATATATGCCAGTAGGGATTTACGCAATAGGCAACCCTGGATGTCCCCAAGACCCGCTAGGAATGTGGGAGAATTTAGTAAGCCCGCTACAATATATGTTAGGCCGGGAGAAGCCACCGGAATCTTTGACGTCTGAAAGACAAAAGGGGAATAAGAGGTGTCACGCCGGGTCCCCGCCTCCCCAAACGAGCACGAAGCTCTGAGTTAGCCGCCCAGGCTTGACAAGCCAAGCATAGGATATGCCAGTTAAAAGCATCTGCTAATGGATACTAGTAGTCTGATGACGCCGCCACCCAGCCAGTAAATTTTTATGAAAAAGTGAGAAGGTAAAGACAGTGGCGGCCAAATAAAAAGAGCAAGAAGCGCGGCTCTGACACCCGGTTCCCGCCAAGGGCAAAAGTACGGCCATAAGCATAACAATGCAGTACACTGAGACCGCCACCCCCCCCCCCCATTCTTTTCCCGAGGGAGGATGGTGACCCTTTACACAGGGCCCACCGCTACACGGGGCATGGGGCAATAATGCGGGAGGGACATCCACTAAAGGCTCACCATCAGCCTAAACCGCCTACCCTTTGGTGGGGGACTGCGGTGGAGCATGGCTCCGTTAAGCACGCATGGTGCTGCCTACCTTCACTCGAGCAGCGCAGCCCAGGCTGGGAGGCACATCACATCAAGGACAGGTGGGAATAGTCCAACAGGGCTGCAGGCTGTAATAGCCCCGCTCACCTGAGAGAGAGTGATACTTCATGTCTTCGCAGTCAGCACTGCAGAGAAATCTGAGGATTTGTGGGAGGTCCCTGGGTATATGAAGGGCCGGGAGGAGCCTGTTTTTGCATGTCTGCAGTGCACAGCGCCATCTGGCGGAGGATAACCCAAGTATAAGTATTATATCTGGAGCAGGACGTACTGTATACTTAGAATATAGGTGAAATGAAGCAAGGTGCAGCCACTGTCAGGCCTGATTGCAGAGCCAGGTCTTGCTCGGCACAGGGTCCGCAGACCCGTGCCCTGTCAGCATGAGCATGGGGTTGTCCACACGCTATACACAGCCGGTCTTGTCCCAGAGGGACCCCGGTCACATAATTCTGAGATGCCTCCATATGGTGATTATTCAAGGCACAGTATGCCAGTAGGGATTTACACTGTAAGCAACCCTGGATGCCCCAAAGACCCGCTAGGAAAGTGGGAGAATATTACAAGGCCCGCTATAATTTTACACTGGGCCGGGAGAAGCCAATGGTGTTCACCGGTCTGAAAGACACAAAGAGAAGAAAATGGTGTCAGAACCAGGAAAACTATAATGAGAATAAGCCGCCCGCGAGGGCACTTACAGTATCACGGTAATCAGGAGCGTCCCACGCGTCACGCGCGAACAGTCAAAATGGCGCAGTGTACCTCGAAGGGCGGGCCAGCGGTCCATGACGCGGAGCGCGCCAAACCAGACCCCGCCCTCCCGAAGAGCGCGAAGTCTGACAACAGCCAATGAGGACACGTAGGTGTCTGAGGTAACGCCGCCGCCCGGCGCGGAGCCTTCAACTAAGGAAGAAGCGCGCGCGCGCGGCGCCGGCAGTCCGCAAGTAAAATACATAGAAAGAGCGCGTCAGCTGACGCCTTATCTATAAAAGTCCAAAGACAGACAAGGCCATATAAGTGCAAGGGTCCAATACAGACCATACATAGAAAGGGCGCGGCGGCTGACACCATATCTATAAAGGTCCAAAGACAGACAAAGGCCATATACGTGCAAGGATCCAATACAGACCACACAGGCACACCCCCCCTTTCTTTCCCCCCGACTACGGGGGGAACGAGGGAGGATGGCGATCCTTGGTACAGGACCCACCGCTACACGGGGCAAGGAGCAGTAATGCGGGAGGGGCATCCCATAGAGGCTCACCATCAGCCTACACCGCCTACCCTTTGGTGGGGGACTGCGGTGGAGCATGGCTCCATGAGCACGCGTGGTGCTGCCTACCTTCACCCGACCAGCGCAGCCCAGGCTGGGAGGCACATCACAAAGAGGACGGGTGGGAGCAGTCCAACAGGGCCGCAGGCTTTAATAGGCCCCGCTCACCTGCGAGAGAGTGATACTTCATGTCTTCGCAGTCAGCACTGCAGAGAAATCTGGGGATTTGTGGGAGGTCCCTGGGTATTTGAAGGGCCGGGAGGAGCCTGTTTTGCACGTCTCTGCAGTGCAGCGCCATCTGGCGGAGGATAACCCAAGTGTAAGTACTATATCTGGAGCAGGACGTACTGTATACCAAGAATAAAGGTCAGACCCTCCCGGCCCATAAATACCTGGGACCTCCCACTCATTACCCAGTTCTCCATCTCTGCAGAGGCGAGCAAGTCAGAAGATGATGTCTCCTCCTTGCAGGTAGCCGGGATGACTCCCGGCCACTTTTATTCTTCTATTTCTGCCTGGATCCCCTTGTTTAATTTTCCCTGCCTCCCAGCCTAGACTGCTGGTCCGGGCAAAGGTAGTTGGCACCCCTGGTGCTTAGGAGCCGTGAGACCCCATAACAAGGCGTAGGCGGCTATCCGGGTTGGTGATCCCGGTTTGGGATGCCCCGTCCCTTGGCCCTTCCCTGGCATGGATTCCCCCTCTCCCAGGTACCCTTAGAGGGGGGGGGGCGGGTCCCTTATGGATTCCTGTCTTTCATGTGTGTGTTTTACATGTGTGTGTTTTACATGTGTGTGTTTTACTTCACTGTCATGGCGCCGGCCTCCGGCGCGCTAAGAGTGCTGCCCACAATGGCGGCGGCGAACCCATGAGGGCTTCTTCTCCTTCGGACGGGCGGGGGGGGGGCGGGCCGGGCGCTCGCGCGCGCCTACGGCCCGCCCCTGTACTGAGAGCGCGGCTTTTCATGTCCCGGCTTCTGGCCAGGAGAGACGGGGGAGGGGCGGGGCCAGGCGCGACGCGCGAACCGCACCGGCCCGCCCTCCCTCCTCCTACTGCACACTGCGCGCCGTTACCTGTGGTACCGAAGGTCGGGTGAGGGGCCTGGATGAATTTGGTTCTTTCTGCCTTGCAGGGTCCTCCTTTTGAACCTTTGCAGGATATTGCACTTTCTACGCTTACTCAGAAGGTTGTTTTTCTGGTTGCCATCACTTCCGTTCGACGTGTTTCGGAGTTGGCAGCCTTGTCTATTAAGGCTCCTTACTTTGAGAGGCATCAGGACAAGGTTGTTTTCCGCTTCAAACCAGATTTTCTTCCTAAGGTGGTTTCTGCTTTTCATTTGAATCAGGATATTGTTCTTCCTTCCTTGTGTCCTAAGCCCAGCAATGACAAGGAGAGGGTTTTGCATTCTTTGGATGTGGTTCGCTGTGTGAAGTACTATTTGGTGGCTACTTCTCCTTTTCGTAGGACTGACGCCCTTTTTGTGGTGCCCTCTGGGCCTAGGAAAGGTTTGGCTCCTGCCAAGTTTTCCATTAGTAAATGGATTCGCCAGGCCATTGTTGGGGCCTATTCTGCTAAGGGGAAGATTCCCGCTTTTCGTGCTACTGCTCATTCTACTCGTGCTGTTGGGGCATCCTGGGCTTTTCAGCACCAGGCTTCTGTTGAGCAGGTTTGTAAGGCTGCTACTTGGTCTTCGGTTCACACTTTTTCCAAGTTTTACAAGGTTGATGTTCTGGCCTCAGCGGATGCTGTTTTTGGCCGCAAAGTTCTGCAAGCTGCAGTGGTTTAAGTTTATGCATTGTTGCCTTGTTTTGGATCCCCGCCCTTTATGGACACTGCTATTGGATGTCCCAAGTGTAATGAATGTCTTGAAGCGGAGTGTGACATACTTAGAATAATACCATTTTGTGAATACTCACCTGTAAAATGGGTATTATAAGTATGTCACACACCCCGCTTCACCCTGCCCTTTTGTATTTTGGATCCTTTATATGGTGAACCTTTGTTAGTTTTTATTGGCTTTCCTGGTCCCTTGGTCTTACTGCTATCTTTATACTGGGGAATGAGTGGGAGGTCCCAGGTATTTATGGGCCGGGAGGGTCTGACCTTTTTTTGTTATCATCTCTGCAAGATCGCCATCTACAGGTCAGTATACCCAAGTGTAATGAATGTCTTGAAGCGGGGTGTGTGACATACTTATAATACCCATTTTACAGGTGAGTATTCACAAAATGGTATTTTTTTTTTCAAGTATTTCGTCACTTTTTATTGTTTCCCCCACTGGGCTGCAACTCTGTTCAGGTCTCCAGGATACAGCCGCCGCCATCTTTCCTCAGAAGCTACGCCTTGTTCCTTCCCCGAATCACGTGCTGAGGAGAGGGGGGCAGGTAATTGCCAGGGCAGAGCTGGGGTCAGGAAAAGGACAGCAATCCCAGAATGCAGAGCGGCATAGTCAGAAGGCACCTCCTTTCTGCAGGCCAGCTGAGAGTCTATGGGCAGCCATCTTGGATGTTTAAAGGCTCAAATTAAGGATGAAGGTCCGGTCTAAGCAATTTGGAAACTAGACACGGTTCACAATGAATAGATACAGAATTTCAAATGCATAGTTTTGAATAGAATAGCAAAGATTTTTTACAACCAGGATACCCAATGTCTTAACAAACTCCAGTGGAGCGATCTTTTACACTTGTATGTCCTTCCACCACACCCCCCCATTACCACCTTTTTATGTAACCTTCTCCACATGCAAGCTATACACATGCTGATTATCCTATATGGGTCCCATATTTAAAATCCCTTCCTCATAAATCCTAATTCATAAATGTATTCCCAGTACTCAACCCTCACATCTACATCTAAATGCCTACCAATGCTAAGCATGCAATTAATATAGAAGAACCTCTTTCATTTTGTTATAGTGCCAAAGATTCCCCCAGGGGTGGTGCTGCACTATAAATCTATGTGCACTATCTTCCTCTAAGCCACCTGTTTTGTAATGGGCACCTCCTATATCACTCTCCATGCAACCTTTCATTCTTACTGCACCTCTGTTTACTTCCCTTTACACACCAGTTTACTTGCCCCTCCCACTATTCCCATAGCAGGTCAGGAGCCACATCAAATGGCTCCACGGCCCACAGGTTAAGCATATGTGCTCTAAGACAAGACATACAAAAGCTGATAAAAAATTACAACTGGAGAGACCCCCCCCCCCCCCTTTGCTCCAAAAAATGGACATACACATCTCCATAGTAAATAATGGATTCAGTGCTAAAATGATTGTGTATCACAAGAAACTCTAAAAATATTCTGACGTTATTACATGTACAAATACTGCAATAGTGCAAGGACTATCAATGCTCTAATCCCATACAAGCATTTGCAATATACTTACATAGGGCTATATGGCCAGCTAGTGCTATGCCTGCATGTACACAGGCATGAAATGTCCGTGTAAAATGGCAGCATGCATTGATAGAAAAAGTGAATGCTGGCGAGTGAAACAAAAAGGAATCCATATTTGTGATTTATAATATTAGATGATGTGGAAATCTAGCTCCTTTTAGAGGCACTGTCTTGTACTGCGATTAAAGGGATTTTTCATGCAAAAGTTTAAGAATAAACAGCAGCTTACCTTGCCAAGCGTTCCTCCAACGCAGTGCCTCCTCTCAGTTCAGCACCATGATTGAGGAAATACACTTGTGGGCCACCAATACTAGCTCAAGGAGCTAGTCCAAACCGCGCCCCCTCTGTATTGATGGCTTTAATGGTGGTCTCAGTGCTGCCATTCTAGCCCAGCTAACATCTAAGGATGCCTGTGTTTGAAGCGAGAGCTGTTAGAGGGAAGCGGGGGATGCAGCCAGCAGAGTGCTCGTAGCCGCTGGCCTTAGATGAAGCCAAAAAACGCAGGAGGTCCCACTCCCCCCACAAAACCCCAAAAATGTGGCACCACTACCAATTAATGTTTAGTAAAATTTGATAAATGATTTTTATTAATCAACTTCAATGTCACACTACACTACATAAACTACAAACATGACAAACTGTTTAAAAAACATGAAGACACAGCAATGTCAGTAAGGAAGGGGACAAAAAACCCCACAATGAAGGGGCAGGGGGCGGGTGGAAGATTAATTAAATATAACAGAATTCTTATACATACATATAATATAATTATAATAATAAATAAGCATAACTAATCCCTACAGTTGATAATTAAAGTGCCTAAGTGCAAATTAGCTTAGATAACACTCATATTCCCTCATTATTCCTCAATAGAAATACATGTGCTCCCTAAAAAAACATAATACTAACCTAACCATACTCATATTTCCCCATACAATACCAGAGCAAGCCGGGGGTGACAAATAAACATAGATGCAAAAACGTGAGAGCAACCAAAATTAAACTTACATAACCATACGACCACCAGCCCACTGCCCCTTGTCTAAGCGTTACGTGACGTCACCAGCGTCACTTCCTCAGGACGTCACGCGTAGACAAGGGGCAGTGGGCTGGTGGTCGTATGGTTATGTAAGTTTAATTTTGGTTGCTCTCACGTTTTTGCGTGAAACCCCCCAGAAAGCCCCAAAATCTTACCTGTCCCCGCTCCCACGTGACTGGACGGTCCAATCCCCGCCAACGTCCAGGCGGGGATCAGGAACGTCCAAGCGGCTCCCGCCGCCGCCGCCTCCCTCGCGCCCCTGTAGGCGTGCTCGCGCCCGCGCCGGCCGTCTGCGGCGGGGGCGCGCGCGCGCCGAAAGTGACGCGAGGGAGGCGGCGGCGGCGGGAGCCGCTTGGACGTTCCTGATCCCCGCCTGGACGTTGGCGGGGATTGGACCGTCCAGTCACGTGGGAGCGGGGACAGGTAAGATTTTGGGGCTTTCTGGGGGGTTTCACACAGCGGGGCACCCCCGATCGGGGTGCCCCGCCGAAGTGGACCAAAACCCAGGATAGTCAAAATCCTGGGTGTTGGTCCACTTTAAACATTAATTGGTAGTGGTGCCACATTTTTGGGGTTTTGTGGGGGGAGTGGGATCTCCTGCGTTTTTTGACATACACAGTGGTATTACCTCTTTGTGTGCACACTACAGGGAGATTGATTTGTTGGGGGCGGTGCAGTCTTTTTTCAATTCATTATATTATTGTATCCCGGCCTTAGATGAAGGCTTAGACGACATGATGTCAGCGGCTCCGAGCGCGCTGATTGGACGAGCTGCCAAGCAGGTGCCATAGGATTGGTAAGAGGTGAATTTACTTCGCGATCTGGGGGCTTCCCACAGTGGGGCACCCCCATCAGGGTGACCCGGGGGAAAGGACCAAAACCCAGCATAGTCAAAATCCTGGATTTTGGTCTACTTGAAATCTGCCTACAGTGGGTGATATTGCATAAGAGAGGTGGTGATGGATGTGAAGTTTGCAAAATTTACACTAGATGGCGCTCTTTTTCTTAGCAATAATACGTAGTGTAAGCATATTTCACATAGGGTGTTCTGTGTTTCTCCGGATTCTGAGATGCAGCTGCACCCACAATGAATGTTGCACATCTGCAAGAAAATGATGTCAGGGAACCTTTTATGAACACAAAATGGTTGTGATATAGGCCAGTGTTTCTCAATCCAGAACTCAAGTATCCCCAACACCTCATGAATTGTGGATGTAAGCCCACAGGGCTCTCTCTCCTATTGTATCTTCAGAATATTCATTGTGAACTGTGTAAGACTGCATTTGTAATACTCTATGTATTGTATCTACCCTGTCTGTATTACTACTGTAAAGCGATACGGAAGATGATGGCGCTATATAAATAAACAATAATAATACTTACACACAGATTGTGGTTCTACCACCTTCTATATGTTCTCTTATACCCTAATCAATTTTACTCTTTTGCTTTCTGTATCCTCCCTTATACCTTAAAAGATTGTAAGCTCTTTCACTTTTGCATGCTCTCTTATATTGTAAGTTCAGCCATCTTCCGTATCCTTTGTTATACCCTAATAGATACAAGCTCTTCTGCCCACTGTATCCTCCCTTATACCCTAATAGATACAAGCTCTTCTGCCCACTGTATCTTTCCTTATACCCTAATAGACTGTAAAATCTTCTCCTTCTGTATCCTCCATTATACCCTAATAGAGTGTAAGCTCTTCTGCCCACTGTATCCTCCCTTATACCCTAATAGATACAAGCTCTTCTGCCCACTGTATCTTTCCTTATACCCTAATTGATTGTAAAATCTTCTCCTTCTGTATCCTCCATTATACCCTAATAGAGTGTAAGCTCTTCTCCTTCTGTATCCTTTCTTATACCCTAATAGATTGTAAGCTCTTCTCCTTCTGTATCCTCCCTTATACCCTAATAGATTGTTAGCTCTTCTCCTTCTGTATCCTCCCTTATACCCTAATAGATTGTACGCTCTTCCTCCTTCTGTATCATCCCTTATAATCTAATAGATTGTAAGCTCTTCTCCTTTTGTATCCTCCCTTATACCATAATAGATTGTAAGCTCTTCTCTTTCTGTATCCTCCCTTATACCCTAATACATTGTAAGCTCTTCTCCTTCTGTATCCTCCCTTATAACCTAATAGATGGTAAGCTCCTTTTCCTTCTGTATCCTCTCCAATGCCATAATAGATTGTAAGCTCCTCCTCATTCTGTTTACTTGAATATACCCTATTTGATTGTAAACGCCTTTTGCTTACTCCCTTATACCATTCTAGCTTCTAAGTTCTTCCCCCGGCCCCTGTAGCCTCCTCTATACCCTATCTGTAAGATCTTCCACTTTCTGTATCTTCACTTATATAGACTGTATATAAATTGTATGCATTTCACCTTTGGGTCCTCTCTTACCTTATTATCTATATCCTCCCTTATACCCTAATACAACCCCTGGCATTATGGAATCACCAGTCTCTGAGGATGTTCCTTCAGTTGTTGAATTTTGTTGAAAAAAAGCAGATCACAGACAGATCACATGACAAAAAACTAAAGGCATTTCAAATACTAAAAGAAATCAAGAAAAATAATTGTGGTAGCCAGTAACAGTTACATTTTTAGAACAAGCACAAGGAATAAATTATGGAATCAGTCAATTTTGAGGAAAAAAATAATGGAATAATTAAAAACAAACAAAATAACACTCCAACACATCACTAGTACTTTGTGGCTTTTATAACTGCTTGCAGTCTCTGAGGCAATCACTTAATGAGTGACAAACAGTATCTTCACCAATCTGGCTCCAGCTTTCTCCGATTGCTGTTGCCAGATCAGCTTTGCAGGTTGGAGCCTTGTCATGGACCATTTTCTTTAACTTCCACCACAGATTTTCATTGGATTGAGATCCGGGCTATTTGCAGGCCATGACATTGACCTTATGTGTCTTTCTTCAAGGAATGTTTTCACAGTTTTTGCTGTATGGCAGATGCATTATCATCTTGGAAAATGTCATCATCCCCAAACATCCTTTCGATAGATGGGATAAGAAAAGTGTCCAAAATGTCAATGTAAACCTGTGCATTTATTGAAGATGTAATGACAGCCATCTCCCCAGTGCTTTTACCTGACATGCAGCCCCATATCATCAATGACTGTGGAAATTTGCATGTTTTCTTCAGACAGTTGTCTGCATAAATCTCTTTGGAACGGCACCAAACAATCTTGCCCAATGCAGATTCGAGATTCATCACTGAATATGACTTTCATCCAGTCATCCACAGTCCACGATTGCCTTTCCTTAGCCCATTGTAACCATTGTTTTTTTTTCTGTTTAGGTGTTAGTGATGGCTTTCTTTTAGCTTTTCTGTATGCAAATCCCATTTCCTTTAGGCGGCTTACAGTTCGGTCACAGACGTTGACTCCAGTTTCCTCCCATTTGTTCCTCATTTGTTTTGTTGTAAAAACATAGACATAGAAAGCATAGAAAACATAGAAAACATAGAAAAACATAGAAAAACATAGAAGGTTGACGGCAGAAGGAGACCATACGGTCCATCTAGTCTGCCCTTATGTGTATACTGTATGTACTCTTTATCTTAGGATAGATGTGTGCTTATCCCAGGCATGTTTAAATTCAGTGACTGTTGATGTTTCAACTACCTCTGCTGGAAGTTTGTTCCAAGCACCTACTACTCTTTCTGTAAAATAATATTTTCTAACATTGCTCCTGATCTTCCCCCCGACTAGCTTCAGGTTGTGCCCCCTTGTTCTATCATTAAGCTTAAAAACACTTCCCTCCTGAACCTTATTCAATCCTTTCACATATTTAAAGGTCTCAATCATGTCCCCCCTCTCCCTTCTTTCCTCCAGACTGTACAAATTAAGTTCTTTAAGTCTCTCCTGATAAGTTTTAAGTTTAAGTCCTTCCACCATTTTCGTTGTCCGCCTTTGGACCCATTCTATTTGAATAATGTCTTTTTGCAGGTAAGGTCTCCAGAACTGCACACAGTATTCTAGCTGTGGCCTTACCAGGGCTCTATACAGCGGCATCACAACCTCCCTCTTCCTACTGGTGATGCCTCAAGCTATGCAGCCGAGCATCCTGCTTGCTTTTCCCACTGCCTGGCTACACTGTCCACTCATCTTGCAGCTATCAGTAATCAGTACCCCTAAATCTCTCTCCTCCGAGGTCCTGGCTAACACAGTACTGCCCATACGGTACTCAGAGCAGGGATTCCTTCTACCCAAGTGCATGATTTTACATTTAGAGACATTAAACTCTAGTTTCCACAGTTTTGACCATCTATTCAGTAAAGCTAAATCATTTTCCATGTTGCAGACACCTCCAGGAATATCCACCCTATTACTAACCTTTGTATCATCAGCAAACATTTCCTACCAAGCCTTCTCCTATGTCACTTACAAATATATTAAAAAGAATGGGGCCCAGGACAGAGCCTTGTGGCACACCACTTGTAACTCACCTTTGTTCAGTTGTACATTTTCTGTTTTCAAAACATATTGCTTTAAGTTTTCTGTCTTGACGCTTTGATGTCTTCCTTGGTCTACCAGTATGCTTGCCTTTAACCACCTTTGCATGTTGTTTGTACTTGGTCCAGGTTTTAGACAGAGCTGAACTATGAACAACCAACATTTTGTACAACACTGCGTGATGATTTACCCTCTTTAAGGAGTTTGATAATCCTCTCCTTTTTATCAAGCGACATCTCTGGTGTTGGAGCCATGATTCATGCCAGTCCTCTGGTTGCAGCAGCTCTCCAAGGTGTGATCACTCCTTTTTACCTGGACACTAACGTGCAGATTTAATCTGATGCAGGTGTTATTGTTTGTAATGAAACTTTATAATTTTTCTTGATTTCTTTTAGTATTTCTTAAAGCCAGAAAGTTGCCATTTGAAATGCCTTTAGTTTTTTGTCATGTCTGTGATCTGCTTTTTTTCAACAAAATTCAACAACTGAAGGAACATCCTCAGAGACTGGTGATTCCATAATTATTGCCAGGGGCTGTAGTTGTAAGCTGATTACCTTTATCCCAATAGATGGGAAACTTGTCCCTCTTCTTTATCCTCCTGATACACTCTAATTGACTGTAAGCTTTCCTATTTCTATATCTTTACTTACATATAACTAGATTGTAGAGTATGTCTACCTTTGGATCCTCCCTTCTACCCTAATAGATGTAAACTCTTCCTCCTGTATCCTCCCAGATCAGTAATCAGTTTATCACTCACCAAATAAAATGAATACAAGGACTTTAGCTTGACACATAGACATTGGCGTTTTGAAAGGTAGAGGGCAGGAAAAATCTAACAATGTAGATGAATAGATTGTAAGTAGTGTTGGGCAAACCCAAACCAAATCTCGGGTTCATACCAAACATTGCAACTTCAGGTTCCTAAACCCGAAAAAGGACTTCAGCCAAAAGTTCAAGATCGACTGCAAAAGCTGGTAGGTAGGCCCAACAACCAGCTTAACTTAATGCAGAGTATGCATCAGCAAGAAGCGGCTGTACATTTACCTGAGCCCTGCGATCCCACCAGGGGTTAACGTTCTTTGCTGGCAAATAGACTACGACCAGGGATTCAGAAAAATGGCCGCAACTCCCATGAGTGAGGACACTGGCAGCTGGCAATAGAAGTGCTGGTAGCTGCTGGCAATGTCTTCACTTATGGGAGCGGCATCCATCTTTCTGAAGCCCTGTCTGTAGCCTATTTGACCGCGAAAGAACGCTGACCACAGACCGGATCGGTGGCTCATGTAAGCCGGTCCCTGCTGCACAATCTGCATTAATTTAAAGTGCCCCCACCACATTTTTTTTCTTTAAATTTCCAGTCACGACAGAATCGCCCCTCAAAGTTCGAGTCCCCATTGATTTTAGTAGGGACTGGGTTTGGGTTCCGCTCAAGTTTGGGTACCCAAACCGAACTTTTGTTCAAAGTTTCTCTGAACTTGCCAAACCCAAACTATAGGGCGCTCAACCACTTCTTGTAAAGGTCTATTTAAAGGCATATGCTTGAGAGGTGAAGGTCTGGGCAGAGGGCTGTTGCGGGGGTGGATAGTTAGAAATCAGCACACTGGGGGAGAGCTATAGATTGCCACAAAGTGTGTGTGTACCTTGCAATGCCACTTCCCGCTCGTGCAGTACTTCACATTGCAATGCTAGGTGCCAGGGAGCCATGATACTGGCAGGGAGACTAAGCACTACATCACCAATCAAGGTGGAAGCTCTGAGCACAGCAACACAGAAGCAACTGCAGGGCTGTCACGGCAGGTGTCCGAAAATCTGGTGCCGAGGATCACACTCGGACCCTGGTCCACCAGTTGAGTATCGCTGCTATAGGGGTTCGCCCAACATTAATTGTAAGTTCTCTCAACTTGAAATTCAGTAATGTGGCCCCATCATAGTTTATTCCCCAAATCTATTTCATTCCTATTCAGCCAGGGCCTTATATTTTCTTATGTTCGCTGTGTTGCTTTGACATGCAGCATTTTCAGCATGGAGGCAACCTCCTGTTTCTCTTATGACAGATTCCCTTTAAGAGCAGAGGCCATTACGGGAAATGGGAGCTCAGGGATCAGATGTGGCATTCAGGAAGATTTCAGGCGCCCAGATGGTGGAAGTAGCTGAGTACGGGCCAAGGTCAAAAGCCCATTTTAACATGAATTGTGTTTATAGAGACAAACATTTACCTGGAGGGGAGCCGCAACTGTGACAATGCTCTAAATATTTGTGCCGTGTGTATAAAATATCTCCCAATCTGTTTCTGAATACAAACTCTGCTCCGCCGCAGCCCAGGCATGCCGATAGGGTTGCCATCTGGCCGGTATCTTTTCTTTAATTTACTGGCCACTGGTCTGGCAGTGGCGCTATTTGTTTTTTTACTGGTAATTGTAATTGTGGGTATACTTTTCCCATCCTTAATCACCAGTAGAAAAACAAATTCCGGCACTGCCAGGCTATTGGCCAGTAAATTAAAAAATACCGGCCAGATGGCAACCCTACATGCCAATGATTTTTCTATTCCCCTATTTACCACTAGCCACCAAGAGGTCGCGTGCCAGGGCAGAAATGTGTTTGGCAAAAACTTTATATAAGGACCAACTCTAGCCAAAATATTTAGTGGCCCATGGTCAGAACAACTTTATTGCTCTCTTTGCTTTGCCTATGGCCCTACTGTTAATATTTCACTTAATATTATTCATGCTCAAACTGAAAAGCTATGGGTGTCACATGGCCCATAGGAACGTTAGGTTCAGTGACGAAGCCCTTTTTCTTAAATAAGCATTTAAATACACCCCCCTATATTTATCAATAGTTTATGCCCACTAAGCGTGATGAGGTTTGTGTAAAAGTGCTAGAAAGCTACCAATGTAATAGGGGAAAGGGAGAATGGCTTTACTTAAATATAACAATAATGAGATCACATACAAAAGCTGGCAGAGCTTATGCTTTATTAGGGTATAAGGGGTGATGAAGAAGGAGAAGAGCTTACAATCTAATAGGGTATAAGGGAGGATAATGAAAAAGAAGAGCTTACAATCTATTAGGGTATAAGGGAGGATACAGAAGGAGAAGAGCTTACAATCTATTAGGGTATAAGGGAGGATACAGAAGGAAAATAGCTTACAATCTATTAGGGTATAAGGAAGGATACAGAAGGAGAAGAGCTTACAATCTATTAGGGTATAAGGGAGAATACAGAAGGAGAAGAGCTTACAATCTATTAGGGTATAAGGAAGGATACAGAAGGGGAAGAGCTTACAAACTATTAGGGTATAAGGGAGGATAAAGAAAAAGAAGAGCTTTACAATCTATTATGATATAAGGGAGGATACAGAGTGAAAATAGCTTACAATCTATTAAGGTATAAGGAGGATATTATTATTATTATTGTTTATTTATATAGCGCCATCATCTTCCGTAGCACTTTACAAAGTAGTAATTACAGACAGGGTAGAAACATATGATTTGACAGTGGATATTCTGAGTACAAGAGCTTACAGTCTAAAAGAAGAGGGGTGAAGACGAGGGGGAAGGATCACAAACATTCAGTATTGAGCTTTGTGGCATATGTCCTTTAGAAGATTGGTTACGCCAGATTATATGCTTGTTTGAATAAGTGAGTTTTGAGGGCATCTTTGAAGGTTTTGAGGGTTGTGGAGTGGCGTATTGGGTGCGGGAGGGCATTCCAGAAGATTGGAATTGCACGTGAGAAGTCCTGGAGACGGGCGTGAGAGGAGGTGACCAGGGTGGAGGACAGGAGAAGGTCGGCAGCAGAGCGGAGGCTGCGTCTAGGTTGATATTGTTGGATTAGAGATGAGATGTAGGGAGGGGCCTGGTTGGAGAGAGCTTTGTATGCGAGAGTTAGAGTTTTGAACAGGATTCACTGTGGGATTGGCAGCCAGTGTAGAGATTGGCAGAGAGGTGCAGAACTGGAGGTTTGAGAGGAGAGATGGATGAGGCGAGCAGCAGAGTTCAGAATAGATTGGAGGGGTGCCAGTCTATTAGTTGGTAAGCCACAAAGAAGGATGTTGCAGTAATCCAGTCGGGATATGACCAGGGCATGCACTAACATTTTTGTGGTGTCAGGTGAGAGGAAAGGACGAATGCGTGAGATGTTTTTAAGTTGGAGGTGACAGGAGGTGGCCAGGGAGTGAATATGTGGTTTGAAAGAGAGGGCAGAGTCCAGAGTGAGTTAGAGGGTGGGAAAATGACCAGTTCTGTCTTGTCCATGTTTAGCTTGAGGTAGCGAGATGACATGAATGAAGAAATAGCTGAGAGGCAGTTAGGGAGGCGAGATAGGAGAGAGGAGAGATTGAGGCCTGAGAGGTATATCTGAGTGTCATCCGCATAGAAGTGGTATTGAAAGCCTAGTGAAGTTATGAGTTTGCCAAGGCCATGGGTGTAGAAAGAGAACGGGAGGAAGAAACTGTGTTAGAATAGGATACACTGAATGATCTGTCAGAGAGGTAAGAGGTTAGCCAAGAGAGTGCAAGACCTTGAACCCCGAGAGAGGAGAGAATATCAAGAAGCAGAGAGTGGTCAACAGTGTCAAAGGCTGAGGAGAGGTCAAGAAGGATGAGGATGGAGTAGTGACCTTTGCTTTTGGCAGTGAGCAGATCATTGGTGACTTTGGTGAGGGCAGTTTCAGTGGAGTGGTTACAACGGAATCCTGATTGTAAGGGGTCAAATAAGTTGTTAGTGGATAAGTATTGTGACAGTTCTGAGTGGACATGTTGTTCAAGAAGTTTGGAGGAGAAAAGGAGTAGTGAGATAGGGCGGTAGCTGGAGAGGGCAGAGGGGTCGAGAGAGGGTTTTTTGATTATCGGAGTAATAACTGCATGTTTGTAGGAAGAAGGAAAGGTACCAGTGGAGAGGGAAAGGTTGAATATGGAGGTTAAGGCTGGAGTGAGGGATGGAGACAGTTGAGGAATAAGGTGGGATGGAATAGGATCGAGGGAGCAGGTAGTCAGGTGGGCCCTAGATATGAGAGAGGTTAGTCCAAGCTCAGTTATTGGAGTGAAGAAAGTAAGAGAGTGAGGCGGGGGGATTGTTTGAAGTGGTGAGGGATTCTGAGGGGCAAAGCCAAGTTGAATGTTGTTAATTTTTTCTTTGAAGAATGTAGAAAATTCTTCTGCTGTTATTTGGGAGGTTGGAGGAGGAGGTGGTGGGCAGAGTAAAGAACTGAAAGTGTTGAAGAGTTGTTTGGGATTCCGGGCTTGTGCAGAAATCAGTGAAGAGAAATATGCTTGCTTAGCAGATGAAAGGGCCGTCCTGAGTTCCTGAAGGGCTTGTTTATAGAATAGAAAGTCATGATTGGCTTTGGTTTTCCTCCATCACCGTTCAGCAGATCGAGACAGCTGTTTCAATCTGGTTGTGCTTGCATTTAGCCAGGGTTGGGGGTTTTTGGTGCGGGGACGGCTATAGGTGAAGGGGGCGACAGAGTCCAGAACTAAGGAGAGAGTATTATGGTAGTGTGATGATGCAGCGTCTATGTCCGTGAATGAGGTCAAGGTCTGAAGAGGTTGAAGTGAGGCAAAAAAGGACTGAAGGTCTAGGTTTCTTATGTTCCTGCGTTGAGTTGTGGGTTTGTGTGGAGGGGGGTTTGCAGGCATTGGAGAGAGGGTCATAGTCAGCAGATTATGGTCAGAGAGGGTGAGCAAAGAGGACGAGAGGTTTGATAGAGAGCAGAGGTTAGAGAAGAGGAGGTCAATTGTGTGACCGTCTTTGTGGGTGGGTGCAGTAGACCATTGCTTGAGTCCTAAAGATGAGGTTAGTGAAAGTAGTCTGGTGGCAGCAGGATTGCTAGTGTCAACAGATATGTTGAAGTCACCCATGATGATTGCAGGGATGTCTGTGGACAGGAAATGAAGGAGCCAGGTAGAAAAGTGGTAGAAGAAAAGAGTAGTGGTTCCAGGAGGGCGGTAGATGACTGAGATTTTCAGGCTACAGGGAGAATATAAACGGACGCAGTGAACTTCAAAAGATGAAAAGGATAGAGATGGCAGGGTGGGGAGTGGGTTAAAGGAGCAGAGTTTGGATAGAAGGATGCCGACACCCCCACCCTGTTTGTTGTTGGATCTGGGGGTGTGGCTGAGATGTAGTCCCCCATGTGAGAGGGCAGTGGGTGAAGCTGTGTCTGATGGGGTAAGCCATGTTTCTGTGAATCCCATGAAGGTAAAAGAGTTAGAGAGAAACAGGTCGTGAATATAGGTGAGTTTATTGCGCACTGAGCGTGCATTCCACAGTGCGCAGGTGACAGTGGCGGGAAGGGATGGAGAGTGAGTAAGCTGTATCAGATTACATAGGTTGTGTGTGTATCCAGGTTTAACACGCTTGTAGACTTTTGGCTTTGATGAAAAATGAATAGTTATGGAGGAGGGGGGGGGAGAGTGGGCCTGGATTAGGACTGATGTCACTGGCGGCAAGTAAGAGTAAAAGGAGAGAGAAGAGATGGTAAGAGAGGATACAAAAGGGGAAGAGCTTACAGTCTATTAGGGTATAAGGGAGGATACAGAAGGTGGAAGAGGTTACAGCCTATTGGGGTATAAGGAGGATACATAAGATGGAAGAGCTTACACTCTATTATAAGGGAGGATACAGAAGGGAAAGAGCTTACACTCTATTATAATATAAGGGAGGATACAGAAGGAGAAGAGCTTACAATCTATTAGGGTATAAGGGAGGATACAGAAGGAGAAGAGCTTACAATCTATTAGGGTATAAGGGAGGATACAGAAGGAAGAAGAGCTTACAATCTATTAGGGTATAAGGGAGGATACAGAAGGAGAAAAGCTTACAATCTATTAGGGTATAACGGAGGATACAGAAGGAGAAGAGCTTACAATCTAATAGGGTATAAGGGAGGATACAGAAGGAGAAGAGCTTACAATCTATTAGGGTATAACGGAGGATACAGAAGGAGAAGAGCTTACAATCTATTAGGGTATAAGGGAGGATACAGAAGGAGAAGAGCTTACAATCTATTAGGGTATAAGGGAGGATACAGAAGGAGAAGAGCTTACAATCTATTAGGGTATAAGGGAGGATACAGAAGGAGAAGAGCTTACAGTCTATTAGGGTATAAGGGAGGATACAGAAGGTGGAAGAGCTTACAATCTATTAGGGTATGGGGGAGGATACAGAAGGTGGAAGAGGTTGCAGTCTTTTAGGGTAATAGGGGGGACACATGAGAAGAACTTACAATCTATGGGAGTATAAAGAAGGAGAAATAGCTTACAATCAAAACAAGGGACAGAGGGACTTAGGTTTGTAACATGATTGACTTAGCGGAATACTAATATATAATACTAAAAAAAGAGGCTGTATCCTTGTCCCAGGGTCTTATAGTATTTGCACACAAGAGGCATAGCTAGAAAGCTTTCATGAATGTATGAATAGATGTTTGGCATTGTGCCAGCTCACTTGCAGTAGCTACCCACCTGTATAACCCAAAGAAGATCATCTGAGCTTAGAAACAAGGAACAGGTGGGACTGGAGCGCTGCAGCGCTTTTGCAGATGGTGCGGCGCTCGCCACGCACATAAAACGGTAATTACGTTTTTAGTGGGCCCATATGTCACATTGCAGGGATCCCCCTCCGAGCCGCCATCCATGATCACATAAATATCTTTTATGGCAAGCGCATGCCAGAGGAAATGGAGCCCTAATGGAATTATAAATAGCTAATGATGTCTCCAGCATTCTGGGCCACTAAATCTTATTAGGGGGAGGCAGCTTCTTTTTTTTCTTTGTTGATTGTTACTGAAAGAGGACCTGTCATCTGCACAATGCCTGGATGTCACGCTGCTCCATCCGCCTCTGTTGACCTCCAGTTAAGTTAGTTTTGTATCTTTTCTCCACAATACTTTTTTTGGAAGCCTGAAAATCAGGCCACAATATTGTTCTACATAACTGCCTATAGAATTTCCTGCCAACCCACCCTAAAGGAGACCCAAAAATAGCTGCACAGGGCTACACGCGTCCCACTGGTGCTACCTATTAGCCGTGGGGGATGGTTAAACTGGACCAACAGCCTGGCACAGCTGAAAGAAAACTCCTCAAAACTCACTTGTCCCATCTGCATGCATGATACTGAATCATTGTCAGCACTTACATTTGCTCCAGAATCTACTCAAAGCTATAATGCAGACTCATTCGACTCATACTTTCTCCTGGTTGTGGCCATATTCAAGCATCCAAGAGGCTTCTTCCTTGCTGCTGCCTGGACTTAAAGCGGAACAAAACCCGCCAGCACCCAGCCTGGAATCTAAAATATTCCAGGGCCGGCTGCTGGCTTTCCCCGAATTGGGATGCCCCGCTGTGTGTAACCCCCCAGAGCGCCTGTTCACACTTACCTTTCCCCAGTCCAGTAGCGGCATGCATGGACTGCAGAGAGTTTAACAGGGCGAACTGTGGGGTTTCACAAAGCACGGCATTCCCAATCAGGATGCCATCAAGGAACGGAACAAAACCTGGGAAAGTAAAAATCCTAGGTTTTGTTCTGCTTTAATCCACAATTCCTCCTCTTTGCAGGCCAATGGCAGATCCATAGGACTTCCTGGGGAGGGATGAATATAAGCACTGTTTCTCCTGAGGGTGTTGGTCTGGTTTAAGCTTGTTTTTGCTGTGACTTGTAGAGATCTAATCTCACTTGCTTTATGTGACACCCGTAGCTTTTCCAGGGCTGGGATGTCACTGACACAAAGAGGCATTACTACAAATGATAAGGCCTTTCCTATGTTTAATGTTCGGAGCCAACTCCCTCCCCCCAGCCTCTTTCCTTAATAGTTCCAATACTTAAAGATAGAAGAGCTTCTGTTGGGGGTAACCGGAGGGACAGTGAAGGAGAAAGAGCTTACAATCTAAGAGAATAATAGAGATACAGATGCTAGAAAAGCTTACAATCTATTAAGGTATAAGGGCTGGTACTTTGTCTCCACATCCATCCTTTAAACCGTAAGCTCTCTTTCCTTTTGTCTCCTGTGCTCACCACACTTGGTTTAAACCTTGTAGCATCTAGTTTGTTTTGTTCCCTGTACTATATGTTTTACCTTGTCTGTAATCACACCTTGTAAAGCGCTGCAGAAGATGATGGCGCTATATAAATAAACAATAATAATAATAATGGTATGGAAGAAGAAGACCTTCCAATCTATTAGGGTATAAGGGAGGATACAGAAGAAGAGCTTACAATCTATTAGGGTATAAGGGAGGATATAGGAGAAGAGCTTACACTCTATTAGGGTATAAGGGTGGATACAGAAGGAGAAGAACTTACAATCTATTAGGGTATAAGGGAGGATACAGAAGGAGAAGAGCTTACAATCTATTAGGGTATAAGGGAGGATACAGAAGGAGAAGAGCTTACAATCTATTAGGGTATAAGGGAGGATACAGAAGGAGAAGAGCTTACAATCTATTAGGGTATAAGGGAGGATACAGAAGAAGAGCTTACACTCTATTACGGTATAATTGAGGATACAGAAGGAGAAGAGCTTACAATCTATTAGGATATATGGAAGGATACAGAAGGAGGAAGAGCTTACAATCTATTAGGGGATGAAGGAGAATACAGAAGGATAAGAGCTTACAATCTATTAAGGTATAAGGGAGGATACAGAAGGAGGAAGAGCTTACAATCTATTAGGGTATTAAGGAGGACACAGGAGGAGAAGAGCTTACAATCTATTAGGAGATAAGGGAGGATACAGAAGAAGAGCTTACACTCTATTACGGTATAATTGAGGATACAGAAGGAGAAGAGCTTACAATCTATTAGGATATATGGAAGGATACAGAAGGAGGAAGAGCTTACAATCTATTAGGGGATGAAGGAGAATACAGAAGGATAAGAGCTTACAATCTATTAAGGTATAAGGGAGGATACAGAAGGAGAGGAGCTTACAATCTATTAGGGTATAAGGGAGGATACAGAAGGAGGAAGAGCTTACAATCTATTAGGGTATTAAGGAGGACACAGGAGGAGAAGAGCTTACAATCTATTAGGAGATAAGGGAGGATACAGAAGTATAAGAGCTTACAATCTATAAGGGAGGATACAGAAGGAAAAGAGATTACAATTGATTAGGGTATAAGGGAGGATACAGAAGGAGGAAGAGCTTATAATCTATTAGGAGATAAGGGAGGATACAGAAGGATAAGAGCTTACAATCTATAAGGTCATATGGGAGGATACAGAAGAAGAGCTTACAATCTATTACGGTATAAGGGAGGATACAGGAGGAAGAGCTTAAAATCTATTAGGGTATAAGGGAACATACAGAAGGAGAAGAGCTTACAATCTATTAGGGTATAAGGAAGGATACAGAAGGAGAAGAGCCTACAATCTATTAGGGTAATTAGGTGGGTGTGGTCACACACTGTGAGAGCCAGAACACACAACTGCTCCTAATTACCTGAGGCCTGTGAAGCCTGGGGCTTTCCTGGGAGTGCCTCCCCAGGCAGCATGGATGATTCCGGGGGGGAGTCGCGCTGGTACCCCCGAAGGAATATTAAACCTCCGGATCCCGGGTCTGCTTCCACCAGCGGCGCTAGTAACACCACGGTGCCCCAGCCCGGTGAGAGTGACCGGCTGACCATCTTTTATCCTGGTCAGCCCAAGGTTTGCCATAAATGTGGGGCCAAGGGTCACTTCAGCTCCTCCTGCTCGCTTCTTAGGTGCTCATTGTGCCAGGGCTTGGGACACTTGGCTAAGGACTGCAATACTATCCGATGTAATCTATGTAACCAGCTCGGCCACCCTTATAGTCAGTGTCCTGAGGCCTGGCACAACCTGGACAGGGAAGTGGTGCAGGAAATGCTGCGGCTGGATAGGGAGGAACATTCCTGTGCTGTCCCGTCTACAGTCCCTCCCCCCACTCAGCTGGGGGTTCCTGAGGCTCCTGCGCCCGCTCCTGTACCATCTGCAGGGGCCCGCTCCTGTACCATCTGCAGGGGCCCCTAAGGTGAATCCACAGTCTGCCCCCAAGTCAGCAACCACCAATGTAAGATCTAGTAATTTAATAGCTGAGGCGGCCCGGGGGGCTGGCACTGCAAGTACCAAGGGGGTCCCAGTAATTGTGGCCCCTGCTGTAAAACCTCGCAGGCTGGGGCTAGGTGATCCTGATTCTGCACCCCATTCTGAGCAGGGTGGGAGTTCAGATCCCAAGACAGCGTGGTCTGGACTCTCCCCTGAGGATCAGGATTACCTTGCTCTCAGGTTTGCCACCAAGAAGAAAAGAAAAAAGGACAATGGTGTGCCAGAACCGGGGAAGAGCCATGTGGTGCAGAGCTTCAACTGGTTTGAGGTACTTTCTGAGGACTCAATAGAGATTTCTTCTTTTGATTCTGAGGCCTCAGATATGGAGGAGGAAACACCAGTCTCCTCCAGTAAGCGTGAGGGATCTGATAGTGAGGCCGGAGGGAAGGCTAAGAGACATTCTCCCGAATGACTCTGATGGCAGTTCCCCCTCCGATAAAGGACGCAACCATTAATGTTGCCAGCATTAAATCAGTAAGCGCTCGTTTTATGACCTTAATTTTTTCTCAGCCAGTTTGATGCTGACATTTTGTTTTTGCAGGAGACCAGATTGGCTAGTCTGGCCGACATTCACGCTGTGAAGCGGGAATGGAGGCACGGACCCTCTTTTTGGTCTCTTGCGGCTGAGCCTTACAGCGGAGTGGCGGTGCTTTTTAAAACTGACATGGTAACTTGTCGGTGAGTCATTGAGGTGGAGATTGGTAGGTGCATGGTCTTGGACATCATTGTAAGGGGGCAGGACCTGCGCCTAATAAATATCTATGGACCCCAAACTAAGTGGGACAGGAAATGCCTCCTTATAAAGATCAAGCCGTTCCTTTTTACAGCCCGGCCAGTAGTCTTTGGAGGTGATTTTAACACCGTGACTAGGCCCATGGACAGGAGAGGCTTCAAAGGCAAGCTGGGCTGCGATAGTCTCTTTTTGAATAGCATGGTTAGAGAGGCAAGTCTGGAAGATGTGCACATTAAGCACTCCCCAGACCTCACGGGCTTCACTTTTCAGCGAGGTAGCAGTCAGAGTAGAATAGACAGGTTTTTTTGAAGGAGGGCTCAGCTTCTCAGCCTCCGCGGCTGCAGGCGGTCGAGTTCTCCGATCACCTTTTACTATCGATGGTCTTGAATGCCTCTGACACACCCCCTAGAGGAAGGGGCATCTGGAGGATGAATTCGGGTCTCCTTGAGGAGGAGGGGGTAAGACAATCTTTTGAGGATTTTTTTCAGGCACAGGTTTCCATTAAGGATTTTGGCAGCAGCAGGTCTGAGTGGTGGGAGCTGACCAAAATGAGAATTGCTGGGCTTTTCAGGGGCCTAGGAAAAAGAAAACAGCTTGATAAATACATTGCCTACCAGCGCTTGTGGAGGAAACTTGACATCCTTGTCTCGAATGGTGGAGATCAAGGGGCAATCTCTGAAGTCAAGCTTCTCCTCAGGACGTGTCAGTATGACCGGCATGCTTCTCTGGTTCTGGAAAGGGATTATGGGAAATACCACTCACCCGATCCCTATCAGAATTGCAGACAGGCTGCAGCTCTCAAGACTGTCCTTGGTCTGAAGGATAGCACAGGTTCCCTGGTAAGATCTAAATCTGGGATCCTGGAGATTATTAGGTCCTTTTATGCTGACCTCCTGGGCAGAAAGGTTCTTGACCGGGCAAAGATGGAACGTTTCCTGGATTCTACTCCAGGATTGGAAAATGGTGACCGTTCTATCACTAGCTTGACAGAGCCGGTCACTGCCGATGAGGTGGTAAGTGTGATTGATCACCTTGCCATCAAAAAGTCGCCCGGGTCAGATGGTCTGACAGCTGAATTTTATAAATGTTTTAAGACCATCCTGGCACCACATTTGGTGAAGGTTTTTAATTGCTGTCTGGCAGAGGGTTCCCTCCCTCCCTCCATGAGGCGCTCGGCTGTGATCCTTCTGTCAAAAGGAAAGGACTCTTTGATGATTGAGAACTGGCGCCCCATCAGCCTTCTCAATGTCGATAGAAAGATACTGGCAAAGAGCATGTTATGTGGGGTTCCTCTGGGTATGCCTGGTGAGCCTCCGTTGAAGGTCATTGCCTATGCTGATGATGTATCTGTGATTGTCTCTGGGACAAATGAGGCGGAGGAGGTGGCCTCTCTTATAGCACAGTATACAGAAGCGTCGGGCTCCAAGGTCAATCATGAGAAGAGTGAAGTTTTCTGGATGGGTGAGGGCTTCGAACTTCCGGACGCCTTCCCAGTGCCCCAGCAGGAAATTAAGATCCTTGGCATAAATTTCGGTCCTGGCGATTTTGGCCAAAAAACTGGGAGCGCAGGCTGGAAATTGCCAATGCCAAGGTTGCAGTCTGGAAGAGCTGGAAAATGTCTCTCAGGGAAAGGGTTGACCTTATCAAGACCTACCTGATCCCCATCTTTTTATACGTCAGCTTCGTCTGTGTTTTGCCAGTGTCTCTCTACACCAGGGTCTACAGCGTGTTTTTCCAGATGTTATGGGGAAACCGCATGAACCTGGTGAAAAGAAATGTCACCTACCTATCTAGGCGGGAGGGTGGCCTAGGGATGGTCAACCCAGTCGTGTTTTTCTCTCTCTTGTTTCTGAAACATAATTTTGGAAGCATGTTGGCAGAGAGCCCGCCTGGCTGGGTGGGTATTTTCCAGTCCTGGTTTAAGCCCTTCCTGCGAGACTGGGAGAATGGTGGCCGGATGAAAAGCCCTCAAGTTCCTCAGGCTCAGCTCCCGGCCTATGTTGCCCCGTGCTTGAAAATACTTCGGCAATGGCAATTGACAGCAGAGGACATGAGATCTACTCCGAGGAAGCTTCTTGTGAGTCGGGTCCTGGGTCTGGCTTTTCATGAGCCATTGTCCCTCAGGGATTGCCCAGGCTCCATCATGAGGGAGGGTTTGAGGCTTATTAACTCCTCAAGAATTCCTTTGAAATACCGGGATATAGCCTGGCTCTCCTTCCAAGGAAAACTCTACCTTAGGGGGATCCGGAAGAGTCGCAGCCTGCTAGAGATAATTTGTCTCCGGGAGCAGTGTCGGGATGAGGTGGAGACTATGGACCACTTCCTGCTCCGGTGTCCCTTTAATGTAGAGGTGTGTAAACAGGTGGGGTTGGCCCTCGGTGCCCCCTTCTTCTCCCAGCTTTCCTATGCTGAGTGGGTATATGGAGCATTCAAGAACAGAGGGGATTTTTGTTTGGACACTTTATATCTAGTTAGTCTAGTGATCCGCTATTTCACATGGAATGCACGGTGCCAGCTCTGCATTAGGAAGAAAGTCCTCCCTGTCCCGGTGGTGGTGCATGACATCCTGCATGAGGTGGGCAAGATCCGGGTGCTGGAGAGGGACAGGTGGGAACGGGGGGCCTGGATGAAGGCGTGGAGGAACATCAGGCCTCCTTGATCCCCATGACTTCCCTCTGGGTGAGCTTTCCTATCTCTTATCACCCATAGATTTTTATAACAATGACAGATTTTTGAAGAACGGCTGCATGCACAGGTGACGGGGTCTCTTAGTCTTCCTTCTGAGTTGTGTAGAGTGTAGTGTTTAGGTTGTAGATAGGATTGTATATAGAATAATGGATATTATATATTATATGCCGAATTGTTAGGCCTGTTTCTTTTTGTTTAGTTATTATTTATTTTATTTTTATTTATTTATTATTGTAACTTTGTATATATTGTATATATTGTATATGATTGCTTGATTTTACTCAATAAAAAAAAGTTACAATCTATTAGGTTATAAGGGAGGATACAGAAGGAGAAGATCTTACAATCTATTAGGGAATAGGGGAGGATACAGAAGGAGAAGAGCTTACAATCTATTAGGCTATAAGGGAGGATACAGAAGGAAAAGAGCGTATAATCTATTAGTGTATAATGGAGGATACAGAAGGAGAAGAGTTTACAATCTATTAGGGTATAAGGGAGGAGACAGAAGGAGAAGAGCGTATAATCTATTAGTGTATAATGGAGGATACAGAAGGGGAAGAGTTTACAATCTATTAGGGTATAAGGGAGGATACAGAAGGAGAAAAGCTTACAATCTATTAGGGTATTAGGGAGGATACAGAAGGAGGAAGAGCTTACAATCTATTGGGGTATAAGGGAGGATACAGAAGGAGAAGAGCTTACAATCTATTAGGGTATAAGGGAGGATACAGAAGGAGAAGAGCTTACAATCTATTGGGGTATAAGGGAGGATACAGATGGTGAAGAGCTTACAATCTATTAGGGTATAAGGAAGGATACAGAAGGAGAAGAGCTTACAATCTATTGGGGTATAAGGGAGGATACAGAAGGAGAAGAGCTTACAATCTATTAGGGTATAAGGGAGGATACAGAAGGAGAAGAGCTTACAATCTATTAGGGTATAAGGGAGGATACAGAAGGAGAAGAGCTTACAATCTATTAGGATATAAGGGAATTTTTATTGGTAAACAAACAAATAAAACTCAGCTAATCAGCATTAATACATAATATAAAGATAACGTATACTTGTATACAATAAACATAACACAGCAGAATACTACATACTATACATTATTATCTATCGTGTCTATACTCTTAATGATTACTCAGTGAAGATACATCAGGTTGCAGATCAGGGGTTAGGCGCCATCATTATGTAGAGCAGTAACACATTAAACACCATCATAGATCTGAATCATCAGAGTCGTCCTGCCTACCAGTCACTTCCATATCAGAGTCTATAGGGTCTATAGCTGCTGGTGACTTTTTCTTAGTCGGTGGGTCCTCCTCTGACCCCGAGTCACATTCTCTGGCTATACGCTTTAACTCTTGCTCCAGCTCCATAGTATCGTGCCTAGAAATATCTGCACCTGAATCAGACAGTATGTTATATCGGTTTGATGTAACTATCACTGCTGTATCTGTTCTTCCCTTGGGCTTTTTACCTGGCTTTTGGACTAAGGACCATGCACCTTCTGGTCTGCGGGTGGACTTGTCTTTTTTTTTCCCTCTCTTATCACCAGGGGCTTTACTATCTGCAGAAGAGGCTGGAGCAGGGCAATGGGCCATAGCAGGGGAAGGGGCTACAGGGGAAGATGGGCTATCAGCTTGCTCAGTTGTCTCAGACCCTGGCCTTGTTACTATCTGCCCAGACATCAGAGCCTCCTCCTCTGTAACCTCACCTGATGCCTCCAGCTCCTCCGCAGCCTGGCTATAGAGGTTATGGAAGGCCTCCGAGCAGTCCTTATGGTAGTGACCCATCTGACCACACAAGTTACACCGGACATTTGTGCACATGGCGCTGGTGTGACCAATCTCCCCGCACAGGTTACACTTCACTACAGTACACACTCCGGCCACATGACCGGCCTTCCCACACTTAAAGCACAAGCGGGGCTGACCGGCATAGAAACACACCTCCCTCTCACGGCCGATAAAGAAGGAGTTGGGCAAATGTAAGGTAACATTACTGTGCTGCCTGAGCTTCACCAGCACCCTCCAGCCTCCCGTCCAGATCCCATCATCATCAAGACACTTTGTCAGGTCAGACACCATATCACAATGTCTCCTCAGCCATGTCACAATATCCTGCGGGGGGACGGACTCATTCCAGAACAAGATGTTAACGCTCACAGTGCCCGGCTTTGATACCGGGATAAGGATAAACTGGTCCCATCCCTCAGCGCCCCTAAACGTTGTCACACTTGCCCAGAACCTGTCCAAGCTGGCCATGAGCTTGAAGCTTATATCGTAGCCCTGCCTGTCCGGGAGGTTTATGACGGCCAAGATATCTGCAGGTGTGAACCCCATCTGGTTACACAGGAGCTCCCGGATCACATGTCTCCTGTCTGGCAGATCTCCCTTTGCCCCCTTATTCTTAAATCTTACCACGTTCCTCCTCTTAAATGCCTGACCGGTGTAATGTAAGCCGGGGCTAAAAGATGGGGCACCGCGGCTCCAGGCATTCTGAGGAGGAGTGTGGCCAGATGCATTGCCAGTATTATCACTGCGGGGTCTGGATTGAGGGGGACCCACTACCTGTGGTCGGTCACCTATGGGAGGAAAAACATTATTAGTACATGCAGACGATTCAGTCCCATTACTATCAGGAACCGCAGGCTGTTCATTGTCCCAAACAGATTGCAATGCATTGGGACTTGCTTGCTTGTTTCCTCGATTGGGGGACAGTTCAGAGGTGTCACTATGTCCCGGCTGTGACCCCAGGGTTGCAATTTGCGGGGTCTCCCCAACTTCCATAGTGTCATTGGTTGCATCACATCCATTCTCAGGCTGGGGGAGGGCGCCCTGTGATACACAGAGTCCATTGCTGGAACCTTTCAGGGATTGCTCACTGCTGCCCCCTGGGAGTGGTTGGCTTACTTGGCTGGTATCACGAAAAGGGGCAGAATCTTGCAGCACTGGGGTCCTGTACAGCAGCTCCTGTGAGGATGTCTCCTGCTCTGATGGTAAGGGGGGGACTGAGCTGGGTTCAGGTATCTGTCTGTGTTTTAGGAGCTTCTGAGACTCCTCAAATCGGTCCAGGTTCTTGTATCTCTCTGCCATGGGCCCCATTTGTTTCTCAAGTGTCTCAATGTCACTAACAATTTCAGCAAGCTGTGTGCGGAAAGTCTCTATCAGCCTATCACAGGCGGTTGAGCTACGGGGGTTTGCTGCTTTTAGTTTATTTGCTTCACCTATTTGTCTTTGCAGCTCTGTCCTGGATGCTCTTAAGCTGTTCATTTTATTGACTAAATCTGGAAACTTGTCTGCAAGCTGCAGTTCTGGTGCGCGCTCTGTCTCTTTAAGACTTGCCTTGCGCCTTGGCTTTTCTGCTGGGTCTTTGAATGTCTCTGCTGCCTCAGTCCTGGGAGACTTGTGGCCATTTGCCCCCAGCTCAGCATTTGCATTGTCTGATAACTTCCCAGATTTATGTCCAGTGGCAGATTTAGCAGATTTCCCCCCAGTTATGGGGTCACCGGTGGCCAGCTGGGTCTTGGATCTCAGGGCCCGGGACTCTCGGCTCACACACACATTCTGCTGCAGGTTTTCCTGCATTGTCAGTCTTTCCAAAGATGTCCTCCTCAGCTTGTGCTGCTTCCCACTGCCGGCATGAGCTGGCTGCTGAGTGTCCATCACAACAGGTTGTTGGATCTCCCTCCTGCCTGGATCAGCACAGTCACTTTGCTGGGGCTGCCGCCCTCCCTTCATTACATGCTGCACACAGACACTGCTACACGGCCCATCATTATTATCCACCACTTCCATTCCAGCTTCACTTACTTTACTGTAACTTTCCTTCATACTCTTCCACCTTCATTGTAATCCACCGCGGTCAGCCGGTCAGCAGCATATTCAGTGGCCAGAGGGTCTCTAACATGGACTTCAGATTCAGACCCAGAAGCCTGGAGCTCACCTGGGGAGCGACCTCACCCAAGGCAGCCAGGCCCTGGGCTAGAGCCAGACATTCACAGCACCTGCAGAGCTCACTCACACACCTCCTCCCACCTTAACGATCTATTAGGGTGTAAGGAAGGATACAGAAGGAGAAGAGCTTACAATCTATTAGGGTATAAGGGAGGATACAGAAGGAGAAGAGCTTACAATCTATTAGGATATAAGGGGGGATACAGAAGGAGAAGAGCTTACAGCTTTAGGGTATAAGGGAGGATACAGAAGGAGAAGAGCTTACAATCTATTAGGGTATAAGGGAGGATACAGAAGGAGAAGAGCTTACACTCCATTAGGGTATAAGAGAGGATACAGAAGGAGAAGAGCTTACAATCTAATAGAGTACAAGGGAGGATACAGAAGGGGGATGAGCTTACAATCAATTAGGGTATAAGGGAGGATACAGAAGGAGAAGAGCTTACATTCTAATAGGGTATAAGGGAGGATACAGAAGGGGAGGAAAAGCTTACAGTCTATTAGGGTATAAAGGAGGATACCTAAGGAGGAAGAGCTTACAATGTAGAAGGGGACAGGGGGGCACGTGCCCCGAGTGTAGCAGGTCAGGGGAGCAAAAGGGGGGCCAGTGCACAGGTGGGGGGATTTTAAATCTCTGCCCCAGGTGCCAGAAAGCCTAACTACACCTCGGTATTAGGGTATAAGGGAGGACACAGAAGGTGGAAAAGCTTACAATCCGTTATTATGTAGGAATGATACAGAATGTAAAAAAAGTTACCAAATCTGTTCATTCAACTGATGGCTGCTTTATCTGGGCCCATTCCTTCTCCCGGGCTCCAAATCATCTACTTGGGCTGTTCTGGCTATGGTTCCCCCTAGGCTTATCTCATTTTTGTCCTCAATGACACCCATGGTTTAATTTTAAATACAGTTTTGCCTTTTATATCCAAACAGAAAGTAATGTCAGATCTCCTGAATGTGCTCAGAGATAAGGAAAAAGACATTTACATGGTTTGTTTTAAGCCTTTTGTACATTATATTTAGAAGGAAAATAAAGACGTTTGGATGCAAAGAACAAATTAGTTACCAAAGATGTGTTTCTAAAATTCTCCAGTGGGAAATAGGTGACTGATGTTGATTGACTTGAGGTTGTTGAAAGAGCAGGTCTGCTGAGGTGACCCTCTTTTGTATTTCAAGTTGGGATATGGTGTAGGTTCAACTGACATTGCTCACTTCCCTACCACATTGAGCAGTATTCACCTTCCTTCTGCCTTCACAGAGGCAGTGGCTATTGGAATGTGTGCTGTGGCTTCTAGTCTCCCATCCCATTTTTCCTAAAGGAGTGCTCCCTAGACCCATGGCTGCCACCTTGAATTTCTGTGCCCCATACAGCAACAATGTCTGGGCCCCCCTCGTAACTTTTATGTGATGACTGGATTCAACTGGGCCTCTGGCCAAAGGCAACTGGGCTTACTTAATATTCAGACTATATAGGAAACTAAAGTTTAAACAAGGGACCCAACAATCACATTATAATTTTAAAGGGAGGGGCAGACACAATATAGGCTGTATAATGTGTGGGCCCCTCTGTAACCTATATGTGTTGGTTGGGCCCCAAGGCAAATAAGCCATCACCAGTCATTTGCGCTGGCAGCAATAGTGTCCTAATTCAGTGGCCTCCATCATTGCCAATTGGCTAGAGCCCCCTTTTCACAGCTTGGACCCCATACTGGAGTCTTAGGGCCTTATTCATGAAGGGTTAGCGTCAGGTAGTGCCTTGTAAATAACAGGTAGCGACAGGTGAACGCTTAACACGGCACGCAATTACACATTTATCAAGCAGAATCTGCTGAGCGACTGGGATAACGCCATGTAGCATCCGATTCATCATTATCCCAGCCTCAGCGAACAACACCGGCGTTCAGCCTTGCAGAGCGCCAGGTATGACCTCTTGCTACCTGTCGCTCTCCCATACATTTCAATGGACGTCCTTTTCTTTCTTTTTAAACAGGGTTTTTGTTAATTTTTTTTTTTTAATCGCAAATAATGTTGTGACCTCTTCTGGCATAGAAAAATAAATTTTTCCAAAAATGTTTTATGTATTTATGCAGAATTGACATTACAGGTCTGGCATTAATGTGTTCATGTTACAATGTAATAACAATGTAATTCCATATGTTTTCTCTTTGTTACTGGTGGATACATGCTAAAAAACAGACTTTAATCAAACAGCCTCCAGCGCTCTGGGCTTCAGAGAAGGTTTTTTAAGCGCCGGAGTTGTGTGAGGCTGTTTTTTTTGATGAATATGTTGTAAATCGGTCGCACTGACCATGGCTAACATGCGCTCCCATACAGCGCTGTACTGGTCAAATAGCGACTCCTCACATTCATCAATGCTGCACAGCGACTGAGTCGCTATGAACTTGCGACCCACGGCCGAGCACAGCGACTACTAGAAGACGGTCTGAAATGCCTGCTACAGATGCTCATCTGTCGCTACCTGGCGTTAGTGATGAATCAGCCTGCCCGCTGTCCTGCCCTGATGGCTGCCCTGGCCAGACCACCCATGTAAACTGATAAGCAAGGCAGCCCTCTAATATTTCATTGAAGATTTTAGATGTTGGAACCCCTTCCCAGTCTGCCCGGCCCTCTACCCAGTCCTGGGTAAATAATAATATTCGGTCAGGTCCCTGGAATTCCTGTTGGTTTTGGGAGGTCTATAGAATCCTGTGAAGATTGTCTGTACCCCAAACTGAAAACCAAATTAAAAGAACAAATCCTTTACTGAGCCTTATAGGAATTTGTTTAAGGTTCATACAGAGCAGGAAAAGGTCATCCTACCTTGGCGATCTCAGTGACCCCCCCCTGACAAGCTCATCAATCAGATCCCTAATGGACAGCCTGGCCTAAAATAGGGAGTGAGACATACAAACCATTGTAGGAGTATTCCACCCCTAAATACAATATTAGTATTGCTCGCACCTGATCCTTTAAAAGGGGACTATGGGCGGAATAACAGGTAAGACAGGAACTCACAGGACAGGATAAGATCAAGAGGCTAATTTATTATCATTTCTAGCGGGCGCTAGATGAGCGTCTCTTCTGAGAATGTGGAAACATGAGAGAGAGGACAGAATGTGGAGGAGAAACTGAAAGTGGGAAACGTAAAAAAGAGAGGCTAAAGGGGGCGAAAAGAAAGGGAGATGGAGAGAATGTGGAAAAAAGAGTGTGGGAGGTAAAAAGAGAGGACAGCATAGAGAATACGAAAAGAAAGACTGATGGAAGGAATGTGGAGAAGAGAGAGAGAAGGAGGGAATGTGGAAAAGAGAGCGAGAAGGAGGGGATGAGAAATTAACAAGAAAATAGAAGGGGATGCTGAAAAGAGAGAGAAAAGGAGCAAATCTGGAAAAGAGAGAGGGAAGGAAGAAAGATGAAAAGGGGAGACAGCATACATAACTTTAAAAGAAAGGGAGATGGAAGTAATTTGCAAAAAAGATAGAAAGAAGGAGGGAATTAAAAAAGAGAAGACGGAAATGTGTAATAAATAGACCGATGGAGGAAATGTGGCAAAAAGAGAAAGAAGGTGAAATTAGAAGGTGATGAAAGTAATGTGGCAAAGAGAGATGGAGGAAACATGTAAAAAAGATGGAGGGAATGTGGAAAACATGAGGATGAAATGTAGAAAAAAAGAACTGCTGAGCCACCTGAGAGCTTTCTCTCTGAAATGCTAGTATATGATATGCTACAGAAATATTTGACTAATATACTTTTTAAAGTGGACCAAAACCCGGACCTGGTGTGCCAGTAGGATTCTAGGTCCAGTCTGACATACACCCCTGAGGTATTCTGATTTTGGATGCCCCTCTATATTTTCTTACCCCGCCAACGAGCCCATGGCACATGCGTGGCCAGAGGCAGCATCTCTCGCATCTTTCTCGGGTTGTGCTTCTCCAGCTGCACAATAATATGCGTGTCCAAAGAAGCTGATTGGAGGAGAGCTGAGCCTGCGCCATGGGAACACCGGCTAGGTATGTATAGCAGCCAATCGGTGGGGTGCCATGCAGTGGGGTATCACAAATAGGGATACCCCAGGGGAACAGACCAAAATAATATGCGTGTCCAAAGAAGCTGATTGGAGGAGAGCTGAGCCTGCGCCATGGGAACACCGGCTAGGTATGTATAGCAGCCAATCGGTGGGGTGCCATGCAGTGGGGTATCACAAATAGGGATACCCCAGGGGAACAGACCAAAATAATATGCGTGTCCAAAGAAGCTGATTGGAGGAGAGCTGAGCCTGCGCCATGGGAACACCGGCTAGGTATGTATAGCAGCCAATCGGTGGGGTGTCACGCAGTGGGGTATCACAAATAGGGATACCCCAGGGGAACAGACCAAAAACCCGGATAGTGTAAGTCCTGGTCTATTTAAAAAGAAAAAAACTTCCTCTCCGTACTTTTTTCCCCATTTGACGTTTGAAAAAAAGTGTTGAATCAGCAGAAAGCGGCCTATGTAAGTAGAAAGTGACAGGAAGAATGTGAAGTATGTATCTGATCACACAGCTTTCAATCACAGTGCTGTGTCTTAAGACACATTTGTCATTTCCTGACAACCAGCCATACCAGTATAAAGGGTTTTGCGCTGCTTTAAGGGTTATAATTTAAGAACACAGTCATGATGCTGACGGTGTCTTCACCAAATCACACCAAAAAACAGTTCTGTAATCTGATTGGGTCTGGACTGACATGTATGGATGTATCTCCATTCCTCACCAGGCCCATTTGTTTCCCAGTAATCCTAAATATAGAACAAGAGGGTAATAAATGAATAATTCTGCATCCCGGTGGATCATTTATTCTTGTATTTCTGGCGGATAATGAGAGGCAGAGAGGCGACCGGGCTGTGATAAATAATTCCCATCATAATAATCTCCTGCTGCCCAGACACTGGCACTGCCGCCCGCCCGCCGGAGCTGGGGGAGGGGGGCTTCCTGCAGTCTGGATCACCTCCAGCGCTGGCACATGGGTGGAGGCGACTGGCATGACACCAGGCAGGATCCCAACACCACACTCTGGGGGTTTTGCACAGGTCCATGGGAAGCTGAGGTGGGCAAGCTGAGTAGTCACACAGGGCTCCAAGCCAAAGTCCCTGTAAGTGGATGCTGGGAAACATCATTCAGGCACCCATGAAGAGACAGCTCTCAGCTGGATCAGCCGTCCTGGCCAGAAGCTCCTTCACTTTTCAACACCTGCTGCACTGCTGGAGAACACACGCTTTCCTCTCTATCCTGTTCCTTCTATTTCCTCTCTATTCCTCTTTGCCCTGTCCTTCTCTCCATTTCTTTTCCACACTCCTTCCTTCTTCGTCTTTTGTTCACATTCCCTCTGTCTTCCTTTTTTCTGAATTCCCTCCCTTCTTCCCCTCTTTTTCAACCTTTATTTGTCTTTCTTTCTTCTCCTTTTTTTTCATCTGCCTCCCTTTTCCACACATCCCTTTTCTTTTCCACATTCCCTCCATCACCCTCTTTTTTCACATTCCCTCCATCTCCCTCATTTTTCCACATTCTGTCTGTCTCTTTCTTATTTCCATATAGCCTTTATCTTTTTTTGCCTCATTCCTGCCATCTCCCTCTTTTGTACACCTCCTTCTTTCTGTCTACCTCTTTTTTCCACATTTATCTTATCTCCCTCTCTTTTCCACATTCTCTCCTTCTAATTTCCATACTCCCTCTCAATGCCACATCCCCTCCATCCCTTATGTCTATTATTCACTCTCCCTCCTTCTCCTTTGTTTTCCAGATTCCCTCCATTCATCTCTTTTTCAATATCCCCCTTTTTTTCTTTTCCACGTTCTTTTTGTCTTCTTTTTCCCACATACCCCCTTTCTCTTTTTTTCATGTTCGCTAATTCTACTTCTAGTTTCACATTCTCTACTTTTCTCCCTCTTTTATGTTCTCTTTATTATTCTCTATTGTCAGCATTTATTGCTCAGAGGGCCTCCCTTTATTTCACAAGGTACCTCTTAGACTAACACAGCCACACACTGGCATTTCCCAACTACATTGATGAAACCAACCATCTGATGCGCGTGGAGGCTGATTTATCACTAGCACCAGGTATCAGCAGATGAGCGTCTGTATAGCGGCACTTAGAGCGACCGCTAGTGGATGCTGTAAACATGTATTGGGCGATGTAACAGAGCGCCTCAGTCGCTGTAGTAACCTGGCCTGCATTGATGAATGTGATGTATGTTGGGCGATCTAACACCAGTACAACGTTGAAGGGAGTGAAAGGTAGCGCCAGCTCAGTGCGACTGACTCTCAGCACTCCCCACCATACTTATCAAATAACTACACACACACAGCGTCGGCGCTCTGGATCTTGTCGCTATAGCATAGAGCGCCAGACGCTGTGTGATTAAAGTCAGTTTTTGAACACATATTCACCGGTAACAAACCGAAAACACATGGAATGACATTGTTATAACACTGTGACATTAACACTTTAGTGCCAGACCTGTAATGCCAACTCTGTATAAAAAACAAAAAATCAAAAAAGTTTTCAAAAATGACTTTTTCTTAGCCAGGAGATGTGACACAATAATTTGAGAGAAAAAAAAAACCTGTTTAAACAGAAGAAAAGGAACAGCCATTGAAATGTATGGGAGAGCGACGGGTAGCGACAGGTAATACCTGGTGCTCTGGAAGCCAGAGCACCAGCGCTATACGCTGAGCCACCTGTAATGATGAATTGGACGTTACATGGCACTGTTAGAGTCGCTCACCAGATTCCCTTTCATAAATGTGGTTTTGCGTACAGCGCCCAGCATTCACCAGACGCTGCCTGCCGCTACGAGGTACTACCTGCCGCTATCCCTTGACGAATAAATATTCATAGTGCTCCATCTGTGCAGATCCACTGAGCGAGTTCTGAAAGGGCAGAAACTACATTACAAACCACTCCTCACCATTTTGCTCAATAGACAGAGTGCAAACCTGGGCACCCAGTGCAGGGGACCTTGTGAAAATGATGAGTACCAGGGTACACCGCGGGATTACCTGGTTGTCCAATCCAAGTCTGAAATGGAGTGGTTGCTTTGGGGTGCTAAGGTGGCCATAGAAGAGGAATGGAGCAGGGATATGCCTCCCTGACCTCAAATTCCCCAATGCAGTGGCAATAAATGACCCTTCTAACCCTCTATAATCCTTTGCTTCCCTTGTGTTCCTGGGCAAAGGTAAAAGTAGGACTCCAAAACCCGTTTTAATCAAATGGCATCACCTTTAGAAATACTTCTGCTTCCAGGGCCCAGAACAGCACAGCTTCTCCCTAAAACATTTTAAGAGGAGCGACCAGCAGCCTAGAGTCTATATAAGAGATGGCCCCCCTCTAACGGCACAGCCAGAAGGAAAGTAGCTGTGGGGAATGCTTGCTGCTCCCATTCATTCAGTGTTCCATGATGCGCATTAAAGTGCACAGTATAGAATGCTGCTAGGAGGAGAGCCCGCACATGTGCTTTGGGATTGCAGAAAAGGTAGGCAGACTAAGCAAGCTGTGGAATTTCACACACTGGGGCATCCCAAATCAGCATGCCCCAGGAGTTCAGAAAACAAAAAGCAGGAGAGTAAAAGTGCTGGGTTTTGTTAATCTTCATATAAATATATACATACAGGCAGGGGCGGACCGGGGCTAAAAAACGGCACACCGGCCCTGCTGTACTGTTCCTGGCCCAGTATAGTATCCTAATGCTACATTATATATAAACCTTATTTTTCGTTCCACAGCACGCACCCAGGGTTTAGAGGACAAAATAAGAAAGAAAATATTCTGAACCAAATGGTGTGATAAAATCCCCCCATTACAGTCAGTGAGCGGCATCCCTCATTACAAAAATTAAGTATCCCTCATTACAGGCAGTGGGGGCATCTCTCCGTACAGGCAGTGGGGGCATCCCTCCGTACAGGCAGTGGGGGCATCCCTCATTACAGGCAGTGGGGGCATCCCTCCGTACAGGCAGTGGGGGCATCCCTCCGTACAGGCAGTGGGGGCATCCCTCAGTACAGCCAGTGGGGGCATCCCTCAGTACCGGCAGTGGGGGCATCCCTCAGTACCGGCAGTGGGGGCATCCCTCCGTACAGGCAGTGGGGGCATCCCTCCGTACAGGCAGTGGGGGCATCCCTCCGTACAGGCAGTGGGGGCATCCCTCAGTACAACCAGTGGGGGCATCCCTCCGTACAGGCAGTGGGGGCATCCCTCAGTACCGGCAGTGGGGGCATCCCTCCGTACAGGCAGTGGGGGCATCCCTCCATACAGGCAGTGGGGGTATCCCTCAGTACAGCCAGTGGGGGCATCCCTCCATACAGGCAGTGGGGGCATCCCTCCGTACAGACAGTGGGGGCATCCCTCCATACAGGCAGTGGGGGCATCCCTCCGTACAGGCAGTGGGGGCATCCCTCAGTACAGCCAGTGGGGGCATCCCTCCGTACAGGCAGTGGGGGCATCCCTCCGTACAGGCAGTGGGGGCATCCCTCCGTACAGGCAGTGGAGGCATCCCTCCGTACAGGCAGTGGGGGCATCCCTCCGTACAGGCAGTGGGGGCATCCCTCCGTACAGGCAGTGGGGGCATCCCTTCGTACAGGCAGTGGGGGCATCCCTCCGTACAGGCAGTGGGGGCATCCCTCCGTACAGGCAGTGGGGGCATCCCTCCGTACAGGCAGCGGGGGCATCCCTCCGTACAGGCAGTGGGGGCATCCCTCCGTACAGGCAGTGAGGGCATCCCTTCGTACAGGCAGCGGGGGCATCCCTCCGTACAGGCAGTGGGGGCATCCCTCAGTGCAGCCAGTGGGGGCATCCCTCAGTGCAGCCAGTGGGGGCATCCATCAGTGCAGCCAGTGGCGGCATCCCTCAGTGCAGCCAGTGGGGGCATCCCTCAGTGCAGCCAGTGGGGGCATCCCTCAGTGCAGCCAGTGGGGGCATCCCTCAGTGCAGCCAGTGGGGGCATCCCTCATTTCACTCCCCCCCCAGCTGTACACACACACTCACCCTGGTCCCCGGTGGGCAGAGGGCCGGTCTGCCCTTCACTGCTGTTCCGCCGAAGCCGTGCATAGGCTGCAAATGACAGATGGCCGTTCGCGGCCCCTCCCTGCTGTTTCCCCGGCCGCTGCCGCCGCCACTCCCGTTGCTTTCAAACACACACATAGCACGCACACATACACATGCTTACCGGCACTTCCAGGATGGTGGGCGGGCCCCAGATGGCCGGCGTCCAATGAAAACAATGGACGCCGCCCATAGACGCCCACCGCGTAACAACCAGGAAGTGCCGGTAAGCATGTGTGGGTATATGAGAGCGGCAGCCGGACGTACAGCAGTGATGGGCCACGAATGGCAGATGCCGCCCACCGTCCCGCATCTGTAATTCGCGGCCTTTGCTGGTGCCGGCCTATCGGGATTTTGCCCGGTATGCCCTATGGCCAGCCCGCCCCTGCATACAGGGCTGGCATCTGTCATTTTTGGGCCCCATACAGTAGCATCTGAGCCACCCTCATAACTAATGTCTGATTGCTTGGCCCCTAGTTTAAACTGAGCCCCTGGCCCCAAGGCAACCAGCCTTACCTCAAAATCCAGACAGACCATATAGAAGATTTTAGGGGCCCAGTTATCACATTATGTTATGGGGGACCCAGACACAATATAGGCTGTATAGAGACTGGACCCCTCTATAACCTATATGTGATGGTTGGGGCCTTAGTTTGACCTGGACATCTGTCCACAAGGCAGCCATGCTTACCTTATTATTCAGACTATAAAGGAAACTTCAACTCAGATTAGGAGCCCACCATCACATTATAGGTTATGAATATAATATATATGTAATCTATGTGTGATGGCCCCTAGATTGAATCAGGCCCCAAGCCAAACCAGCCTGGGGGAGGGAGGGAGGCAGACACCCTCATTTATCATCAAAGCAAGCAGCAATAGTGTGGCAGCCTGTGGGTCTCAGCTCAGGTCTGTTTCAGTCTTTAGTTGTCTAGCTGCATCCAGTTGAGTTAAAATGGACCAAACCCCAGGATTTTGACTATCCTGGGTTTTGGTCCTTTCCCCCCCCGGGGTCCCTGATTCGGAATGCCCCACTGTGTGAAACCCCCAGGTCACCCAATCTAACTCACCTACCCCAGTCCTGAATGGCATATGTGGCCTCTCGTCCAATCAGAGCGCTCAGATCCGCAGATCCTCATCTAAATATCATCTAAAACTCAGCTTTAGCCAAGTCTAGCTGAGCGAACCCGAGCAAGTCTGCGGCCGGATCCCCGCAGGGAGCGTGTCCGCTAAAGGTATATAGCGGCTCATGCATGTGCTGTGTGAGTTTACTAGGTGACCTGTGGGGTTTCACACAGCAGAGCATCTTATAGATTCCAGGGCTGTCAGGCCTGGGGTTTGGTCCACTTTAAACCGGACCTTCACCATGATTTATTGAAAAGCCCAAACCCTTAAAAAATGATTCCCCAGCATCTAAAGTTAATATATTTTAAGTTTTAGTCACTTATTATTCTTGCCCCCACTGGGCTGCAACTCTTTTCAGGACTTTAGGGTACGGGCGCCACCATCTTGCCTCAGATGCATCACACTTACTGAGGAGAGGAAAGTGGGATAAAGTGCAGAGGGGCAGGTTATAGCTGATGGGGTCAGCAGTCCCAGAATGCAGAGCAGCACAGAAGGCACTTCCTGTTTGCAGGCTGCCTGATGTTCCATGAGCAGCCATCTTGGATGTTTAAAGGCTCATAACATGCAGTAGATGCAGGTAGGATGATTTTTAATGTGAGCAATATGTATATGCAGGGTGTGGGAAACATATAAGATAGACTCTTATTCAGAGTGAAGGTCAGAATGGTTTGGGCTTTTCATTAAATCACGCTGAAGGTCCAATTTAAGCCACTGTATATGTGTGTGTATGTGCATGCATATAAATATATATATATATATATATATATATATATAAATATATATATATATAATGACCTATCTTATTCTCATTATCCACGCAGCATCAATCAATGAATCAATCAATCAATCAATCAATCAATCCAGAATAAAAGACGTTATAAAATGGTCAGCCTGGGGGCCCTGGCACTAGCCCAGTTTGCCCTCCCCTTAGGTTAGCGCAGTGGCCCATGTGGATGGCTGGCTGCCAGGCCGCTCACTCGCTCCTCCAGCATTTCCCAGTGGGCCGCCTGTGATTGGCCCAAACACCTCTCCGCTGTCCCGGGATTGTGAATGAACACCTTTTCCCAGGACAGCGCTGCCAGACACGCCCCCTAGTGTTTATAGCCCCGCCCTTCCCTTTGCTAGCGGCTGAGCTAAGCGCACGGCCCCGCCTCCTCGTCACTGTGACATCAGTGGTGGGCGGGGCGGGGACTGGAGGGAGGTGGCTGCGGCAGCTGGAGGAAGACTCGGTAGCCGGACACCGCTCGGAGCGCACACAAAGGGCTCATCCCGTGCAGACGTGTCACCGGCAGCAGCATCCTGACCAGGTAAGGTTCCACCGGGGACTCCCCCTGCCAGCACCGGGGGCGGGGGGACAGCCTGGCTATAAGCTGCTTAGCGGTGCCCTATACATCACAGGCTGCTTATATACTGACAGCCTACCTGCTGCTTGCTGCACCTGTCACCCTGTGGGGAGTTAGAGTGAGGCACCACACCCCAGGGCTGTCATGGAACAAGGATCATGCATGGGGAGGGGGGAAAGATTAATATATATATATATATATATATGTTTTGTTTGAATTTCCATGTGTGTGTTTAGTATCACATTACTGCTAGCGTGCTGTTCTAGTATAATTATTATCATTATTCTATTCTGTTATTATCACTGCTTCTATGCTGGTCTATTAGGATATTTTATCATCATGCTGATTAGTATTAGTTAGTATTAGATGATGTCTTAGGACGCCTTGTCCGCCTTCTGTTTCCCTCCATTGATCATGCTAGATATGTTTATTGCCTGTGACAGCCCTGACACATATTCTGCAGCACTGTACTGAGCACCACAAAGTGTTCACATCAACCCCTTTCCCCCAAAGGAGCTTACAATCTCATTTCATAAGCATGCTTGCACATTAGGGCTGGTTTAGCTAGGCATCAAATTATTGCAGTGGTAAAGTTTATCGTTTTGCAGGTTCCAAGGTGGTAAACGCAGCAGAAACCTCAGTGAATAAAGAATTACTCTTACACCTCCACCCCCAGGGCAAATACTCACTTTTTCACATTCCTAGGCTTCGGTTGCCACCTGCAACACCATACAGGTATTTGTGCTCCTAATGGGCACCAGTGATCATGTGGGGCATGAGAGTTGTGTGGCAGCATGGACCGGGTCATTTTAAACTTGGGCTTCATAGGACTGTTAGAGGGGCATCCCAAATTATTATGTACCAGGGTCAGGCGTAGGAACACTACCATGTCGCATCCTAATTTGGGGTGCCTGCTGCTGTCCCCACTGCAGAGCAGCTATACTTACAAAGCTGCCAATGGTGGAGGCACAGGAATATACTGAACACAGCTTCACATGTCACAGCATTGTCCACTAATCAGAGCTGGGTATCTGCAGCGGCTTCCTGTGTCCCCCATGCTAGGTATATCTGCTGTGGGTGGAGGGCAGTGTGCATCGCTAATGAGGATGCCTATGGGGGTGGCTGTGTTGCAGCGTAGAGGGCTTTTTTTTCACTGTAGGTCTGCTTTACATAAGGGGACCCAGCATGTGTTCACCTACTTAGTATGAAGTTGTGTGCCTGCCCGGTTTACAATTTGTATCTGCTATTTAAGCCATTAGTTGCCTATGGCCGACCTAAAATACAGGGAAAGATCCAGGTTCCTAAAGACCCCAAATGCACCTACTCACGTCTCTTTAATCTTGCGCTTACTAATGGTGGTGGGGGTAAGTTTAGTGTTCCTGTGAAGGCCCTCCCTGCAAAACATATCCCAGCCCGGGATGCCTAACCCAGCTTATCCCAGCCCGGGATGCCTAACCCAGCTTATCCCAGCCCGGGATGCCTAACCCAGCTTATCCCAGCCCGGGATGCCTAACCCAGCTTATCCCAGCCCGGGATGCCTAACCCATCTTATCCCAGCCCAGGATGCCTAACCCATCTTATCCCAGCCCGGGATGCCTAACCCATCTTATCCCAGCCCGGGATGCCTAACCCAGCTTATCCCAGCCCGGGATGCCTAACCTAGTTTATCCCAGCCCGGGATGCCTAGCCCATCTTATCCCAGCCCGGGATGCCTAACCTAGTTTATCCCAGCCCGGGATGCCTAGCCCAGCTTATCCCAGCCCGGGATGCCTAACCCAGCTTATCCCAGCCCGGGATGCCTAACCCAGCTTATCCCAGCCCGGGATGCCTAACCCATCTTATCCCAGCCCGGGATGCCTAACCCATCTTATCCCAGCCCGGGATGCCTAACCCAGCTTATCCCAGCCCGGGATGCCTAACCCAGCTTATCCCAGCCCGGGATGCCTAACCCATCTTATCCCAGCCCGGGATACCTAACCCATCTTATCCCAGCCCGGGATGCCTAACCCATCTTATCCCAGCCCGGGATGCCTAACCCATCTTATCCCAGCCCGGGATGCCTAACCCATCTTATCCCAGCCCGGGATGCCTAACCCATCTTATCCCAGCCCGGGATGCCTAACCCATCTTATCCCAGCCCGGGATGCCTAACCCATCTTATCCCAGCCCGGGATGCCTAACCCATCTTATCCCAGCCCGGGATGCCTAACCCAGCTTATCCCAGCCCGGGATGCCTAACCCAGCTTATCCCAGCCCGGGATGCCTAACCCAGCTTATCCCAGCCCGGGATGCCTAACCCATCTTATCCCAGCCCGGGATGCTTATCCCAGCTTATCCCAGCCCGGGATGCCTAACCCATCTTATCCCAGCCCGGGATGCATATCCCAGCCCGGGATGCCTAACCCAGCTTTTCCCAGCCCGGGGTGCCTAACCCAGCTTTTCCCAGCCCGGGATGCCTAGCCCAGCTTTTCCCAGCCCGGGGTGCCTAGCCCAGCTTTTCCCAGCCCGGGGTGCCTAGCCCAGCTTTTCCCAGCCCGGGATGCCTAGCCCAGCTTTTCCCAGCCCGGGATGCCTAGCCCAGCTTTTCCCAGCCCGGGGTGCCTAGCCCAGCTTATCCCAGCCCGGGATGCCTAGCCCAGCTTATCCCAGCCCGGGATGCCTAACCCAGCTTTTCCCAGCCCGGGGTGCCTAACCCAGCTTTTCCCAGCCCGGGATGCCTAACCCCGCTTTTCCCAGCCCGGGATGCCTAGCCCAGCTTTTCCCAGCCCGGGGTGCCTAGCCCAGCTTTTCCCAGCCCGGGATGCCTAGCCCAGCTTTTCCCAGCCCGGGATGCCTAGCCCAGCTTTTCCCAGCCCGGGATGCCTAGCCCAGATTTTCCCAGCCCGGGATGCCTAGCCCAGCTTTTCCCAGCCCGGGATGCCTAACCCATCTTATCCCAGCCCGGGATGCCTAACCCATCTTATCCCAGCCCGGGATGCCTAACCCAGCTTATCCCAGCCCGGGATGCCTAGTCCCGCTTATCCCAGCCCGGGATGCCTAACCCAACTTTTCCCAGTCCGGGATGCCTAACCCAGCTTATCCCAGCCCGGGATGCCTAGCCCAGCTTTTTTCAGCCCGGGATGCCTAGCCCAGCTTTTTTCAGCCCGGGATGCCTAGCCGAGCTTTTTTCAGCCCGGGATGCCTAGCCCAGCTTTTCCCAGCCCGGGATGCCTAGCCCAGCTTTTCCCAGCCCGGGATGCCTAGCCCAGCTTTTCCCAGCCCGGGATGCCTAGCCCAGCTTTTCCCAGCCCGGGATGCCTAGCCCAGCTTTTCCCAGCCCGGGATGCCTAGCCCAGCTTTTCCCAGCCCGGGATGCCTAGCCCAGCTTTTCCCAGCCCGGGATGCCTAGCCCAGCTTTTCCCAGCCCGGGATGCCTAGCCCAGCTTTTCCCAGCCCGGGATGCCTAGCCCATCTTTTCCCAGCCCGGGATGCCTAGCCCAGCTTTTCCCAGCCCGGGATGCCTAACCCAGCTTTTCCCAGCCTGGGATGCCTAGCTCAGTTTATCCCAGCCCGGGATGCCTAACCCATCTTATCCCAGCCCGGGATGCCTAACCCATCTTATCCCAGCCCGGGATGCCTAACCCAGCTTATCCCAGCCCGGGATGCCTAACCCATCTTATCCCAGCCCGGGATGCCTAACCCATCTTATCCCAGCCCGGGATGCCTAACCCATCTTATCCCAGCCCGGGATGCCTAACCCAGCTTTTCCCAGCCCGGGATGCCTAACCCAGCTTTTCCCAGCCCGGGATGCCTAGCCCAGCTTTTCCCAGCCCGGGATGCCTAGCCCAGCTTTTCCCAGCCCGGGATGCCTAACCCAGCTTATCCCAGCCCGGGATGCCTAACCCAGCTTATCCCAGCCCGGGATGCCTAGTCCCGCTTATCCCAGCCCGGGATGCCTAACCCAACTTTTCCCAGTCCGGGATGCCTAGCCCAGCTTTTCCCAGCCCGGGATGCCTAGCCCAGCTTTTCCCAGCCCGGGATGCCTAACCCAGCTTTTCCCAGCCCGGGATGCCTAACCCAGCTTTTCCCAGCCTGGGATGCCTAACCCCGCTTATCCCAGCCCGGGATGCCTAGTCCCGCTTATCCCAGCCCGGGATGCCTAACCCAACTTTTCCCAGCCCGGGATGCCTAGCCCAGCTTTTCCCAGCCCGGGATGCCTAGCCCAGCTTTTCCCAGCCCGGGATGCCTAGCCCAGCTTTTCCCAGCCCGGGATGCCTAGCCCAGCTTTTCCCAGCCCGGGATGCCTAACCCAGCTTTTCCCAGCCTGGGATGCCTAACCCAGCTTTTCCCAGCCCGGGATGCCTAACCCAGCTTATCCCAGCCTGGGATGCCTAGCCCAGCTTATCCCAGCCTGGGATGCCTAGCTCAGTTTATCCCAGCCCGGGATGCCTAACCCATCTTATCCCAGCCCGGGATGCCTAACCCATCTTATCCCAGCCCGGGATGCCTAACCCAGCTTATCCCAGCCCGGGATGCCTAACCCAGCTTATCCCAGCCCGGGATGCCTAACCCATCTTATCCCAGCCCGGGATGCCTAACCCAGCTTATCCCAGCTCGGGATGCCTAACCCATCTTATCCCAGCCCGGGATGCCTAACCCATCTTATCCCAGCCCGGGATGCCTAACCCATCTTATCCCAGCCCGGGATGCCTAACCCAGCTTATCCCAGCTCGGGATGCCTAACCCATCTTATCCCAGCCCGGGAGGCCTTTCCCCGCTTATCCCAGCCCGGGATGCTTAGCCCAGCTTATCCCAGCCCGGGAGGCCTAACCCAGCTTATCCCAGCCCGGGATGCCTAACCCAGCTTATCCCAGCCCGGGATGCCTAACCCAGCTTATGCCAGCCTGGGATGCCTAACCCATCTTATCCCAGCCCGGGATGCCTAACCCAGCTTATGCCAGCCCGGGATGCCTAACCCAGCTTATGCCAGCCCGGGATGCCTAACCCAGCTTATGCCAGCCTGGGATGCCTAACCCTAAACACTTGCAGTACAGAGATATTTAACTTTATATGGGAGACAACTGAACACTGCAGTACCGCATGGTTCTGATTGGTGGAGTTGAACTGCCGCATGTGCAGTCGTTTTCTGTGTTCCCCATCTGATGGAGAAAAAGGCTATAATACTATGTAGGTATTTATCGGACGGGTGAACGGGCATCCCAAATTAGTATTTCGGGGGGGGGGGGGGGCAGCAACCTGAGTTTCTCTGCGGATTTATAAGGTACACACAAAGTGTAAAATGCTGTTAAGAATCCAGTAGCGGATGCTCCTTATTTACAGCAGGGGGCAGCATGAATCTGATCACAAAGCTTTCAAGCACAGTGCTGTGTCCCAAGCCTGGTCTCATCATAAGTTTCAGTGCCTGTCATTGTCTGACACGCATAAGAAGCAAGTGAAGTAGCCTGCTCACCACATCCACATTAAAGCACGTAAGAGGAAATCCACTCAGCAGTCCTCCCAAATTGCAGCAAAACGTCAGTGTTTATCTAGCTTCCAAGTAAAACGTAACTTTTAATTCATCTTGTCAAAAAATAGCCAACCATAGAAAAATGCCAAGATTAGTGAAAAAAAGTGACAAAAATTTCAGGTATTTAGGAAATGAACCAAAATTGAAACTTGTGATGGGTTCAGAGTTTGTGATTTTTGAAGACAAAGCACTGTACTTGAAAGCTCTGTACATTTTTGAGCACACACATGTTGGCTCCCCGTCTGGCTGCTCAGCCTTGTCATTTAGGCAGGTACAGACGAGAATGGGGGGGGGCGATTACTCGTCTCACCAGCTTTCCAATGGCACATGCACATTCTCTTCTCCAGAGAGAAGCAGCTAGTCCTCTTTTCATCCTTACTAAGCCGTCAAGAGTGGCTTAGCTGGGGATATCATTTGGGGATGCCTCCATGGTCTGTGCATGTACCATAGGATCATTGGCAAGATGAGTATACCAGGATTTCACGCAGTGGGGCATCCCAATCAGGATGTCCTGGGGAAAGGGAATCGACCGGTCCTGGAGTCTTTTAGACCCCAAGGGCCAGCCAAAGAGGATCATTTTTATTTTTAAAGGACTCATCCAGGTATTAAAAACTTTTATTCTAAGCATACAGCACGTCCTGCTCCCGAATAGTAATAACATGTGGGTAATCCTCCGCCTCAGGCGCCGTGCACTGCAGACATGTAGAAAACAAGCTCCTCCCGGCCCTACATATACCGAAGGACCTCCCACAAATCCCCAGATTTCTCTGCAGTGCTGGAACTGCGAAGACATGAAGTATCACGCTCTCGCAGGCGAGCGGGGGCTTTACAGCCTGCAGGACTATTCCCACCCGTCCTCTACAGAAGAAGTATGCCTCCCAGCCTGGGCTGCGCGGGTCGGGGGAAGTTAGGTAGCACCTGGTGTGCTGAATGGAGCCATGCTCCACCGCAGTCCCCCACCATAGGGTAGGCGGTCAGGCCGATGGTGAGCCTCTAGTGGATGCCCCTCCCGCAATCTTGCCCGTGCCCCTCACAAACTCAGTCCATGGACACGTCAGCTTCTCCCCTCGCTCCCTCCCGTAACTCGGGGGGAAAAGAAAGGGGGGGGGGTGTGTGACAGCCCTAGTGCCCATTCGCCATTAGACCTTGTTCCTTTAATCAGGGGGTCAGTGTCGCGCCTCACTGTACAGTGCGAGCTGTCTTTCTTACTATCAGTCTGCCTCGGCAGATTCATTCCAGCGTGTCGGCATTAGACGTCACTTATTCTCTGCTGCGGTACCCGCCGTCGGTCGGAGCTTTGCGCTCTTTGGGGGAGGCGGAGACTCGGCATGACGCGTCTCGCGTCACAGCCTGTCCTGGCCCTCCCCTCGAGGTTCGCTGGCGCCATTTTCTCTATCTTCGCGCGCGCGTGGTGTGGCTCGTCTCCTCCCTCGGTCATGTAAGTGCCCTCCGGGGCGGTATGGTTTCTATGTTTTTCAGACAGCGCAAGGCACTGACTCCACTCCCCTTGTCCCATTATGTCTTTCAGAAGCCAAGACTTCGTTACCGGCCCCGGCCTAACATATATTACAACGGGTCCTCTTTACAAATTCTCCCACATTACTAGCGGGTTTTTGGGGCATCCAGGGTTGCTTATTGCATAATTCCCTGCATTATACTGCTTAATAATCACCATATGGAGGCATTTCAGAATTATGTAACCGGGGTCCCTCCAGGACGTGACCGGCTGTGTGCAGTGTGTGGCCAGCCCCTGGCTGAGGCTGACAGGGCACAGGTCTGCGGACAGTGTGCAGAACAGGCAGGTTTGCTAACAGAGGATCCTCCCTTCCTCACCCCCGTCTCCCCGCTCCCAAATATCACTCATGGCGAGTCCCACTCCAGCGGGGATGACCTGCAAGAGGTGCCGAGAGCGTTGCCCACGGCGGAGCAGGTGCTTTCTGGATTGGCAGAGCGTATGGGCCCTGGTAAAAAGCAGTCCCTGACACCTCCAGGCTCTCCGGTTCCTGACGATACCGATGACTCTGATGCTGATATGCAGGACCCTGACCCTTCTGAGGAAGGTGAGCTATTCTCAGACTCGGGCTCCTCACTTGGGATGCCCGCTGGCCGTGATGAATCCGAGCCTGGCTCCTGGGGTCTGTGTGACACGGATGAAATCCTGATCAAGATTTTTGAGGTCTTGTCAATCTCTCCTCCTGGGGAGATCCCCAAGCCTAAGAAGGAGAGTTTCCATACAGCGCCGCCGCGTTTGGAGTTCCTAGAACAGGAACATTTCCAGAATATTATATCCCAGGAATGGGAATCGCCTTGTAAGCTTAAAGGGATTCCAGGGGCCTGGGAATGGAAGTACCCTTTTCCCCCTGATGTGGTCAATTTATGGTCAGCTCCCCTGGTGGTGGACGCGCCGGTTATAGGGGTCACAAACCCCCCTTTTATGACTGCTCCCTTTTAGCGTACCCTTCGGGATGCTGAGGACCGGCACATTGACAGACTGGCCTCACACTCCTTCTCGTGTGCCGGGACGGCCCTGCACCCGGTTTGTGCTGCGGCCATCACGGCGGTGGCCGCCAGGACTCTTGTCAGAAAGATACGGGATCACCGCACCTGAGGACCTCCCTTGGGGGGTGTTTAGTGCGCTATCAGACTGCGAAGCCTTTGTGAAGTTTATTCTATCGGCACTGAATGACACCATTAAGATGTGTGCTAGGAACTCAGCACTTGCGGTAGCCATTCGCCGCCTGGTCTGGCTGCGACAGTGGGGCGCCGATGGAGCTACAAAAAAGGCTCTCACTTGCCTCCCATTCAGAGGACAGCGGTTATTCGGGGCCCGCTTGGACCTTTTTGGCAAAAAGGCTATAGCACCCTTCCGCAGAAGGCCGCTCCGGCCTCCACGAGGCAGGGTCACCCCTCCACCTCCCTACGTTAGTGTCAAACGTGAATCTGAGGTGTGTTTCCAGCTGTTCGGCGTGGATTTCCAACATGGCGCGGGCAGGCAGCGCCCTGGGCCTTCTGGCAGGACCAAGTCCAAATCTGCCAAAACCTTGCAAGCATGAAGGGGCGCCCTCGCCCGTCTGGGCGAGGGGACGACTGCACAGCTGTCTCACATCCAGGAATATGCCTTCTCCTTCTGGTGGTTCCGGGATGTAACCCACCTGGGCTCAGGATGGGTTCTTGCTGGACGGTCCCCTCTCCGTTTTTGTCAGGGTGTTTTTAGTCTCTGCCTTCCCTTCTGAAACTGGCGCAGGCCGGACTGGGCCTACAGTGTTGGGCGCACTTGTTAATTGCCTTAACGGTATGGGCTATGGCCTCTATATTTTTTCCATCCTCCCCCCCGTGGGCCTATGGCAGGCTTAGCAATTCTACCTTCACAGGTAGTCCATATATGACAACTCTGTCTTAGGTCACGGGTCCCTGCGTGGGGGGGGGGGGGGCTTTCGGCCTCTTGCGAAGCTCTAGATCTTCTTAGTCTCCCTGGGGTCTGCTGGACGCCAAGACTATTTCTAGATAGTGTCGCAGGATCAACCCTGCGGGTTGAGGCACTATTGGGGCCTCTCTTTCGTGCCCAGGCTACTAGCCTGGCGGGTCTGGGGACACGCCTGAGGTGGGGCTTCTGCGTTGGGACCTACCGGGTCGTCTTCCTTACTCCCCAACCTCTGCATCAGACGAAGTGGGTCGGTTGGCCGACAGTGTCCCCTGGAAGCTACTGGATGGTTGCTCAACCACCTCATCCCCTCACGGTCACTTATCCACTATCCCCCGTTCCTGGGAAATTGGTTCAGGCTTGCAGCCTTCTTCTCTGGCATTAGGGGACCCCTGGTTACGGGGGCTCTGCCCCCCTTTACTGGCGCCTTGCCTTCACCAGGCGGGATGGCAGCTGGTGGGCCTGTTGGTGGCACATCAAGATGATGTCATTTATATACCGAGCCCTCGGGCTCTTCGGCGCAGTAGGTTACTACACCTACATATGTCCCAGCACCCCGGTGCTTGGTCTGTGCTCATGCCTTCTTGGTTAAGTGGTTCCTCTGGAGCTTCCCATATGCAAGGGCCCCGTCAGGGGGGGCACTCCCCTTCCTTACCAGCATCTCCTAGAGTATGGTCACCCTGGGTACCAAGTCTCGCAGGTTTGGCAGGGGAAAGGAAAATTCCTTCCACAACACCCGTGGTTCTAGGTTGGGCCCCTTAGAGGGTCCATCTTACCTGCTGGGCTTGTTGAAAAGGTGGGCCCCCGTTGACTCTATATGGCGGGCCTTCTCCTCCTTCAGGATCGGTCGGTTTATGGGGACTCCTGGTCTGTTGAAAGACAATGGCCTGTTCTTAATGCTGGTCTAAAGATTGTGACAGGTTGCTACCTCTGGAGGGTCCTTGTTCCTGTCTTGGGCGGGGGTCTACTCCCCCTGCTTCTCAGCGGTATTTGCTTCAATGGATGCCCTTAGCGGTAGGTTATGCTATCCCGGTGTTGCCCGGGGAGCCTAGCGTGGATCTGAGGGGTCTCCCTCCTGACACAGGGCCTCTGCCCTTGTTCCTACTGTCCCAGAACATTCTGACTCCGGTCAGGGGGCCTGAGTATTTAGGCATAGCCTTGTTATTTCATATGCCTTCTCTTCATCACCCTACTGTTGGGTTCTGTGCACGGTTGGCCTGATAGAGAGTCCCATGAGATCTATGGCCTAGGCGGCCCTGGGAGTAATGGTTCGCAGACGCCTCTGCTGAAGGCTGCTGAATTGTGATATCTCTGTTAGGGTGCGGTTCTGCCCTTATCAGGTCTCTTCCTGTTTCCAATATAAGGCCTCCTGTCTGGGGATTGACTGCTGATTCATTCGCCCCTTGGGGACGGCCTCATCTTCTGGGTGACTTAGTATGAGAGGGGGTTGGGAGCTAGCTCCCCAGCTTCCCCTTACTCCGGCTATAACGGCTTGGTGGTATCCCATATTGATTGGCATGGGCCTTAGTCTCTTCCCTGTTAGACGTTCTCGGTTCCCAGGGCTTTTAAAGTCATTACAGCGTAAGTTGGGTTTGGCTCCCCATCTGGGGACTCTGAAGGTGTAGGTCTGTCTTGGCCTTTCCTGCAGGAGTCTGGTTCTGCCACCCTTGTAGGGAATTCTCTTGGGGATTGCTTAGCTGCACCTCCCCAGTAGTTCCATAAGTCCCTGTGGGGATCAATTTTCATTCTTTTACTCTGCCGACTTCCTGCGGATCATGGGTGCTTGGGTATCACTGGCCCTTCAGCACCAGGGTTTTTTCTCTGTTAGTTCAATTACTAGACTTATGGCCTGTCTCTGTTCATACCTTCATGGTCCTGTTATGAGACTGACGTTAGAGCCCTTGCTCATGTCATGCCTGTTGCAAGTTTTGCAGGTGACAGCGCCTTTACTGTCCGCTGTGCCTTGCTTTTCTGGGGATCCCACCCTGCTTATGGACACTGCTATTGGATGTCCCACATGTTATTACTATTCGGGAGCAGGACGTGCTGTATGCTTAGAATAATACAACTCTGTGAAGTACTCACCTGTAGAGTTGGTATTATACGCATACAGCACGTCCTGCTCCACCCCACCCTGGTTTCACTAATTCTGAATCCCCTGTATGGTGATTGTTATCATTAAGATATTGCTACCAGTTATTCTGGGTGGTTGGTTCCTCCTGGCTTCTCTTCTCACTGCTTTTCAATGCTGGGGATTTGTGGGAGGTCCTTCGGTATATGTAGGGCCAGGAGGAGCTTGTTTTCTACATGTCTGCAGTGCACGGAGCCGGAGGCGGAGGATTACCCACATGTTATTACTATTCGGGAGCAGGACGTATGCGTATAAAACCAACTCTACAGGTGAGTACTTCACAGAGTTGTATTTTTTTTTAATTTGAAGCTCACAGCTCCTCTGCCCGGCACCATTTGTGCAGCCCACCACCATCTCCCATGACAATACACTCTGGCAAAATGTTTCAGTGCATGGGCCCTGAATGTAAGCCGGTAAAACTTGCATCTAAATGTGGGGTGGGTCCCCAGAGTCAGATCTACTGGTGGCCCCAGGCATCCCAGTCCGACAATGCTTGAATGTTACAGACCAGCAGCCATGCATAACACATCCACCCAGATCTCAGCATCATTTGAATATTGTATTGAATAATAGAGGCCCTTCTTGCAGAGAAAAATGGGGCCCATATTGGGCATTGTTATACTGTAACCAGGGCTAGATCAAAGCCATTGTCCGGGCATCACTCTAACACCTTTCTGATCCAGGTCCTGCACTGTCTGCTTCCGTAGTACTAACAATAGCCTGCCCCCTGCCATCCATCACAGGGACCATGCCACGCCCCCCTCTATTCACTGCAGTGGAGGGGGCGTGCCTGGTCTTGACATGCCTGCTCCATTGCAGTGAACAGAGGGGACATGCTATAGTCTCTGTGACGGATGGCGGGGGATCCATCGTCAATACTACCAAATCAGCAGACAATTGCAATGGGTGGTGCGTGGACCTGGATTGTGCGATTAGGTATGTGTCAGAGTAGGAACTAGATTAAGAAGAATTGTCTGATCCGACACTTTTTAACAGCAATTGATCTACAGTTCCTTATGGGATGGGCCTCCACCACACTTAAAGCAGACTTCTATCTTATATGGTTCCTACACCCTGTACATACAGATTGCTCACATTAAAAACCATCCTACCTGCATCTACTGCATGTTATGAGCCTTTAAACATCCAAGATGGCGGCTCATGGAGCACCAGGCAGCCTGTAAACAGGAAGTGTCTTCTGACTGTGTTGCTCTGCATTCTGGGATTGCTGTCCTTTCCCTGACCCCAGCTCTGCTCTGTCTGTGCAAAGCACAGCTATAACCCCACCCCCTGTACTTTATCCCTCTCTCCTCAGTATGTGTGATGCTTCTGAGTCAAGATGGCGGTGCCCGTATCCTAGAGTCCTGAACAGAGTTGCAGCCTGGTGGGGAGGAAAGAATAATAAGTAAGCGACTAAAAACTTAAATATATTAATTTTAGATGCTAGAGAATACTGTAGTTTCTTAAGGGTTTTGGCTTTTTATTAAATCATGCTGAAGGTCCGGTTTAATCTGGTCCTGTCTTAACACTAGTTAACATACTAGTGTGTTTTTTTAGATCCTGTGAAACTCAACTGTTGTAGTACAGGAGTTCGGGGTTTGATCCCCTATCTGTAAGTCTAACTCCCTAAATATAATTGACCTGCTTGGCACCTCTATTCTGGGTGGTAAAATCTCCTCGCTGTTTGCTACCCAGTTTGGAGTCACTCTAGTGATGGCAGTTAGCGCTCCTCCCCTGTATACGATCTTGCTGCAGTTCATGTTCAGGACTGATGCATGATTGTTTCTGCAGAACCATAACTGCAGCCCCAAACTTACCAACATTAGTTTTTACTCCCAGTGACTGCTGCAATGTTACAGGAGACTTCATTTAACACAACTGTGTATGCAATAAAATCCTATAATCTGTCTCTAAATCTGGTCTCGTTTGGCACACATTTACAGATGTATGTTGAAATTGCGCTACTAAACGCCAAGGTGCCTCTGTGTAGGTGCAGTCCCAATGCTAATCTATAAGAGACCCTATTGGGACATACAATGGAATGGATAAATTGGGAGCAGCTTTCTTCAGGTTGCCCTATAACCTGGAGTCAGGGCCAGTGCCAGCACAGGGCAAACTTGGGCAATTGCCAGGGCCCCAGGCATCTTCAGGGGCCCACTCAGGCTCAAACTTGTTTACTGTATTATTTTTCGGTGGTCCCGAACTACCGAATGGCTGGTGTTGTGTGCAGACCTGCTCAGCAACAGGGGAAGGGAGGCATGGAGAAAGTGGCATGGCAGGGAGGTGGCAAGAACCAGGTGACAACTGACAGCAGTGATGAAGTCTTTAGTGGCAGTGGGGCAAGCAGTAAGGGCTGAAGGGTGCTGGGTCGCACTAGAGAATGCAACAAGGACTAGAGGATGATTGGTGGATATATGGAAGGCCATAAGGACTGGAGAGCGATCAGCAACAGAAGATCACCCATTTGTGACAGCGGAGATGAAAGGTGACATCATGTGACTCACTGCTTTGGGGCCCACTAAGACTCTCTTGCCCAAGGGCGCCCACAAACCTAGAGCCGGCCCTGACTGGAGTGCAGCACATGGGGGGAGGGTCAAAAGGAGGAGGTTGCAAGAGACAATTAGAAATAATATTAGAAAGGACTACTTGGTCAACTAAGTATTTTTCATTATCTAATTGGGTTTATCTATATGGAGGAGGAACGGGTTAGATTTTCATTAAAGTGGACCAACACCCAGGATTTTGACTATCCTGGGTTGGTCCACTTCGGTGGGGCACCCTGATCGTGGGTGCCCCGCTGTGTGAAACCCCCCAGAAGGCCCGTAAACACTCACCTCTCTACGCTCCTACGCGGGTGCTCGTCCAATCAGAGAGCTCAGAGCCACTGTGGTATGCACGTACAAGTGGCGTCCAACCACAGCAGCTCTGAGCGCTGGAGGCCGCGTCTCGCGCTTCCTTCTAACAGGGAGCACGCCCACGCCGGCCATTCACAAACGGCCGGCGCGGGTGCGCGCCCTGCTAGAGGGAAGCGTGAGCCGCGGCCCGTGCATGCGCCATTGGAACAGGGTTAAGGTAAGGTTTGTGGGCGTCCTGGGGGATTTCACCCCACGGGACATCCCGATTTCGGATGCCCCGCGGGGAGGGATCTGATCGGCCCGGGAATCTTATAGATTCCCGGGCCGATCCCCCCTGGGTGTTGGTCTACTTTAAGTGCATATAGGACTGCTTTAAAGTGGACCTACACCCTACAGTAGCCCTCAGGGCCATTGTGTCCCACACCTCCAAGCATCCTGATAATGGATCATTCCCACTGTGCAGTGGCTAGTATTTGCTGCAGCCAAAGTGGGTTAAGGACTGGACTTGCACTGCTTGCAATCACTGTTGGTTGCCGCTGGACTCACATGGACTGTGGGAGCACTGTGAACACTGTGTGTTACTGTGGGCACTACAGAACCTGCTGTAAATCAGATCTTCACTTTCGCTGCTGTCTCGGGAGGGAGGGGACAGGGATTGGTCTCCTTTCAGATAGGTAATCCCTTTTCTTTGCCCCCAACCCTGATGTCTATATACTCACCAGGTCCAGGCTGGTGATTGGAAGCCGTGGCACGCTCTTATAGGAATGCAGGGCAGCAGGATGTAGGTCCACTTTATTAAATAGGTAAAATTTAGTCCATAGAGCTCAGTGCAATGCTGTGTCTGCATCCCAGAAAACGTTCCCATCCTTTTACCAGCTTACAGCGCTTGAGCCTAGTGAGCCGTGTATCTATGTGACCCACTCCCGGGGGCAGCTGACAGATTTTCCACTGCCGGGCAAATTAATCCTAATGGCCCAGATAGCGGGGAATCTGTGTAGCATGGAAGTCACAGGTCAGTGGCACAGCTGCTGCAGAACCTCTTGGGGAGCTTGCTTGTGGCCATTTTAAAAGTTGTTCTGTAGACTTTAAAGGGATCTGCAACGTGAGTACCATCTAATGTGTAGAGAAGAATTAGGCACATACAGGAAGTCTGGCTTTACATAACTCAGTATTCCACTCAGATTTCCCTTTGAAAGGGGGAGAAGCAACAATTGTTTTGGCCTGATGCCGAGGCTTCACCATGACTGCTCAGCTGCCGTTCAAAACGCCATTTATTGGTGAAGCCTGACCCCATGGCACTTTTCTCCCCTTCAGAATCAGTGGAGAATAAAAGTTGCAGTCCCTCTTTTTAGAGGTGGGATAGCTGCAGAAATTGCTGGCTACCTGCAGAAGTCATCAACAGCCCTATTCGAGGATTGCTGGGGAAAGTCCCGCTGCTGCCAAGTCCCCCTTCATAAAGAAGAGGCAGGACTTTCAACCTTAACAGAGCTGGCACAAGGGGTATGGGAACCCTGAACCACAGAACCAGGCTTCTCCTGTAGGGTGTAGGTTCATTTTAAGTTTCTACTGGGTTAAGAGCAACCTAAATTATGGGGCCCAGTTTTATACCTTCCACTGCTCATCCATTCGGTACAAACATATTTGAGAGCTAAGGGCTGCCACTTGGGCCCTATATATCCTAAATCTCTGGCATACCTCTGCAAAGCTCTATCTAATGGGAATGGCTGGAGAATGCAGTGCCACACACACCCTATTAGTAGCTGTGTGGAGTCTCGCTTTGTATGTCTGAATCTCTGTAAAACTCAAATAGGGGGTGTGCCAGGGGGCACGAGACTCCGCCTTTACCTGTCGCCCATTCCTCTTGCTCAGTTTCTTCTCATAGCCGCGGTGCACCTGAGTGAGGAGGGCACAGGAGCCCACCAAAGTCACCTTCCTTTTGAAATTTAGGGTGGGGTTAGAGCAGGGTTGCCCAATCTTCTCTTCAAGGGCCACCAACATGTCATATTTGGTGGATTTCTGCATAGCCAGCTCTATAGTTATGTCCGAGCACTAATTACACTACCTGGCAACCATCAAACCCTGGCCTGTCGGTGGCCCTTGTGGAGGTTGTTTGGCACCTGTATGGTTAGTGTGTATATAGTCTAGGGAAATGGGTTGCATGAAAGGGGCTGGGAGAAGAATGAGTGAAGCTGGATAGAGGGAAGTTTAGTAGTTGAGCTGGGTAGGGTGGATAAATAGGTGGAGCTGGGTGGGAAAATGTGTTAGTGAATCTGGGTGGATGAGTGGAGCATGGAGGACAGATTTGAGGTGGAATTAGTAGAGCCAGGGTAGTGAATTAATGAAAATGGTTGGATGATTGGCCTTAGGTGGATTAGTGGAGCTGAGATGGGGGATTGATACATTGCACTGGTAAGGTTGGTTTGATCAGTTGAGTTTGTGCGGTGAATTTATGGAGATGGGTGGATAAGTGGAGCTGGTATGGTTGGTTTGATGAGTGCAGTTGGGTGGGGGATGGATAAATTGAGCTAGGAGGGAATAGGGGAGTGGAGCAAGGGCTAGTAGATAGGGGTAGTTCAGTGGTGCAAGATGGGGGATGGAGAGTGGCACTATGTGGAGGTGGAGCAGCACTAGGCTGCAGGATTAATTTGATGGGCCGGTAGCAGGTTGGGCAGAAGTGGCTGCAGGGCCATCAAAATAATAAACCGCATACCCTGACTACCTCTCGATGCTGATCCAGCACTGAGCTATAAACAGAAGCCCCCTTTTTTCAGACTAGTATATGGTGTGAGTGAATGAAATACTTTTACAATGGGTATTATTACCGTAAATAGAAACATGGGAGGCCCTGGAGTCTAAAAGGTGGCCTTTCTGAATGGGCTGTGGGCACACGACGGCTAGTAAGTGAGAGGGGGATGCGGCTGGTGGTGCACTCCCTTCGGCGCTGCTTAGCTGTCCTGTCTATCCAGTCTTCCACCGTCAGCGAAGCCGAGTGAAAGCAGGCGTGCTGATTGGTTGAACGCTCAACCAATCAGCGTGCTCGCTTTTGCCCAAGTCTGCATCGTGGGAGTGACCTAGGGGTATACACACAGCGGGGCATCCCAATTCGGCAGCAATACCCCGAAAAGTGAAAATCGGGTGTGTTGTTCCTCTTTAACACAGCAGCATCTTCCTCCTTGTTTATGACCCTGACAGATGAATTTACAATTTTATCTTGCCAGGTATCGTTGTTGACAATGATGGCTAATATTTAATTTTAAACTGTAATGGTACAATTTAATTAATACTATAAAAGTTACGCGATTCCGAATATCTTATCAGATGTATAAATGTATGAAAGACCTTTACCTTTTCCATTCCAGTCTCTATGAAACCCTGCTTCCCTCCCCTTGCTCTGAGGCAGGACCGGGGGTTACAAAATAATAAACACCTTTCCTCGCCCGGGATCCAACGCCGTTCCCTCAGCATCTTGGGCTCTGGATGCAGCCATCTTGGAGACAATGCACAGAGTGGCATGTCTGTCAACTAATCCCATGTAGCAGTGTGACCATGTCAAACTGTTACTTAGGTCTATGCCTGCTATTCAGAACCCTGTCCCCTGCTGGACTCGGGGGAGCATTACAGTGATCAGGTGAATTATTTTAACATCCAAATTAGGCTTATGATAAGGGGAGCATCGGGTGGATGCTGGGTTACAAAAAGTTTAGAGTTCCTCTTTAAATTTCCCCTGGAGACAGACTCATTGTGCAGACTTTACACTACTGTGGCATCTTGGCAAGCCACATAATTTGCTGAGCCCATTGGTTGCCATCATGCCACATGGCCAGT